>CM050940.1:8915690-9413190 GCA_027789145.1 Solanum arcanum
TTTTTAAACATCAAGTTATCATCTAAATTACTTTGAAAACCTTTTGATAATAAACACATGTTTAGATTGGAAATTGGAAAATTTGATCTTAGCATCACATTGAAAAATCTTTGACAGAACTCCTTAGATGAAAGGTTATCCAAGGATAAAGGGTTACCATACCTTTATTTAAGAAAATACCACTATATTTGAGAATAAATCACTTGGATATCCATCCCCTAGATTTTCCTTGAGTTTGGTCTCCAGCGGAGTTCTAGAGAGAGTTTTATTTGGGAGGGAAAGGTTTAATTTGAAGAATGAATTGAAATTTGGGGTTTCAAGGTTTTAACTAACTCAAAATACCATAAAATAGATAAAAATAACCGTATACCCTCTAATTGAAACGTGGGGTGAATTTCCCAATTCACCCCTCACTTTGCTGAGACATTGCACTAACTGCAAATTCACTGACGTACACCATGGATGGAGAGTCAACTGGACGATGGTTCGTCCTGGTGCTCCGTTGTCTTGGTAAGAGGCTACTCATTTGGATTCTAAGCTCCAATGACTAATAGTGAAGTAACACCCCATTTTGGCGGGGTGTCATTTGGTTGAAAGGGCGTCAAATACACTGGTGGTTCAAGGGTGTCTTGGCAATTTTTTGCCAATGTTTGTGTCCTTCTCAAGGACCTTTAGGTGGTTCTTGGGGAGTCGTACCTGGAAATTTTGACCCTAAACATGAACATCTATATACTAGGGTCCCCTCCTATAATTTTATACTCCAACCAACACTTCTACACAAGGCAACATACAAAGGCACACTAGCACACAAAAGAGTAGTTTCTAGATTTCATGGTCGTCCTTTGACGTTTGACCTCAAACCTCTTCAAATCAACCATTAAAAATTGTGTCACACCTTATAAACAAGTTATTAACTCTTAAAGCACATGTGATGCTCTAGACCATCCTAGTTCATTTTTTAGGGTCCTAACACAAATTTGTGAATTGAACATCAAACACAAATTTAATTACCAAATCTTCAAGAATTAATTATCAAGAGTGTTCATAAAATAATTCCCAAAGTCAAAAACAAAGTCTTCAAAAGGGTCTAACCACCTATTACCAAAAAACTAAAACTAGTATTATAGAAACTAAATCCTAAACCAAATAAAAAAGGAAATTAAGAAAAATTGGGTTTCGGCACTATCATCGACGGTTGGCCACCCACCTATAGTTTGTTGATGGATGGAAGGTCTGTGAATTATACCATTTCTCATCACTTGAAAAAAATTGTGTGAACAATAGCGACGGTCACGCCCTACCACCTGCAGGTCTAAGCACAGTCCATCATATTCAATTGTTGTTCAAGTATTGGACCACATCATCTCTAAAATCATCAACGATCCATCAACAACGGTACATCATTAGACTCACGGCTCTTTAGTAGCGTAGTGGTTACACCCTCGATCAAGTTTTCTTGAAGTCTCAATACATTCCTCCACCTATGACTCACCAACTCAACAATGGCTCGTAAATGGGCTCGTTTGTTTTTAACTTCCTTTTGATTCAAACTTTTTCAACACTAACTGTTCCATGCCTATTTCCTACAAAATTAGATCAAAATACCATCACATCAAATAATAAAATGTCATGCAAAACTCCATTTTTATTGCATCAAAAATATTGTAAATGTAACACCCCAAAAAGTTTTAAGCTAAGACTCGAATCATTTTTCTTTATGAGTAATATTTTATAGAGGAATTTAAATTTTTATATATTTCAAGGTCGCTAGATGTATCACCTCGTGTTCCAAAAAGAACTAAAAAGAAATTCAATTAAGTGATCCATAAAATCTTTTAAATAAAGGGCCAACTTCAAACGACCATAACTTTTAGCACTTAATGATTTAGGTGGCCCATGAGGTATCAAATCGGAGATATTTGAATCATCTTCCAAATTCACTGGGTTTGCTAAAATCTAAGTTTGGTAAGGGAGATAAAATTATTTAAGTGCAGTCTCTCTAGATAGGGCCTTTTCACCCAAACTAAAAAGGGGTATTTTAGCCTTTTCCTTACCCCCCCCCCCCCCTCCCCCCACCTTAGTCTAGTTTTAAGTAAACTAAATATAGGTTCTATACTGTTTAGAATCAGTTCATTCACCCCCAAAATGGTTAGGGTTTTAAAGATAAGATTCAAGAGGATAAAAAGTTTAAGGTTTCAAAAGTCCGTCAAGATTTCGCCAAGAACCTAGTTCTTTGAGGAATGTAAGTTCTCATAGTTCAGTTCATTCACCCACACGCCAATCATGTAATTTTTATTCGGAATTTAAGTCTTGAGGTTTAATGATTTTAGTTCTTGAAGAATTTTTGAGGTTTTAGCTTCATTCCTTGTTAATGAAGTCTTGTTGAGTTCTTGAAGTGAGGATCTTGCAAATGAGTCATTGTTTTGGTAGTTATCGATTGTAATTTTGATCTAAGTGTGTCTAGCATATGACTATAAAATAATACTTAAGAAATAATTCAAATATAGATGAGGTAAGGCTAGAAAATTGAATGAAAGATGTGCCAAGGGGGATGGCGTGGAGTGACTAAGGTGTGCTAGGGAAGGGATTCTGAAGTTTAAGGGTTGGTGCCCCATGCTACTTAGTGCGCCAGGATTGCCAATTCCCCTACTCTTCTACCTTTGTTTCTATTTAAGTCATATTAAACCATGTCATTCTTGATTTTTTAAAATCCTAACTACATCTAATCATCGATAAATCCTATATATCATAATGGTGATGATTGAAATTATAATTCAAATTCGAAGGTAGAGTTGAGAGTAAAGTTTGACAAAGTCCCTTTGAGTCTCTTCAAGGAGTCTTCGACAACTACTTATAATTGTTTCAAGACTCGAGTGAGTGAAAATAAGAATGAAAAGTGTATTTGTGAGCCTACATTATTATTGAAATCCTTGAGTCGTTCATGCCCATACATCCCTCAACAACTCCATAAATTGAGTACATTTAAGAGGAGTGATATCTTCAAGTTCTAATTTCTTGAGTATTGAGTTCCTAATACATTTTAAAACTATATCTAATAATTATAGATTACTATATACATGGAGGTCCTTGAGTTTATTTGTTCATGCCCATAATGCTTCATAAACCCTATGAGTCGAGCATTCTTCAAATGAGTAGTATTATTGAGTTCTAGAGTTGTTGAGTTTCGAGTATTGAGCTCTATATATGGTAATTGAAAACGTTGAATTGAGTCGTTTAGATCTATAATTCGACATGAACCCTATTTTGTGAAATCTTTTACATTTATTTATAATTGTTTTAAGACTTGAGTAAATGACGATGAGGAGAGTTGAGTTAATTTTTCAAAAACAATATATGGGAAACACATATTTCCAAGAGTAAATGTTTTTACACTTCAAATGAGACCAAATGTAGAATTCCAAATGAGTTCATGAGGAGTTTTGAGCACTATATGTTATGAGAAACTTTTGAGTAATAATCTCAAAGTACGAGGATGACAAAAAAATTTACACATATAATCATGGATTATATTATTGGGAGTAGTATTAAGTACAGATATGGGAACGGGTTCAGATATCTCAAAGTCCTCATAAAACCACGTATGCCAATATAGCCAAAGCACCATACATTTTAGATGACTCCTTATTGAGTGTTAATCATATCTTAGTTGATCCACTTAGTTGAGGATGTCTTATACTCTGGAAAGGTATGGAATAGTTCTGGAAGTGTAGGTGAGATGTTATATCATCACATAGCTCATAGTGATGGTTTTCGATTACAGAATCTCCCAAATAAGAGATATTATTGTACTTTTACATACAATTGAGTTATTTTCTACTAATTTGAGAACCCTCCATTTTTTTACATCTTTTGTTATGTGCTTATCCTCGAGTATCGTATCTTTGATTCGATTATGAGTTGAGTTGAGTGAGTTTGAGAAAAAATAACTATGTTTTTTTAAAAAGTTTGAGATAATGTTTATGCTTCAGAATTTTTCTTGCATGCTCTTACATTCCATGTACTAACGTCATTTGGCTTGCATATTTTAGGATGTAGATACAAGTATTTAGGGTCATCAACAGACGCTCTGTTGATACTACTTACTATTAAAGTTAGCTTTGGTGAGTCTCCTTACTTTCGGAGGGTTCCTTTTTTACTCTCAGTTATTAGGATGTTGTGGGACTTGTCCCAATAATCCTTCTATAATAGTAGAGGCTTCATACATAGTTTAAAGGTTGAGGAGTTTATCATTATTTCCTTTTTTGTTGTAATGTTTTGAGTCCATGAGGCATTTAATTAATATTTGTTAAATTACTTTAAGATGATTAATGAAGGTTGCTTAAATTCAGTGTTTTACAGTTATTTGGCATCTTCGGTCTTTATATATTGTTGAGTTTGTCTTCTTATGGATAATGAGTCAATCCAAGGGTGTTCTTGGGAACCAACAATGGTTTTTGAGTGTCATATACATCCATGGTGTAGGCTTGGGGTGTTATAAATTTTGTATCAGAGCACAGAGTTCAAGTAACCTAGGGTGTCTATGAAGCCGTATTAGTAGGGTCTTGCTTATGGTTTTAAGGTCCCCTATTCTATAAAAGAGGGACTACATGCATTTAAGAAAAATATCTATTTTTCATACACTTAATAGTTTAATAGAAATATGTCATAAGGAGCTTATTCAAACTCGTGCCTTTCTTAGATTCATTTGACTAATGATCATACTAGAGGTGGTTGAAAACCAAAGTCAGTTTTCTATCGATGAGTTTCAATTAAAAAAATTTGAAGAAGTCATGAGACTATAGCGGGACTTGAGAGGAGCCTATGAGTGAGTTAACTATTGAGTTCTTAAGAATGCACTCACATTCATATAAATTGTGCGTTTGAGATAAAAGTGAGTTGTACTCTCTTGTCTAAACCTTATTTAAATTTATATACTTATGAGGACGTGTGTTGTAGAGCTTGGATACTATTTTCACCCTAAAATATAGCATGATTACGAATTATGAAAAGTAATAGTAAAAAGTGACCTTAAGTTACAAGCACGCATAGGTGTAGAAATCAATAAAAGGGAGACATTGATGGGGCAGATTATGTTATTGCAGTCGTGCAATCAGTCAGGAATAAGTAATGAGTTACTTTATGAGTAGAAAAATTAATAATAATATTGTAGAGAGCTATTGATAGAAGGGAGAGGACTTTACTAGTCAGGATGAATTAGAGTATATTTTTAACTAGAATAGAGTTGATGTCGATGTGTAACTATGTTAGAGAAGACTAAATACATACGGTGAATAGGAGAGCGTAGTATTCATGAGGTGATAGACCCCATCTACGCTAATGATTTATTTGACTAAAGAAACACATGGTATTCAGAAGATGATAGAATTATGTGAGAGATTATGCGAAATAAGTGAGTAAATAGTACTTAAGTTGTGAAATGGGAGGTGAAGGTAATTTGTAGGTAGATGGAGAGCTCAATACTTCTTACCTACCATAAAATCTTAGTGGGCGAGTGTTTCTTGGATTTTTTTGGTGGTCCCAAGTAGTATAAGGTGTGAGAAATCATATTGCTATATGTGTTTAGTACTAGTCACTAAGCTTGAAATTGAGATGAGTGTCAACGTGATGGTGATGTTTTTAGTTATGAAATTTTATTTAGTAGGTCTGACCTGAAATATGGGAGGACATAAAAGTGGTACCTTTCAATGAAAATGTGGTATATGACCCATAGAGGAGAGAAATGAAGGTAGAGCAGTAAGAGGTACACCCAAGATGGTATGTGGCCAGACGAGGTCCAAATAGAGGTTATGATTTTTTTTATGTGTGCCTAGTTTGTATAATTGAGCTTCCAATATAGGGCAGATAGGTGAAAGTTTGATTTTCCTCAAGAGTTTAGATCAATCGGCCATGGGAGTGAATGAGAAGAGGTCAAGCGAAACGTCTTAGAAAGAAGTCTTAGTATATGTTTATTGAGAGTTCGATAATCATGATATAAAATTTTCTCAAGTGTTAGAGTAAAAGTAAATGTAGACCCATTTATATATGATAGAATATGTCCATATATTTCAAGTCTCATGTTTAGACTTAGGGGGGAGATGATAAAATGAGAAATCAAGTCAAGTGTTTAGAATAAGATATTTATGGGTTCAAAATAGTACGAGTGATACCTTTTTTCATAGATCTTTTTAGTAAGGGAATAATATTAGAAGACAAGGTTGATTATATTATCATGATGATGATTGTGTGATAATTCCATCTAAGGTTATAAATGAGTAGGAAGAGAAGGATGAGGTTTTACTTTAAGAAATAGTTAAATTGAGCCCTTATATGGTTCTCAGTAGTAATGTGAGAAATTATAGTTAGTATGGTAGAGATGATGAGAGAATGAGAACTTCTTAAGGAGATGTTTAGTAGGAGTCCATGAAATTGTTAGATTACTAACCTTGAATGTGGTATTGTTGAACATTTTATATGAGCCCAATGTTGTATAAATGTGGTGGTAAAGAGTAATATTCATGTGATGAGATTATATATTGAGGTATAGAACCCGAACTTTAGGATTTTGGGTTAACCTTGAATAAAGTAAGAGCATACCATTAAACTCGGACCTTGGTAAGAGTAGTCATGTACCCTTATGGGACATATGAGTTGCAGCCAATGAGGTATGGTAATAAGGAAAGAAGAGCATAGTTGAGGAATGTCGCCAAGCTTAACAAGTAATCGTCCCATTTCCCCAGGCAAAGTATTCATATTCTTATTTCATGTCTATACTTTTTTTTCGGATGAAGAAACATCACAAAGAGTGTTACTATGTTCATAACAACATCGTTTATAACTTAGGTGACACGGAAAGTCCCAACTCTTAGTATAAAACAGATTAGCCTATGTTAGTTAGAAAATTCATGAGTCGGAAGATATAGTAAGAGTAACCCTGTCCCACTCCTAGTACAGCCGTCATTCGAGGATGAATAATCCCGAGGGGGAGATATTGTAACACCCATAACTTTTTTAGTTAAGACTCGAACCATCCTTGGTCGTGAGTGAGATTTTACTGAGGAATTCAACTTTTTTTAGTTAGGTGTCTAGGTCCCCAGATTTAATACCTCGAGTTGTAAAACAAACAGAAGAGGAATTCAATCAAGCCATCTGTAAAATCTTTTATGTTTTGGGTCAACTTCAAATAAGCATAAATTTTAGCATATGATGAGTTAGGTGACCCATGAGGCATCAAATCGATGATCTTTGAGTACTCTTTGAATTTATGGGAACAAATTATTCTCAAGAGTAAATGTTTTTACATTTAAAATGATAGGAAACTTCGATTCCTAAATGAGTTTATGAGGAGTTTTGACCAATCCCTCTTTTAAGATAACCTTTTCAGTTATAATCTCAATGTAGTAGGATGAGGAAATGTTTTTATACATATGAGAATGAGTTATATTTCTGGGAGTAGTATTGAGCATTCATATGGGGATGAGTTCAAACAATTCAAAGTCCTCATAAACCAAGTATGCCAACATTAGTAAAGGTTTATACTATTTAGATGATTCCTTATTGCTTTTTAATCCTAGATTAGGGGATCCACTTAGTTGACATGTTATACTTTAGCAAGGTACGGGACAGTTCTTGTGGGACGAGATGTTGTATCATCACGTAACTCATAGTGATGGTTTTCGATTAGAGAAACTCCCAAGTAAAAGTTATTATTGCAGTTTTTATATACAATCGAGTTAGTATTGTATCTTTATATACAATTGAGTTATTGTCTATTGTTTTGAAAACTATTCATATATTGCATCTGTTATTTTTATTTTATCCTTGAGTATCTTGAGTTGAGTTGAGTATCCTCAAGTGGAGTTTGAGTTGAGTTTAGAGAGTTGAGGAGATGTAAGTATGTTTCTTTTCTATCAATTCAAGATTATGTTTATGCTTTAGAATTCCTTTTATATTCTCGTACATTTAATGTATTGATGTTATTTGTCTTGCATCTATGATGACGCAGATACAAGTATTCAGGATCATTAGCAGATGCTCTATTGATACCACTTATATTTCGGTTAGGTTCAATGAGCCTCCTTGAATCTGGAGGGTTCCATTTTTTTCTTTCAGTTGTTAGAATTTCATGGGTTTTAACTCGATAATCCTTCTATAATAGTATAGGCTTCCTAGATAGTTTCATGGTGGAGGAGTCTATCATTATTTCCTTTGAGTCCATGAAATATTAACTAATACTTGTTAAATTATTTTCAGATTATTATTGGAGTTTAGTTTAAATTAAGTTTTTAAATATTTTGCATCACGAGTTTTTGTAAATCGTTAAGTGAGTCTTCCACTGAGTAACGAGCCAGGACAAGGGTTCCTTAGGAACTAGCAATGGTTTTAGAGTGCTAGTTATGTCCTGGGTGTAGACTCGAAACATGATAGTAAACTCATGGTACATCAATAAATTCATCTTTGATTTCCTTAGGTTCTGTAAACAGTTCTCCTGCATGAGCTCTAATGCCCCTAATTTGCTTCCTCTAAGTTCTTTCTTTTATGAAAACACTAAAGTACTTATTATTTTCATCCCAAGTTGGATCCACTTTCATCAGTATTTCTATTTACCACACTTTTCTTGATCATGGACTATTAATCCAAATTTATCGATGTCTCTTTCTCTTGGCGTCACGACTCAAGCCTACACCTTGAAAGTGACACGGTGTACAAGACTCCAAAAAGTCTCATACAATCCTCATAACATTCATCAACATAAGAGCATAGGAAAATAGAGCCAAATTAAAAACTTTTCATTTACAATTGAAGACATTTTTCATAAAAGCAAGCTGAAGTCATTTTGTACATTGTTTCAAACCATCTAGAAACATAAGAATTAAAACTTTAGGACACGGCCCATACAAAGGCTCTAAACACAATAATAAAAGACATAACGGAACAAGATGGGTTTTACCTCGAACTGTGAGGACTCACCAAGTCTTCAACTCTAAGCTCCTTAAAAAATTATCTTCCAAGCATAGAACACAAAATCTCCGAACCCTATATTTGGCAAAACAAAAGGATAAATATGGTTAGCACAATTAATTACTAAGTATTATAGCCATGCAAAAATATACTTAAAGGACATTTTATTTGGAAGTCATACATTTATACCATTTTGATAAAACTTTGTGAACTTATTACAAGTATAAGAGGCATAATGTATAAACATAACCAACATACAAGTCATTTCTTCACACTTGAACATAATCAGCATATGAACCACTTTATCACATTTAAGCCTTCAGCTTAAGTAACCCCAAAGCTATGCTTTGTGCAATGTATGAATGTCATCTCATATTACTACTTACCACATTAAGGCCATCAAATTTGAACTTAACTTTCATCCTTTTAACCTCTAGAATATACACATATGTAAAGAGAATAAACATTTCATAAGTCATATCAACACTTTTAGACCATTATCTAGTGAAACCTTAATTCATACTTGTGCAATGTATTAATAGCATCCCATACTACTACTTACACTAAGTACTCCTTCGAAGACAACAAAGAGAAGGAACATTCATATTCATTAATTCATGATAAAAAAACTAAGGCATAAATACAATCCAAGTAAAGCATGCATCATTACAGTAAGCTTGTAAGTCAACATTCTTCATTAGTTTCATTAATATCACTTTAATTAATTTAGAGCACATTCATTCCTTAAGAACGCATTCATTCATAGGCCATTAAGACCTTAAAGAACTCACTATAGTCCTCTCAAAGCATGTTCGTGCAATGCATGTATGACATCCCATATTACCACCAACACTTCATAAAAGTTCTCAAGAAAACATAATGCACATATGTATGAGAATAAGTGTTTAACCGACATAGACCATGAGAACTAACACATGGAATTCTGTGTTCTGCCCTTACACCAAAAAGTGGTGGCCTACTGCCTAAGGTAGACTAGGTAACATTTAGCTTTGGTAGAAACCACAAGCTAATGTCCTATGTGGGAACATAGTTATGGGATAGGGAGATGTTCATTGGAACCTTACCCTAACATTGAGAGAGTTTCCATCATTGCCATATCTGCTCAGTGCTTAGCCTACATTCCTATTGATATTTCATTCACATGAACATTAGTGTACTTGATATGGCTACCAACATTAGGCTACTGACTCTAAATACATTAAACAAGAAAGGGCCACCAACATTAGGTCTACTTGAATATAGCTCATTGACTTTCCAAGAAGGGTACCCACCACATTGGGTCTACCAATACAAGGGTCATTATGTCACACTTAGAAGGGTTACCACCTCTAGGTCTACCAGTCCAAGGTTTATCATTCATTAGTTTTTAGACCCATCATTAAAGGCTCCCAACACTAGGTCTACTGGTTCAAGACTAAGCCTAGAATACTTCATTATTCATTCATAAAAGGGTGACCAACTCTAGGTTTACCGATTCGTGATCATTAAATTCATTCATTCAAGAAGAGGATAACTATACCTACCGATTCAAGATACTTCAAACAAGATCTCATTCATCAATACAAGAAAAGAATGACTTAAGCTTACCAATTCAAGATATAATAATTAACATTACTTTCATTCACTCAAGAATAAGGTGCATAAGCCTACAAATTCCAAGTCTACATATACATTAAATAAGAATCCTTCACCTTCGGTCATCATCATTCATGAGTGTTTAAGTGAGAATAAACCTTCAATCATAAGACTATTGCATTCTAACCATGATCATTATACTTTCATTAAATTAACACACATAAACTTCTCATCATAGTCCTACATCAATTCTCCACATGTATGGGTAAAAGGAATATAACCATAGATTCAATGCCACAATATACATAGTAATCAAAACACTTCCACCTTTCAAGTGGATCAACAACTCAAGCACAATTCTACTTCAAAATGTATTTTGATTCTAACTTGCCCTTCAAGGGTCATACTTCTAATTTGTCAACCCACACTATAATTGACATAACACGCATGGATACTAACTCAATTCAATAACTAAAACATCATAAATTCTATTAGAGTATTCATCGCGTTACCATTCATTCAAGCAAACATTCATGAAATTAGGTTTTGGGGAAATTAGTAGGTTCATGAGGGATTTATTCAATAATTCACCTTAAAAAACAAATTCATCATTTCATAATATCAATTGATCATTTGAGATCATTTTATTTAAGAACCAATGGCTTGAGTGAAACCCTAGCATTTTGGGGAAAGTCCATCTTTGAAAAGAGAGTTTTGAGAGAGCCTCTTGGGTGATAGCTAGAAGTAAGTTTCCTCACAACCTTAGAGTGACTAGCCTAAAAAACTTTCACTTGAACTGCAAAGACTCGGTTTTTTTTGCAGGAAAGACCTTTTAGAATTACGTTTAATGTCCGTCTGCACTAAGGCGATAAGGAAAAAGAGAGGGGCCTTTAGTATGTGGAAAAAAAGGCAAAGATCACATTCCAACTAACGTTTACTAGTAATTTCCTCCCCAAGAATCAAAACTACCACACATCTATATTGTTTTCCTCAAGAAATTGGAAAAAAAATGGTTGGTGCTTGAACCCCTAGCTTGACCTTGACTTGCTTATTCAATGGAGTTCCTAGAATGAAGAATTTTGGGAGGGAAGGGTTTTGATATGGGTGCTTTGAAATACTAAATTTGAAATAATGTTTTAATACTCTTAAAATACCATAATTGACCCAAAATAACTGCCCACAACTTATTAAATCATAAAAACAATTTTCCATACCACCCATAGATATGCCGAACCAAACCAGAAAAACTAGTAGTGACTCACAACCACCACCCACGGACCGTGGGTGGGACCACGAACCATCCTGACTATCCGTGATTGGTGGTTGTAACATGGTATTGGGATATTTAACATAAGGAGGACATACACAGGGTGTGGATGGACCTACAGTGTGTGGACCCCAACAGCAGGTCACCCTGATTTTTGTAACTTTCTTCATTCTTTGGGTTTTGGGGGGTTTGTCTAAGGGTTCTCCTCAAGGACCCCTAGGGTGGTGCTCCTTGGGGAGTCGTACATTTATGATTGACCCCTAAACAACCTACACTTGAGATAACATGTAACAGCGTAACTCATAACCTTAAAACAAACTCAAAAAACATTAGTTAGGCTCTAGTTTTACTTATTCATTTTACAGGTCGTTACACTTGGTCTATTAACTCATTAGTAGCTTGTGAAGCAATATTCAGTGACCTTTTTTCATATATATATGAAATAATTAAGAACCTCACTAAATGAAATATATATATATATATATATATATATATATATACATATATTTCATTTAGTGAGCTTCTTAACTATTTTATATTATTAGTAGAAAAAAATAGGAATAATAAAATAAATAACTTTAAATTTTTGTGGTAAATATATTTTGTATTAATATGTTGAAACTCAAAAATTGACTTAATATAAACTTAAAAAATAAAACAAATATGGTACGACAAGAAGACTTGGCGGGAAGGGAGTTGTAGGAAAAATAATAAGTTCTCTTTTAAAAGATAATAAATCTTACTCTCTCATTCCATATTAACTGAATTTTTAAGGTTTTTGTTATAAAATAAAATATTGTTCATATCCACTACACGAAATGGTTACTACATTACTTCCCTCCATTATGAAGATAATCGACTACACCAAAAAGTTACTACATTACTTCCCTCCATTATAAAGATAACCTCCACGTTTATGATAGTTATTTTTGTAACATTTCACCTCCATAACCTCCTTCTTTATATTTATGTTTAATGTCACGTTTATGACTAACATTTTGTATTCCTCTATGTTACACTATAAATAGAGGCATAAGGATTCCTATAGGATACACTTTGAAGAGTTGGTGAATACTTGAATGAAAGAAAGTGATATTATACTGTCCATCTTGTCTTATATTATTCTTGTCTTCATCTTTATATTGTTATTTTGTTCTTTAGTTTTACAACACCTTATCAGCACGATTGTTCTACTATTGAAGTATTAAAGCAAAAAAAAAAAGGTAAAAATATTCTGTGTTTAATTTTCTAAAGGTAAATTATTATATAATTTATTTTATATTTTACTTTTGATTCTGCATCATTAATTTTCTTACCATCTCAAAATAATATGAGTCCAACAAGTTGCTTTTACTTTTAGCAAACTTTTAATTTGATCACTTATATATTTAAAAAGTAAAATTAGTTTTGTAAGTTAACAATTTGTAAATAAATTGTTTTTTATGATCTTGTTTTATTGAGTTATGTCACATATACATATTGATTGGATTAGTATTGTTGGTTACTTTTGCACCTCTTTATTTTTCTTTATCTAATCATTTACTTGTTGAGTTATTAACATATTATTTGTACTAACAAAGCTTATTTTGTAGTTATTCAAAAATGGTTTATAATAATCTTCATAACAATGTTGACATGGACTATTAAAATGTTTGAATTTATTTTAACTTGGGACTTTTATATGATTCTAACATGTTGTTTTATTTAACTGATTTTGTTAATTTTTCTTGTATATCAAGTTAATTCAGATAATATTTATGATTTTTTATAATTATTTTTTTGGTAAATTCATTTGATATATTAAGGCGTCGGTTGAGGGTAAGACAGTGAATTCAGGTTTCACCGCACCAAGTGGGTAAGACATCAAGTAAAAGTCTTGGTTCACCATGATAATAAGTAGTTGGGTTCAAGTCTCATTGTTTTATGACCAAAGGTGTCTTTATATGGGTAAGACATTGGCTTTAAGTCCTAATACATTATAGAAATGACACGATGATGACTAGCATAAAATTTTATACTTTTGACTGAAAGTCATGAAATTTACACAATTAATTTGCTTCATTCTCTTATGTGAATGTGGCAGTGTATTAATATATCTGAAAAATGACAAGTGGTTGAATGTATGAATATGGGTATGGTAAAATGTTAATGTTCATCATTGTGGTAATTAAAAGGAAGAACATTATGGGTTCTTAAGATGTTCCTTAAAATGTGAAGGAAATTTTGTCCATTAAAATTGTATAAAAGGTTATTGGACACATTGTACTTAAGATCGTACTTCAAATGTGAAGGTAATTGTTAAAGGAAATTTTTATCCATCAAAGTTGTATGAGAAGTTGGACACATTGGTGTTGGTGCAACCTAATTTAAAAAGTTTTGTAAATCCTCCATCAAAATAAATGAATAGAAAGTGGTAGTACATTTGGGACATTTGACCTCTTAAAGTGATGTTGAGGTGAGTCACATAATGTCAAAACATGACAATGAGTTTCTAATAAAAAATTATGGAACATGTACAAATGGTTATGGTTCATTTCTTGAAGAAAATGTGACTTGTGTTTGTATGGATAAGAACATGTTCATATATTATTTGATGAATGTCACAACTCCCCTTTACGGGAGGTTTGAGAGAGTTGAAAGAAATCTTTTGACATAAATAGTCATTTTTGTCATATATTACCTTTACGGGAGGTTTGAGAGAGTTGAAAGAAATCTTTTGACATAAATAGTCATTTTGGTCATATATTTACATTCAATGCTTCACAAATATTGTGGTATATTATAAAATGAACTATTAAAGGACAAAAGAAAGGAAAAGTTCTTTCCTATAAAGATTGTGGTTACGACCAAACAAATTTGTCAATGGTTGTCAATAAATAAGTCTTGCATAATTTTAACCATGATCAGTAATAATTATTTTCTCCTTGAAGGAGATTGTAACCGTGAGACTGGTGTTCTGAAATTTGTTATAGTACACAAAATTAGTTGAGAGTCCAAAATAGTTAATTTCTTACTATCCGGAGGAATGAAATTGTTCATAATATTAGGGTTGTAATGAGAGTCAAAAGAAACTTTTTATGTTTTGGAAAAATTGAAAAGAAAAAGAATTATATTAAGACTATAAATTATAGGAAGATTTAATATCTTCAAATTACTACAACAAAAGTGGATTGTAAATTTTTATGTATAAGATCATCTATTTTTCCTCTTGTTTATTGCATACAAACATGGGCATCTTGATGAAATCACATGCAAAAGTAAACTTAGGATAAATATCAGTTGGCATAACCGGTTGACCATTTCGATTCAAATATGTTGCACAAAAATTGAGAATTCATGTGGTTATATGTTGAAGAAATAAAAGATTCTTCAAGAATTCTCTATTGTATCTTGTTCTCGTGATAAAATAATAATTGTACCAACTAAGGGTGGAATTGTATCACCTGAAATTACTTAGAACACATAAAAGGTGAATATGGGCCCGTTCACCTGCCATGTGGACCGTTTACTATTGTGATTAATGGATGAATCTATGGGAACATATAATTTTATTGTTCCACAATGTATAAAGATGGATCCACAATTGAGGTTGATGGTGAATGTTAGATTTCCTAAAATAAGGGGGAGATATGTGTAGCTATTGAAAGCTATGTGTGGTGTGAATTATCTAGATCCTTGTTTTAAAAAAAATATGAACTTTAAGTTCAAGAGATAATTTATTTGCAAAATGTTGCAAATAATTTTTCAGATGTATTTGCTGACCCAATATTTTAATTAAGCTACAAATGCTCCAATAAATAGTCCTTGAAGGAAAGAGTCTATGGTACTTGATATACCGTGGTTTTACAGTACTCTAAGTGCTTTTTCCTTAAGATTAGTCTGTGTCTAAGGCCTCTTTGAAGTAGTTTTGATGTATTTTTCTTTGTGTTTGCAGAAAAACTGTCTAGAACAAAAACGCTGAAGACTGTGCTGAAATTTGTAGAAGTGATGACCTAAGAAGCCATCGACGATCCATCGACTCATTGACGGTCTGTAGGTGGTAACCGTCGTTTGAAGATTTATGCTGCTAAGGAAAGATCGGGAAATTCTGAATAAGTGTGGGGATACGGAAGGGATGACGGTATGACCTCTCATTAACAGACTGTTCTAGCAAACCATTGGTGTTAACAGAATGTAGCCCCTGTATCTGATTTTGAAAAGATTCAAAGTATGGAGCAATGAAGGTCATCGACGGACCGTAGGTCCATTGACGGACCGTCGTTTGGGTCCGTCAATGGTAACAGAATGATGTTGAATAGAGCACCTAAGAAAGAGTTAAAGTATGGACCGGTGGATGTGTTAACGGTCCGTCGTTCCCTAAATGGTCCGTCGGTGAGGTCATTGACTCGAGACGCATTTTGGACAAAAGTTCTCCTTATTTAGGTTTCCCTTTATTTGTAGGACTCTTTCATTATAAATAGGACTAAAAACCTCATTTTTGGGGTTAGAATCTTTGTTAATTTTTAGATATGTATTGTTTGTTGTTGAACTTTGGGTTTTAGGAAAATACTTCACTTTTCCGGAACCGATTTTTACAATATTTTGATTAATTCAAGTGATTTTCTGGATTTTCTTCAAACTTGTTAAAGCAAGTACATGAATTCTTGTCTAATCAATATGAATTGTGTAGGGTTGTGTCTTGCATGTATTCATAATTCTTTAATTTAGAAGTCTTTTTAACAATGGCCAACGTTAGAATTCGCCTTGTTGCTACTTTCCGGACCAAGGAGGTAATAATAAGAAAAGAATTATCAACGTAGATTTAGTATACACTATCTAATAGGCTAGTGTTGATTGGTACGAAGTAATAACTAAGTCATACATCGATTATAATGCTTAATATGAGGTTAAAGGTAAGGATTAGTAAAGTACACACACGTAGCCACACCAAGGTGTGGAATGAAATTCACTAGAGGTCGGACCAAGGAATTAGGGATATATAACTTACCACTTTTCATGCAAGATACTAGGAAAGAGTTGTTATAGCTAGGGTTACTGCGTTATGAACCTATGGGGAACACTCACACCCTAGTTTCTCCCATCACTTGATAAATATCAAATATTTGCACTAGCTACTTGTTTACTTAGACTTAGTTGATTTCTTTTGTTACACAAAATCCCCCCCTTTTATTGTTTGTTTCTGAAAAGGACTTGACTAAATAGAAGTAATCGTAGATTAGAGTTAAGTCTAAACTATTTTGCTAGTAGGATCGACCCCAACCTAACATTTTGGTTGTTTACTTAATATGACCACTTATACTTCTTTAGGGAAGTATAGTTTGAGCGTATTAATTTTTGGCGCCGCTGCTAGAGAAATTGACTTCTAGATTAACTTTAAGCACATTACCGAATTTTATTCAACAATTTCCTGATTTTAATTTTTCTTTTTTTTGTTTTTATCTTTCGCAAGTCTAGCTTTAGTGTATGCAAAGTACACGGAGTCGCGGAGAACTAATACTTCCACTTGATCCAGAACTAAACCCCACACTTCGCAAAATGAATATTCAAAAAAATCCTGCGTATATCAATGATGAGATCAACCCTCAACTTCCCCCGCCGGTTGATGCTCATAATCGAGTGGTTGTTGATAAACTTGGTGAAGGTTATTTGAGGAGGAAACCTCCCACTCCACGCCCTCAAGATTACTATAGCGGAAATGTTAACATCACTGACTCTAATGGGCCACTTGTCCTACCTCCTCTAAAACATGGTCATACTTTCGTGGTAACTAGTAGCTTAATGCAAATGCTCACCGCTACAATTTTATTTTTGGGGCTACCATCGGAGGATTCACATGCTCACATCGCCAAACTAAGGTCGGTGTGTAAGAGTTGTGTAGGGAGGCCATACTTAGACGTGAATGTAATTAGATTAAGGATGTTCCATCTCTCACTGCCGGGTGAGGCCGTAATTTGGTTTATTGAGTTTCCCTACAATTCAATCTATACTTGGGAGCAATTAGGGATGTGTTCCTAAGAAGTGTCCCAAACCACCGCATTGATGATGAGTCACTAAAAGAGTACTTCTACCGGGGCAAGATGATAATAATAAAGCAATGCTTAATACGATTGCATGTGGTTCTTATGGGGGGTATACTTATGCAGCGATCATTGAGAAGTTAGAGAAAATCTCCCGTAATAATAAAGCTTGGCGAACTAGGTAGTCGGATACTAAGATAAACACTTTTGCAGTGCAAGCTTCACATAACCCAGCCGCAGATGAGATTCGTGAAGAGATGGCTCAAATGAGAACTGATATTGGGCTGGTGTTAAAACATGTCTCCGTGGGTGCAGAAAAGGTAAATGCGGTGAACTATTTGGCTAAACCACCACCGCTTGATGATTACTACTATGAAGAAGATTCTTATGTAGTGAATGAGCAGACGGGGGCTTTGCGTCCGAATGCCCAAGTGTCCAATCAGGAGAATTGGCGCCAAGCTCAAGGAAATCAAGGTCATAACTATGGGAATTACAACCGAGAGGGTCACTATATTCAAGATGGAAACTACAACCGCTACAACAACTTCAACCGGGATAACTATGGTAACAAAAATGATCCAAATGGGACCTATGTTACACTTCAAAATCGGTAACTTGCTCCTAGGGTGGTGGAGGTAGTATGGCGCGAGTTGAGGATATGTTGCGGTATGATGAAGTTTGATGCTAGTGATAAGCATGATAAAGAGTTGAGGGGTGATTTAGAAAATATTGGGCAAAAGGTGGATGCATATGCAATCTTAATCAAGCATCTTGAGTCGCAAATGGCTTGAATGTATTCTACTGTGAACCCACGCCAACCAGATACTCTTCCTAGCAATACTGTCCAAAATCCAAAAAATTATGGACATTGTATGGGAGTCACTACTCGAGGAGGTAAGAAGACCATAGATCCACCTATGCCGTCGAGCGTCGAAGATGAAAAGAGGGGAGATGGTGAGGTAGAGGAAGTTAGTAGTGAGTTGGTAGATAAATAGGGGAAAGAAGCTTAGAAACCCCTAAAAGTGACCCCTATTCCTAGAACACCGCCTCCATTTCTGCAAAGATTGGTGAAAAAGACCGATAATGGTAAATACCAGCATTTTATTACTATGTAAAAAAAGCTTTCCATCAATGTCCCTTTGATAGAAGCTCTTGAACAAATGCTCGATTATGCCAAGTTAATGAAATATATGGTCACTAAGAAGATATCCGTTAGTTTTGAGGATGATGATCGGATGCAACAATGTAGTGCTATTTCTACAAGGTCTCTTGCGCAAGAGAAAGAAAATCTGGGTGCTTTCACTATTCCATGTACAATCGGGTTGTTACAGTTTGGTAAAGCATTATATGATCTTGGGGCAAGCACAAATCTCATGCCTCTCTATTTACAAGAAGTTGGGTTAGGGTGACTTAAATCCCACTGCGATGCGTCTACTGATGGACAATCGAATAGTGAAGAGGCCTATTGGGATACTCCATGATGTTTTAGTGGAAGTGGACTCATTTGTTTTTCCGGCCAATTTTGTGATTCTTGATTGTGAGGTGGCCTTTGTGGTGACTATTATTCTTGGGAGGTCATTCCTTGCTACCGGTCGTGCCTTAGTTGATATGGATAAAGGGTAGATGAAGCTTTGGTTGAACAATGAAGAAGTGACTTTGAAAATTTGTAGGTCCATGAGGTAGAGTGGAGTGGTGAGATCCAATCAGTATCTGTGATATCCTACAAGGTTGAGAGTTCGTTTGAGGTACAAATAGAAGAGCATCATGGTGTTGAGGCATTAGCGGCAGTAATCACAAAATTTTGAGAGTGACAGTATCAAAGTGTATGATTCATTGGTTGCGGCACTTGATCGAGGTGATGTTTTGTTAAAATGAAAGAAATTGGATTTAGATATGAAGCATCGCAAGTCTCCACCCATGAAACCATCTATTGAGGAGGCTCCAAAATTGGAGCTTAAGGCTCTACCACCTCATTTGAGGTATGTATATTTGGGGAAAGGTACCACTTTTTCGGTAATTATTGCATCATATTTGAATATGCAACAAGTAGAATGTTTGTTTGAAGTGTTGAAGAGGTTCGAGAGAGTTATTGGGTGGAGTATTGAGGATATTATTGGGATCGGTCCCGGTGTTTTTTCACATAAAATCCAACTCATGCCCGATTATAATACCACTATTGAGCACCAGAGACATTTAAATCCACATATGCAAGAGGTAGTGAAGAAGGAAATTATTAAGTGGTTGGATGCCAGAGTCATATACTCGATTACTGATAGTAGTTGGGTATGCCCTGTTCAGTATGTGCCCAAGAAAGGGGGAATGATTGTGGTCCCTAATGAGAAAAATGAGCTTGTTTCAATGAGGCTGGTGACCGGATGAAGAGTGTGCATGGACTACCGGAAATTGAATACATGGGCTGAGAAGGACCATTTTCCTATGACCTTCATGCATAGATATTGGATATGCTTCAAGGAAAAGGGTGGTACTGTTTTCTTGATAGTTATTCGGGTTACAACCAAATCTCTATTGCACCAGAAGATCAAGAAAAAACCACTTTTGCTTGTCCTTAGGGAACTTTCACGTTCAAGAGGATGCTTTTCAGGTTGCGTAATGCGCCGGCTACTTTCCAGAGATGTATGATGTCCATATTCTCAGATATGGTGGAGGACACCATTGAGGTATTTATGGATGATTTCTGTTGGTGGTGACTCGTTTGATAATTGTTTGAACCACTTGTCCGAAGTTCTCAAAAGATGTGAATATTGCAACATTGTGCTAAATTGGGGAAAATGTCACTTTATGGTGATAGAGGGTATTGTATTGGGCCATTGCATCTCAGAGAAGGGTATAGAGGTTGATCGAGCTAAAGTCGAGGTTATAGAGAAACTTTGTCCACCCATCTCTGTAAAAGGTGTGAGGAGTTTCCTTGGGCATGCGGGTTTATACCGGAGGCTCATCAAGTATTTTTCAAAAATTACACATCCTCTGTTCAAGTTACTTGAAAAAGAGCGTAAATTTTATTTTGATGAATCCTATCATAAGTCATTTGGTGAGTTGAAGGAGAAATTAGTGTTTGCGCCCATCACTATTTCCCCGGATTGGAGTAAGCCATTTGAGCTGATTTGTGATGCTAGTGGGGTTGCACTTGGTGTAGTTTTTGGTCAAAAAAGCAATAAAATCATTCACCCTATTTACTATGCCAGTAAGCCCTTAATGAATCCCAAAAGAACTATATTGTGACTGAACAAGAGCTCCTTGTGGTGGTCTTTGCTTTCAAGAAATTTCGCTCCTATTTTCTTGGAACAAGATTTATAATGCATACTGATTATTCTGCCTTGAGATATTTGATGGCAAAGAAGGATGCAAAGCTGAGGTTGATTCGTTGGGTATTACTGTTGCAAGAATTTGACTTTGAAGTGACAGATAGAAAAGGGACTGAAAACCATGTTGCCAATCACTTGTCCCGACTAGAGGATGAAGCTATGCGAGAATTGGGTGAAAAGGCTGAAATTGATGATACTTTCCCTGACGAGCATGTATTGGCCCCTTATCAAGACTTGATTCCATGGTTCGCTGATTCTGCAAATTACTTGGATAGTGATATCGTCCCATCGGACTTGTCCTTTCATTAAAGTAAAAAGTTCATGCATGATGTGAAGATGTTCTTTTGGGATGAGCCATATTTATATAGGAGTTATGCCGACGGGATTATTTGGTGTTGTGTGCCGGAAGTTAAGATGATGAGTGTTTTGGAGGCATGCCACTCCTCGTCTATGGGTGGGCATCATAGTGGTATCCGGTCAGCCCATAAAATCTTGCAATGTGGCTACTATTGGCCAACCATCCACCAAGATGCTCATCAGTTTGCCAAGCCATGTGTTAGGTGCCAAAGAGATGGAGGTGTTTCTAGACGGCAAGAATTCCCTTTAAATCCTATTCTTGTAATTGAGTTGTTTGACGTGTGGGTATTGACTTTATGGGCCCCTTTGTGAGTTCTCATGGGATGAAGTATCTTCTTATGGCGGTTGATTATGTGTCAAAATGGGTCAAAGCCATAGCACTTGCAAATAATGAAGGGAAGAGCGTCACCGCATTTTCGAAAAAGAACATATTTTCAAGATTTGGTACCCCAAGGGCCATTATTAGTGATGGGGGATCCCACTTCTGCAACAAGTTGTTCAAAGGGTTGTTGGAGAAATATGGAGTTCACCACAATGTGGCCACGCCATACAATCCTCAGACTAGTGGGCCGGTTGAGGTGTAAAACAGGGAAATCAAGCAGATTCTAGCAAAAAATAGTGAATGCGAGTAAAACGGATTGGTCAGGGAGGCTTGATGATGCTCTTTGGGCCTACCGAACAGCATACAAGAGTCCCATAGGTATTTCTCCATATCCACTTGTATATGGGAATGCTTGTCACTTGCCGGTTGAGTTACAGAATAAGGCCATGTGGGCAATGAAGAAACTGAAGATGGATTGGAATGAAGCAGCGGAACAAAAGTTGAATGGGTTATTGAGCTTTATGAGTTTCGCTTGAAGGCATATTAAAGTTCATCCATCTACAAAGAAAAGATGAAGAAGTACCATGACCAAAAGATTGAGAAGCGCGATTTCGTGGTTGGGGATTTGGTGCTTTTGTTCAACTCTTGGTTGCGCTTATTTCTGGGCAAACTCAAGTCCAAATGGACTGGTCCATTCTTGATCACCATGTTTTCCCTTATGGAGCGGTTTAGTTGGCGAATAAGGAGGGTGTAAGGTTCAACGTGAACGGGCAATGAATAAAAATCTACCTTGGGCATGCAGAAAAGGCGAATGTAGTGATTGAGGCATACCATCTTGATAAAGTCTGAGTAATCAAGAGTTTTGAATCATGCCGCGACAATAAATCAAGCGCTGATTGGGAGGCAACCCAATATGTATCCCCTAGCCAACAATATGTTTTTCGTGATTTTATAGGCGTAGTTGCATTATTTCTATTTTTCTCACTAATGTCACGTATGAATTTTCTTTTATTTTTTTAGAAGTCTTGGCTAGAGAGTAAACTAGGGTCCGTGTATAAAAAGTGTCCAAAAATACAAAAAGATTAGCTTATTGGCTATTCAATGTGCAGGGACCAAATTCCTAGAAATCTATAGAAAATTTGTCTGGTGCACTGATTGACGGACAAATCGACAAACCGTCGGTAGGGTCCGTAGATCCCAAGTTTGTTTCTTTAATTGTTCTAAGTTAGGGCACATTCGATGGAGCAGTCGACGGACCGTCAACTGACTTACAGTCCATCGATGGGAATCATCGGTTCCTCCGACCCACTAACCTGACTCGACCTGACCAGCTTTAAATTAATTTTCAAACTTTTCAGTTACTCCCACCCTTTCAAATCCCTTTCCCAACCGTTTCCCTCCTCATTTCCCTTCAAACTTCCCCAATCACTGACTCATTTACTCTCACTTAAATCATTTTGATCTCTCCTCTTCCCCAAATTTCCATAAATTCCTAATGTTTTTCTCTCCCAAACTCCCATATTTTTCTGTCCTCTTTCCGATCAGTGTTTGCGGTTGCTCTTTTAGTGTTTCTTACTTGCAAGAATTCACCCACATAGTCTCCCCACTATAGTACACGGGTATGTCTCTCTCATCTTTTTTCAATTGTATGATCTTTATTTGGAACTCATAATGTTGATATGTGGGTCTTGACTTCGGGATGAAATTGGATGTTTAAATTATAAAATGGGGGTCCTTAGTCCCTTAGAAAGATGGAAAGTAACTGGGTCGGGAGTGTTTTTGTCTCAATGAACTGTGCAAGTAGTTGAGTAGTTTTCCAACTTAGGACTTGTTGAGTATTTGAGAATCAAAGAGTAAAATTGCACTAATCAAAGCATTAGGATTGACGAAATAGTGTGTTACATGCTATATGAAATTGTTGTGTCTTGGTTTATCGCAAATTGCTCTTTGGGGGTCCAATAATGGCTTTCTCTAACCTACAGTACGAGACCTTGATCGACGGATCGTCAGTAAATTGACGGACCATCGATGGTGTCCGTCGAAGGACACTCCCAAAATTTGAGCAACTTTGGAACGACGGATGTGGTCGACGATTCATCGATTGATCGACGAGCCATCCTATACATCCTTGTCTTTAACAGAGCCCTGTTTGCTGAGGGTTCCTAGATTTTAGTCTAACTGTCTACCCATGGAGGTGGTCGACGGTCCGTTGTCTGAACGATAGACCGTCCTGCACGTCCATCATTTGTAACAGAAACCTGTTTGCTGAGGGTTCCTAGATTTTAGTCTAAGTGTCTACCCACGGGGGTGGTCGATGGTCCATCATCTGAACGATGGACCGTCCTGCAGGTTCGTCATCTCTAATAGAACCTTTCATCTTGCAGCTTTCAAAATTTTTGCTTAAGTGTTCACCGACAGACCCCACCAATGGACCATCGTTCCAAAGACGGACCGTCTGTTGTGCCCGTCGGTCAGTTCAGTACTGGACTGTGTTTTGTGTTTCCAAGTTTGGTCTTGCTTATCATGGGTGTGTCAATTGTTCACACTGAAGATAATAACTATCTTTTGCAGGTACTAATGGCCCCTAAGACAGACTTAGTCTACTCTAGAGGACGTTCCAAGTCTGTTGCCCACGCCGGATGGTGGTAGGATCGGACGGTGATCATGACCCAGAATACATTCCACCAGGAACCCGTACACCTACACGTGCTGCTAGGACCACCCAGGGAACTCCCAAGAAGGTGGTGTCCGACGTAGTCACTACCTCCTAGTCTAATGAGGTTCGCATACTGATCGGCACACCGTCTGGGTCTGCTGCAGATTCTGAGGGAGCGTCTGGCTCCAAGGAGGCTTTCAGGTTTGAGGAAGCGTCATCTTCCCATGGTGCCACTGCTTCACCTAAATCGGTCCACTTTGCCTCGTCTGATGAGGCTGACAGTGCGGATTCTACTCCTGCACCCTTGACCGACGTCCCCGCACTTGTTGCTGATTAGCCAAACCAGTGGTGTGTCGAGGTCCAATGCCAGATATACAGGGATGCCAAACTGCTCAACGACAATAGGGGCATGACTCGGATTCTGACAGTTGAGTGGAAATTTTGTACCGAGAGTCTTCCCACGATGCCAACTATACATGACCTTTTTACCCGCCATCAACTAGGAGGTGGTGCGAGAGTTATACGTATCTTATGTGGTGATTCTCAAGGCTCATTTAAATAGGAGGTCTAACCCCGCCAAACAAGCACCACTTGTGGATGTCCGTGTCCGCGGCAAGCGGGTGGATATATCATTGCCCACCATTTGCAGGTTTTTATATGGTGCTAACATTGATTCCACCAGAGCCCCCCTCACTCCCGAGTTTGATTATCGGTGAAAGCTGATAAAGGATGGCCCTTTCCAGTGTGAGACAGTGGTGCGAGTGACAACCAAGAGGTGGATATCCCATAACATCTCCATGGATGGTGAGGGTGTTGATTGGGTGCTGGAGCCCAAAGAAGGAATATAAAAGTCCAACCTCACGGTCACGTCCAAATTCTTGTGGCTATTGGTCCGTCATTGCCTCTCCCCCACTGTTGCTGATAATATTGTTACATGGGATAGAGCAGTGTTGATAGTTACCATGGTTGCTGGGTTGGAGGTGGATTTCGCGTGGCTGTTGCAGGCGGTCATTCGTGAGAGGGCCTTCAAGTCCACCACTACTAACACTTTCCCTTGCATGATTTTTGAGTTGTTCAGGCTGATGGAGTGCCCGTGTGGCACATTGATGTGCTCAAGACCTCGACTAGCATAGTGGATATCGGTATCGTTGATGTACCGTGGTTTCACTGTATTTTTAATATTTTTTCCTTAAGTTTATTGTGTGTCCAAAAGACTTTTTGTATTGATTTTCATGTAAGTTTCTCCTTATTTGAAGGAAATCTGTCAAAAAATGAACGCGATGTTTTTGAGCGGGAAATGCATAAGAGACCACCTACGGAGCTTATGACGGCCCGTCGAGTCTGTGACAGTCCGTAGGTGGCATCGTAGTGAGGAGAGAATATGCTAAAGGAAGATAGGGAAGTCTGACATAGTGTGGGATTACAGAAGTCCATGACGGACCGTCATAGCCACGACGGTCCGTCCTGCTGGTTCGTCGTAATGATCAGAGAGTAGTCCCTGTACCCAAATTCCAATAAGTTAAAGTATTATGGAACGGTGACCCTCGATGGACCGTCGTGCTTGGAACGGTTCGTCATACCTGTTCGTTGAGGGTAATAAAGAAAAAAGAAGAAGAATTTGTGAAGTATGGGATGACGAAGGGCATGACGACTCGTCGTGACCACGACGGTCCATCACGAGGTTCGTCGACTCAGACCTGTTTTGACAGATTTTTAGTAATTAGAATCCTTCTTTTGTTAGGTTTTTGTTTTTATCATAAATAATTCAAAAAACCTCGTTTTTAGGGTTAGACTTTTGGTTAAATAGTTAGACTTTTTGATAAATTTGAGTTCTGTTGTTCAAGTATTGAAGGATTAATTTCAGTAATTGATACACTTTTTCTGGAATTGATTGTTGGTGCTTTTGTTGATTAATCAAGTGAATTTTTGGATTTTATTATTTCTCATTAATGTAAGTGCATGAATTCTTATAATAAATATATAAATAATGTGATTATGACCATGGGTAACTAAACTCCATAACTAGGGTTGTGGGAACCATGTGTGAATAATGAGGTAAAATCTAACTAAAATAGCAATTTTAGAATAGTGCCTTGCATGTATTGATAATTCTTTCGTTTAGAAGTATTTTTAATGGATGGCCAACGTTAGAACTTGCCTTAATGCTACTTTCTAGACCAAGAAGGGAGATAATAGGAAAAGAATTATCAACATAGATTTAGTGTACACTATCTAATAGGCTAGTGTCGGTTGGTACGAGGTAATAACTTAGTCAAATATCGAATACAATGCTTAATATGAGGTAAAGGTAAGGGTTAGTATAGCAACACACGTAGCCGCACCAAGGTGCAGAGTGAAATTTTCTAGATGCCGGACCAAGGATTTAGAGATACATAACTTATCACTATACATGCAAGATACTAGGAAAGAATTGATATAGTTAGAATTATCAAGTTAGGAACATGTGGGGAACACTTAAGCCCTAGTTACTTTTATTAATTGATTAAGCTCCGAGATTTGAATCTGTTAGTTGGTTACTTTAATTTAGTTAATTATTTTCATTAAGTTAGAGTGAAAAACCCTTTTTATGTATTTTGTTTTCTAAGGAAATAGTTGACTAAATAATAGTAATAATAGAATAAAGTTAAGTTTGAACTATTTTCCTCGTGGGATCGACCCCAACTTCATTAGTTGGGTTCTTTACTTGATACGACCGCTTTACTTCTTATTTGATAAGTAAGCTTGAGTGTATCACTCATCCAGGATGAGGCACGACCGCTTTACTTCTTATTTGAGAAGTGAGCTTGAGCGTATCACTAATCCAGGATTAGGCCAATGAGCTGGCTCCCAACAGAGGGTTCCGAGCAAAGGTACAACCGCTTGTTGGGAACATGCCATCCATGGTAGAACAAGACCAAGGGGCTGATCAGGCTACATCAGAGCCTACCGAAACCACCCTGATTGAGTCTATGCAGGGTACTAGAACCGCTCCGAGCTCCTTCCGCTCTACTCCATCTGCAGCACTAGTCCCGCTTGCTAGGGTCCAGATGTTAGAGGACCAAATGGTCACACTTATGCATCACATCCATCCTTGGATGCAGAAGTCTATTGCGGAGGCAGCGGATCGCATCGAAAAGAAGATGGTCCAGTGGACGGAGAGGCAGATTATGGAGGTCCACCAGCACCTTGACGTATTTGATTTGAGGGTTCTTTCCCGACCATCCCCTACTATAGATTTGTCGACTCTCCAAGTTGTTGTGGCAAGTCTGAGAGCATATATGAATGCCATACTGGAGGCCCGGGTGCCCGAGTCTGAGGCCCCATCTGTGGAGCCTTCTGAGGATACGGTAATGGTTGCACAGTTCTCCACCACTGTTGTGCCATCACCTCAGCCACGTGAGCATACCAAGAGGCACCGATATAGAGAGGATGATGAGACTCGAGCTAGGAAGAGAGAGCATCTGGAGTTGGAGGCTGTGAGAAGAGCCTCGTTGATTGATGAGGAGGCCTGGCAGATGAGGGCTCAAGAGAATGTTGTTGGGGCGTCTAGCTCCAAGATTGTTGATGTTGAGATAAGCACTATTGAGGGTGTTGTTATTACTTCGGACACTACTGATGGTGTCCCTACTACAGAGGGAGCGGTTCCGGGAAACAGTACCCGCCAGCTTGTTGATCATCGGCGCTATGCGCCTCAGGTTTGCTTCACCTAACACCCGATTTTATATTTTTTATGCATTGGGGACAATTGCCTGCTCTTTTGTTGGGGGTGGGGTAAATGGAAAGAGAGTGCTAGGGTGAATTCTGAATAGGCCAACTCATGATCCTCTCTTGTTGTTTTCTTGCCTGTGTTTTTCCCCAAGAGACTGGTTATTTTAATGTTGAACCTGCACGTTAGTATCTCTTATATATAGTATAGATTTGACATTTAAAGTATGATGGCTAAATAAAATGATATCCTGATTTAAAGAAAATGTTTGCATGATTAGGCAATAGTGAATGATTAATGTGCGGCTCTAAGCATGACATAGAAATACACCACTGCATGACCCTCAATCTAAGCTCGAACTAGGTGTCTGATAATCTGGTAAGGTAATGAGGTGTTAAGTGAGTGTGAGGAAAGTTGAATATTCCAACGTTGGTACTGAGCTAGAACTTGCCCGGTTAGTCCTGCTATAAATAATTTGTGATAGACAATTAGGAAAGGATCGTAGGCCCTTGTTCAAAGATAGCAAATATTTAGCCTAAACAAAATAAAACCAAATGAAATTGATCCCTTCTTAATCCAAATGATTTGAGCTTAAAATAGACCTTTCTTTTCGACCCAAATTTATCTTTTCTGGGAACAATGGGTTTGCCCTGGTCCCTCCTTTGGCATGTGCACCTCAGCTAATGCCAAAAGCAGAAGTTGAGGGTGGCTAATGCAGAATATAATCTCGTCTTGGCCTTGACCCAACCTTGGGTATTGTGTACCTTGACTCATTGCAAAGCCATGAGTTGAGGGTGGCAATTATGAGGAATTCTCCGGAAGGTGGGGTTGAAAGAATTAGGAGAGAGAAAGAAGAAAAGAAAAGTGACTCAAGCAAAGTTGAAATCAAGTGAAAAATTTGGAAAAAAAAAATAAAAGAAGAGTCATTAACATAAAAGGAGAAAAGCAAGGCAAAAGAATATAAGAAAATTAAGAATAGGGTGGAATAAACGATGAAGGTAGGATGCTTAGCCGTTATACAAAGGAGGGCAACAAGTCACTAAAATTCATCCAAATATACCCTACCTGACCCTGAGTCTATGTTACAAGCTAAGAAAGTCCTATCATGATCCTGAGAGTCTAATATGGTGAACATAAAGCAGTGAAAATAAGGGCAAGCCTATGGCGACAAAGTACCAATAAGGTGACAAGTTTTTCTGAGAGTGAGTGTTGAAAAAATAATTATTATACTTAAACTGAAATCACTATGTGAAAAAAGAGGATATTGTGTTTAAATAAAGGACACTAGTTGCAATACTGGAAAGGTTGCACCTTGGTGAGAGATAAAAGAGGAGAGATGTTGGTGCATGGTGAGTCTGTGTCATGATCTGATCCACATAAGCAAACCTAATAGTGATATCATGCATGAACATAAAGAAAATAATCGGGATTGATAGCCAGATGATTGTGAAAGATAAAATAAGTATACTTTTGTACAAAGGTTTTTGTGGTGAGTCATAGTGCGTAGCTTGAGGACAAACAACGTATCTAAGTTAAGGGTGTTGATGTACCGCGGTTTCATGGTACTTTCGATGCTTTTTACTTAAGTTTAGTGTGTATCTAAGGCCTCTTTGAAGTAGTTTTAATGTATTTTTCTCTATGTTTGCAAGAAAATTGTCCAGAACAAAAATATCGAAGACTGTGCTGGAATTTGCAGAAGTGATGACCTACGAATCCATCGACGATCCGTCGACCCATCGATGGTCCGTAGATGGAAACCTTCATTTGAAGATTTATGTTGCTAAGGAAAGATAGGGGAGTTCTAAATAAGTGTGGGGCTACGGAAGGGATGACGGTCCGTCGTCTCATTGATGGACCGTCCTGGCAAACTATTGGTGTTAACAGAATGTAGCCCCAGTACGTGATTTTGAAAAGATTCTAAGTATAGAGCAATGAAGGGCATCGATGGACCGTAGTTTTATTGGCGGGCCGTCGTTTGAGTCCGTCAATGGTAACAAAATGATGGAGAAGATAGCATCTAAAAAAGAGTTGAAGTATGGACCGACGGAGGCATCGGCTGTCCGTCGGTGAGGTCGTCGACTCGAGACGCGTTTTGGACAGAAGTTTTCCTTATTTAGGTTTCCCTTTATTTTTAGGACTCTTTTATGATAAATAGGACTAAAAACCTCATTTTTGGGGTTAGACTCTTTGTTAATTTTCTGATTTGTATTGTTGGTTGTTGAACTTTGGGTTTTGGAAAAATACTTCACTTTTTCGAAATCGATTCTTACAATTGATTTTCTAGATTTTCTTCAAACTTGTTAAACAGAGTACATCAATTCTTATCTAATCAATATGAATTGTGTAATTCTTAAAATGGGTAACTAAATCCACAACTAGGGTTGTGGGAACCATGGGTAACTAACAAAGTAGAACTAGCTAAAATAACAATTCCAGAATAGTGTCTTGCATGTTTTGATAATTCATTCGTTTAGAAGTCTTTTAACGGTGGCCAACATTAGAACTCGCCTTGTTGCTACTTTCCTGACCAAGGAGGTAGATAATAAGAAAAGAATTATCAACGTAGATTTAGTATAAACTATCTAATAGGTTAGTGTCGATTGGTGTGAAGTAATAACTAAGCCATATATCGATAATGATGCTTAATATGAGGTAAAAGGTAAGATTTAGTAAAGACACACACGTAGCCAAACTAATGTGCGGAGTGAAATTCATTAGTAGCCATACTAAGGAATTAGGGATACATAACTTACCATTTTGCATGCAAGATACTAGGAAAGAGTTGTTATAGCTAGGGTTACTGCGTTATGAACCTATGGGGAACACCCACACCCTAGTTTCTCTCATCACCTGATAAATATCAAATATTTGAACTAGCTACTTGTTTACTTAGACTTAATTAATTACTTTTGTTACACAAAATCCCTCCTTTAATTGTTTATTTCCAGAAAGGACTTGACGAAATAAAAGTAATCGTATATTAAAGTTGAGTCTAAATTATTTTTTTTCGTGGGATCGACCCCACCCTAACATTTGGGTTCTTTACTTGATAAGACCGCTTATACTTCTATAGGGAAGTATAGTTTGAGCGTATCACTACGCCAGAGGTTTGATAGACTAAATGATTCCAAATGTAAAACTTCTTAAGGAAGAAGAGGAGCAAACTATGGCATAACACTTCATAAAATCTTGGCAAAGATTCAGGTACCTGAAAACGATGAAAAATGAAGAGATCTCGATAAGTTATATCATATTGGAATCGATATCAACATGACGGTCGATGTTTTATTTGATATGAAGTAGCAGTGAATGTTATAATTGGTTACGAGGATGTTAAATTTAAATCTGTCATATAGTGTGGACAGATAAATGATTAGCCAAATAATATGCACTATTCAAGTATATTTTGTTTCACTTAGAAAATGATGTTTTTGAACTTATAGTTCATAGATCAAAATATATATCAGTGGGGTACAAATTAATCATTGTGCGAAAGTATAACTTTAGGATATAAAGTACGATTTGTGCCTCGGGGAATAAAGGGTTTTTGTAAAAATCTTGACATTATTAAATGGAGATATATTATGTAGTGGTGGATGCAATAAGACTTGTTTCAGTCTGGCAATAGATGAAATACTTGAATATTCATAATGATTGATTATTATGTCTACCTTGACGGTGAAGGTTAAATGAAAATCTTTGAAGGATATAAAAGGTGTTAAAGCAATTCCATTGAGTACCCAGTGATTTTGAGATCGCTTGACACAAAAAAAAATCTTTTTGATATCATGAAAATGATTTAAAATGTCATGTATTAGTGAAATTGGTGCAATTACATATTGTTGGTTATGCAGATACTAGAAAATTATTTGATATACATAACGAAAGTTATGTGAAAAGATTGTCATAGTATCATTTAAGTTATGACAAGAAACTAACAAAGCAAGTGACTCAACGCATAAAGGATGTGTGATTTTCTTTGAAAAGAAAAGATGAGCTTCAATAAATTGAAAGGATCAATTTTCGAGTCAGAATTGTTTTGATTATGTAGACAGAATGTTTGTTTGATCCCATATAAAGCTCGATCACAAATGGACTATTTATTAACATATGAAGGTAAAACAATGTCTTGGCGTTGAAAGAATCAAACATTGGTAACCACTTCTTCAAATCATGCAGAAATAATATAATTTATGATTTTTCATATTCAACCAATATGTGATTTTCTTTTGGCAAAGGATATTCCAGCCACTATATACAAAAATAATATTGAAGGGAGGATACAATAAAATGAGATCGGACAAACCATATTTCACCAAAAGTATTTTTTCACACGTAATCTTCAACAAAATGGTGAGATTGTCGTTCAAAGACTCGTTCAAGTAATAATCTTGTAAACTTATTCACTAAAGATTGCCAACATCAATATTTGAGAAGTTGTGATGCAAGACTAGAATGAACTTTTTTCGAGATATCAAGTAAAGTTATTATCAAGGGAAGAAAAATATGCATTGTACTCTTTTCCTTAACCATGGTTTTGTCCCAATTGGATTTTCCAGGGAAGGTTTTTTACAAGGCAATATTCAAGGCGTATTAAAGATATGTGTACTTTTTTTCCTTCACTAAGATTTTTTCCCACGGGATTTTTTTCATAGTAAGGTTTTAACGAGGCATATTAGTGGGAGTGTTATAAAATAATATATTGTTAATGTCCACTACACAAAACGGTTACTACTTTACTTCCCTCCATTATGAAGATAATTCACTACACCAAAAAGTTACTACATTACTTCCCTCCATTATGAAGATAACCTCCACGTTTATGACAATTATTTTTGTAACATTTCACCTCCATAACCTCCTTCTTTATATGCATGCTTAATGTCATGTTTATGACTAACCTTTTATATGCCTCTATGTTACACTACAAATAGAAACACAAGGATTCCTATTGGATACACTTTGAAGAGGTTGTGAATACTTGAAAGAAAGAAAGTGATCTTATATTGTCCATCTTGTCTTGTATTCTTCTTGTCTTCATATTTATATTGTTCTTTTGTTTTTTAATTTTACAACAGTTTTTTCATTATTCAAAATAATTGAATTGTTTATATTTCAAGATGGGTATTTGAATTATTTTTTTTATATTTGTCATTTTCTTTATTGAAGATTTATATTTTCTAGGAGATGAACTATACTACTTGCAAAATTATATTTATGATTTCACAAAAGGCAATAGTGAAAATTATGATCACAATCATGTTCTTAAATGTTTTTCTTAATAAGTGTTAAAGGCGGAACTATATGAAGTTCGGACAAACTCATTGCCTTTTCCATAAATCCTCTATTTATATTAGAAAATTTAATAAATAAATAGATTTAATTGTGAATCACATAACAAAATTGATTGACAGCTCGTATTAAGAAATGGCAATAAAAAGAGCAATATATTTATCTTAAAATTTAGAACTCACCTCGAATAAATGTATGTTATTTCATAAATTTACTTCATATGAAATAGAGAAAGTAGATTGCTAATCCTGCCGTTGCATTTTAGGTGACTGACTGCGTACGATTGATCTCAAAAGTTCAATAAAAAAAACTTTTAAAATAATTTGTCCAAAAAACTTAGCAACATTTAAATTGATACTTAAATTTAGAATAGTTAACTCCTAAAATAAGGAGACAAAAAAATATCTTTATTGGCGTGTCTAAAAACGGCTCCGCGTACTTGTATTCTTAATTATTACGTATACTCATATGCATGACCGCATTGCTGACGTTATTTTAAAGGCAATTTGTGGCCAATAATACTCGCAGAAAACCGGGCAATCAAATGTTCGTATTAGATTCTACGTACTATTAACAACATGACTACGTCCACGACTTTAAACACCCTGACATAGAAGTGCCTTCGCCCCCAGAATACATGTATACTAAATCTTATACACTTTGAAATAAAATTAACTTTGTCAGCTTGTAAAAATATCTAATTACCATCAAAAGATCTGATTCGATATATGGTGTTGTTTCTTTCTTAATTAAAGATTATGAATACAAATCATGAAAAAAAGAATAAATTTAAATATAGAATGTTTTTTCTCAAATAGAGCTCTAATAATAAATAATCGTACTTTAATAATAACTATAAAATACTAAATAAAAAACCAAAATATATACGACGTGCTTTACAAAAATAGAACTTAAAATAATAGTTCACATAAAACAAGAGAAACTAGGGGCTAATCAAATGTTAGTTTTAGATTCAAGTGAATACAAGATGACTAAATTTCACGTGATAATATCTAACTGCAAACAAATCTCAGCCAAGAATTTAAGATATCCATTCCTATTTCCCAAGACTTAAGATTGTGTAACTTTGTGTGCCTTCAACTGCAATAGCACGAGGTAGTAAGAAGATTGGCCAATGGAAGATGTTAAGCCATGTGATAGGACATGGCATTGCCTATGGTTTGTACACAAAATGATGAACTTTAGAACTGATCAAACATGTGAAGACCTTGTCAATGAATTCAAGTAAATACAAATATATGTCTAGTTTACCCACGACATTTAGAAAATATTGTTCTAAAAAGATAAAATCATATAACACGTGTTGCTTTGTCACATTTATATTTGGACAAACACACGTCGGATAAAGCGGTAGCACGCGTATATATATAATATGTATAAACAATTGATTTGGGAAAAGAAATAAGAATAATATTTGAGTATACTGTCATAAGTTTCCTTTTGGCTATAGAAGTAGGATTCACATGTTTTGAAAGTAAAATTTAATTTATTTGAAAATTAATGCTTGATCAAATTTGACAATTAATGCATGATCATGAAAATTTAAATTTAAATTTGAAGTTATATCTCAAATTCTGAAAAACAATTTACCATTTATTTTCTGATTTACTTTTACAAAAATAGTATATTCTAATATGAATATTATTCTATATTGTAAAAAAAAAAAAAATATAATCAAACGCAACATCAATATTATAAATTCAAATAAAATAAAATAACTTAAAATTAGTTATGTCTTAAATGGGGAACATTGAAATAATTAATTGCTTTTTTAATATTTTATTTTAATGTATCTATTTATATATATAACAACAACTCGGATACATCACATAATAAATTGTGTAAAATACATGCATAAATCTCTTCTAATTTGTAAATATTCTATATATTTATTAGATGTATACGCACTTAATAAGATATACTAATAGCGCCTAGATTCGAAAGTGACCCGAAATTTTCTAGTTGAGTATGTAATTGACACCATCGTCAATGTCGAATTTAATTAATCTACTAGCTTGAAGTCTTCGCTTATAACGACACCCATTGTCTATACGCGCGAGAGGCGTTTTATCTTAAAAGAGAAAATGACAGGTACGTGGAGGATTTATTTGAGAGTGAGAAAATCAAAAGCTAAGAGTTTGATGTGTGTTGTGACAAGCGACAGAACATCCATTTAATAGAGTGTTTCTTCTCACTAACTACTGATCAAATTAGGAGAAAGATGAAGAGTTAGGGGTCGTTTAGTACAAACATTGATAATTCAGGAATTAGTAATGCAGAGATTATTTTTTATTAAGTGTTTGATTCATTACATCCCACTTAATTTTGTGTTTGATGTAAATCTCTACAAAAGAAAATTTCCTATTATACGCTTGTGTTATTATGAGTGTTTATTTCATGTAATTGGGTCAAGATAGATAACCATCGGATCGGACAAATTTTTTTAAAGAATTTTCTATTCCATTTGATTAGTTAAATGAAATTCATATATACGTAAAATTGTTATTAATTTTAAGGTGTGATGTACCACTAAGAAATTCATTGATGGCACAATGTATTTCTAATTTTTTATTGGTCAAGTACATATCTTAAACTTAACATGGATTTAAGACTACTTAAATTTTTCAATACCTAAAGCTTATTTTTTTATAAAAAAAAATAGTTCAATTGGATAATCGACAAACTATCTTGAATTTTAAAAAATAGAAAAAAATATTAGTGAAATCATTAAATTACACTAAATAAATTTGGAAAAGTAAAAAAATATTTATCACCATTTCAATATAAATAAAAAGGAATTATATACAAAAGAAATTTAAAAAAAGGAATAAGGGGTTAGTTTAGTCATTTAGGGGTCTTATCCAAGGTTTAACAAATCTTGGATTAGTTATCCCTCCGTTTTCTAGGAAATAACATAAGACCATATATGATGGATAAGCAATTCATGGATAAATCAATTGAAGTAACCAAGTAATGTATTAGTTGAATTAAATTTTAATCCATGAATATTTTATCTAATACTACCTATCAAACAAGTCCTTAGAATTTTATCCTAACACATACTCCATGAGAGAAAGATATTTACTTTTAATTAAAATGTTAATTTTAAAGTTAAAATGAAAATAATTAATTAATTCTAATTTTAAGAGAGATAAATATTTGATTGTATCTTTAACGATATATGATTAAAATATTAAAAATAGATATACATGTAATTATTTGAAAGTAGAATAAAATTTGTATACATGGTAATGATATATGTTTAAGAAAGTAATTTGTCCAAATTAATATGTAAAAAGAGTCAAAAATAATAACTCTATCCCAGTTTGAAAACAACTTGTGATTTGAAAATATGTGATAATGTTAAAATGATAATAATTAATTAATTCTAACTTTAAGAGAGGTAGGTATTTGTTTGTATCTATAATAATACATGATATAAAATATTAAAAATAGATATACATGTCATTATTTGAAAGTAGAATAAAATTAGTATATATAGTAATTATATATGTTTAAGAAAGTAATTTGTCCAAATTAATATGTAAAAAGAATCAAAAATAATAAATCTATCCTAGTTTGAAAACAACTTGTGATTTGAAAATATGTGATAAGTTTGTGTCTTTCATGATACTAGATACGGGATCCGTGCCAGTACGGGTTCAATATATACTTTTTTATCTCAATTATATGTGATATATTTTAAATTTTAAAACTTAGATAGGTCTGTTTTATCATAATTTTTTTATAAATGTTTGAAATAATTTAAATTGTTAATATTCTTACTTATAGTACTTTTTTAGTAGTTCATAAATATAGAAATTTATTTTAAAAATTAAAGATTTCATAAGAAAATTCTCGGTCAAACTTAAACTCTCGAAAGTAAAACATGTCACATAAATTGAAACAAATGGAGTACGATTTTTTATTTAATTTTATATGATATAAATAGAACTCGAGAAATTATTCAAATTTGAAGTTATTAATTACTGTAATTTATAATATTTTTTTACGCAATTTTGTTGAAACGATATATATTATTTCATTTCCAATTTATGCAGCACATATTTAAATATTTTAAATTACTAATTATTATAATTTATAATACCTTTTACGTAATTTTTAAATAATATATATTTCTTTTCATTTATCAATTTATAGGACACCGTGGATATTAGAATAAAAATCATGAAGTAGACAATTGTCAAAGCAAATATTAGTACCACCCAAAGCAACGTAAAAGCATAATTACCCAATAAATTACCAACTTGCCCTTGTCTAGGAAGCAAGCATGTTGACGAACTGTTGCTTCCTAGAGATTGTAATACTCGCATTTAAATTAATAAATACGATTGCTGCGATATTTTTTATTTCTTGATTATTATGTTTTTTGATGCAAAATTTTATTATTTACCCACGTTAATATAATCATAAGTATTTTAAGTTGTTAATTTAGGAATTCTAGAATAGGTTACTTCTTCTACTCAAGTTAATGAACCAAATTTCTTATATGATTTAAAAATATTTTTTGTTGTTAATTATTGTAACTTATATTATCTCTTACATAATTTTTAATAATATATATTATCACACCTATTCAAATTCATGTGACAGTAATTAAATTTCAATAGTCAATTAATCTTTTTTTTCCAAAAGTTAATTAAAAATATTTCCAAATGTTAATTATTGTGATATATAATATATTTTACGTAATTTTTAATAATATATATTTTTAAACCTATACAAATTCATGTGACACTAATAAAATTTTAAGAGTCAATTAATATATTTTTTTAAAAGAATTATTTTTGTAAAAGTTTTACCACTAAGATATTTTGTAACTATAAAATATAAATGATCAAATTTTAAAAAGCTAATTGACATAAAAGAAACGAAGTGAAAAGAATTGACGGAAAATGGCCTAAAATATCTTCGAAGTAGTGAAAATGGTACAAAATTACCCTTCATCCACCTATTGGCTCCAAAATAACCTTCCCACCCACCTATTGACTCCAAAATACCCTTGTCATCCACTTTTGGGTTCAAAATTGACCACTTATTTAAAGGTTTTAAATTTAAATTATTTATATATTTTTTAAATATGTGGCACTCAACTATTTTTTATAATTAAACTTATCAATATTATTTATAAATCAATCCACTATCCACTTATTACTAATTAAACACCAAAAAATTAATAAATCCGTCATATTACTAATGTAACAACATAAAAGCTACTGGCAATGAGTGTTTTTTAAAAAATTGAGGTGAAAATATCTATAGAAGTATTATCATACATTCAAGTGTCTAAATAAAAATTATCGATAAACTGAAAAGTCTAACTATGTTCATCTTAATTATTCTTTCAACTCAATTATCTGATGTTACTTCATAGATTAATTTTTTTTTTAAAAAAATATATAAAAAAAGTTTTTAAAACAAATCATAAATATTTATAAAATTATATTAAAAATTAATTCTGGATGTAGTAATCATAAATTTCAAATTCAAACTTAAAAGAGAATCATATTGAAAGAATCCTCCTAAATAAGCGGTTCAACTTAAATTTAATTGGTGTTTCGATTCAGACTCGAATAATTTTGAATGTCATTTTCAGGAATTTATAATTTTGTCGTGTTTTAATAGTGTTTATGACAATTTTAATATTATAATCTATTTATGAATTGGGTGGGGTTTAGTTAGTAATGAGTGGGTAGTGGTTGGATTAAAAATCATATTAATAAATTAAATTATAACCAATAGTTGAGCACCAAGTATTTTAAAAAATATTTAAACAATTTAATTTTAAAAACCGTTAAATAAGTAGTCAATTTTGAACTCAAAGGTCAATGAGAAGGATATTTTGGAACCAATAGGTGGATGAAAATGATATTTTGTAGTCAATAGATGAACGAGAAGGACATATTAAAGCTAATAGGTGAATGAAAGATAATTTTATGCTATTTTCAATAATTCAAAAATATTTTAGACTAATTGACACAAAATATAAATAATCAAATTTTAAAAAGTTAATTGACACAAAAGAAACTAAGTGAAAAGAATTAAAGGAGAAATTGTGAGGAACAAATAAAAGAAGGAAATGAGAATAGTTGAAATGAGTACATGTGTTAAAAAGCTAGTTATGGAACCCATATTTTTCGGCTGAGGTAAATCAAAAAGGAAAATGTGATGGGCTTTTATGTCCAATAAATAAAAAAGTAGAACAACAAAACAGTTAAATACAAGGGCAACTTTCACATATAGCAAACAAAAAATTCATATTTGTATGCTATAGCAAACTTTGCATAATTGGGCTCCATAGCAAACATAAAAACTGTATACTTCGCTATACATATACAAGTGTACAATTCGCAGGCCTAAATTGTATAATTCGCTGGCCTATTTCGCTGCAATTGTATAATTAGCTTTGCATACAGTTGAATCGAATTAAAATATATGTATATTGCATAATTATAAGTGTATAGCAAGAAGATATATGTTTTTCTCGCTTTATACAAAAACAGAAACACAATATATACACTTCTGTTGTATAAAGCTAGAAAAAATTGTATTTCACTGCAATTGTATAATTCACAATTGTATAATTCTTTGGCCTTTTTCTCTGCAATATTTGAAGTAAAATATTTGTAAATTATATAATTAAGTGTATAACACGAAGATATACATTTTTGCATGTGTATATACAATTTTCTCTCGCTTTATACAAAACAGAAACAGAAATTATACACTTCTGTGTATAAAGCGAGAGAGGCGAGAATGGGAGAGTGGCGAGCGAGACTTCTGGGAGAGAGACGCCTGGCAAATTTTTGCCAACGTTTGCTATGGAGCACAATTAAATCAAACCCTAGCTATTCTATTTAATTTAGGTTATTAGTTTGCTATTATATACAATTTTCTCTAAATACAATGATATTCTGCATGATATTTTGTAAATTACTGTCTTGCCCCTGGCTAGGGAAGCAAGCATGTTGACGAACAGCTGCTTCCCTAGCCTCTTCTATATATATATATATATATATATATATATATATATATATATATATATATATATATAAGTAATAAAGTAAATTAACGTAAAGTAAAATAGTTATAAATTATTGTATCGTTATTTAAGTAGTAAAGTAATTATAAATTATTGTATCGTTATTATTAGCAAATGTTTAACTTTTAAGAAATAGGTTTGAATTCTCAATTTTGATTGATGCTGCTGCAAACAGTTATATGTTGCTCAGCTGCCGTTTTCTACTGCCACAAAATCACATACAAGGTTCAGCCACGTCATCAATAGCTATGGTGAATTTCTTTAATGAAAAAGTTAGATATATTATTTATTTATTTATATTTTAAATAATTTTAACACATGTACGTAGATATTAAATTTTTTTTGACCTCTTTGTATATTTAATTTTTATAATTTGAACCTTTTAAATAAAAATATTGGATCCATCATTACATGTAAATAGGGACTGTTTGACCCAAATATATTACTCTCTCCGCCTTATTTTATGTGCATCTTTTAACTACACAATATTTAAAAAAACTTTTAACTTACGATATAAAATATTACTTGTTGAATTTGTTTCATTAAGGATAAAATGAAAATTTTAAAGTTGAATATTTTTAATTTATAATAATATGACATTCTTTTTCAAACAAACTAAGGAAAATGTGTTACATAAAATGGAAAACAATAAGCACATGTTTATCATTCCGTTTGTGAATTTATATGATATTTTTCTTAATTCGAATCATATTTTTATATTTAATAAACATTAATTATTTATTTATATAAAATAAAATAATTTACAATATTTTTAATTTTATATTAAATTATTTATAACTTTACAAAGTTGTTAGTTTTTTTCTTAAAGATGAAGTTAACTATGTACGCCGGTGCTTTGGTTGTAAATCAGTTCAAACAATTCTTTTCTTTTTGAAGGAATTCCTATTTCCCACCCTCTTTTTCGGTACTTTGTTGACTATTGTCGTTAAGTGTTAAAAAAGAGCATATGACCTAATACAAAGGACTTCGTGGATTACAAATAAGCGAATTGAATTAAATATATATATTGATATAAATAAATAATTGTTTTACGAACATAAATTGGTTATATACACATGCGCAAAAATAAAATAAAATAAAAAAAAGAATACTATTGTGAAATTTCATAAACAAAAAAATAATAACATATTAACTCAAGAAAAATACATTCGTCATCATTTATGAAATTCAACTTCAAATTTAGTGAGATGGTCACGTAGTCAAGTTTAGAAAATAGTCTTTTGCAAATTGTAGAATAAGTAGATATAATAGACCCTTGTCCTATTGTATACCACAAATCATTCTTAGCACACATACTATTCATTAATATATAATATGGTATGAAAATCGATTTGCATAAACTTTTTATCCCCCGCTATTTATAAATATATATTAGCGTATGAATTGTGTTTAAAATATGATACACAAATAAATATAAGTAGTTTTTCTTATACCAAATTTTATACAAGCATATTTTAGTAAACATTTTGTGTGTAAATATGATAATTACAAATTAATTTACAAAATGTAGTGATTTAATTAAGAAATGAACAAATATGAGACATAAGAGGATTGTCACACTCTTTTTTTGCTCGTGAGGCAGAATTAGAAAAGATTTTTTCAATTTAAGTGACAGTATTGATTAGAGATTATTTTATTTTTCAGAGTTGACACTTGGAATTGAGTTATGGTTTTCCAAATCACCTTTTTGTTTAATCCCTAATAAATAGGAAAGGACTCTTTAGTTTTGATCTTCGGACCAAAAATTCGGGTAAGGAATTCTGTTGATCGAAGGGAAGGGATTAGGCATCCCTCAAGTTCCGTGGTTCTGGACAGTCGCTTTTATTGACTTTATAACGATCATTTTCGGTCGTTTTGAGCACTAGAATTTTTTTTATGTTAGAAAATACTTTTCGATAGATTTGAAGGAGTGTTTTGGACTATTCGTAATTATAATTATGTAATAAGTGGGGTTATTTTAATAATTTATAGAGTTGGTGGTTAAAGAAAATAACATTTAAATTCAGTAATGGGCCACTTTTACCATGGTTATAATTGATTATATAAAATTTTTGGAAAAGATATAATCTAGAAAAGAAAGGATAGGGAAAAATAAAACCTAGCAAATCTTCCTGCGGTGTCTAAGAGAAACCAAACAAAAGGGCATTCAGGTACGAAGAATTCTTAAACCTTTCATAGTGTTTGTACACAGGGGTATTAATTATTAATAAACATAATCGATTAGTTGATCATAGGAAATAATTTTGTTGGGGTGTGGATCAATTACAGTGTTGGCGGATTTTTATTTTCCATTTATAATATTGTTGGTAACTTGTCAATTATCAAGGGTTTCCATTGATTCGTAAACATGTAGCGGTGTAGATTATATAAAACTATTTCATAATTAGATAAGAATTGTATGAGGGTGTATTTGCTGGTGAAAGAATTTGAGAACTAGGTGTTGGTGATGGAATTTAATGATATTGGAAAAGAAGGAAAGTTAACTGGAGCCAATGGTTATTATTAGGAATAATATTATTATATATAAAATGGAGGCAACATGTATGTTGAGGTGTTTGGTTCTACAGTGCACGTATGAGTGCACAGTTTAGTGTTGATCGGCGCTGGTTTCATTACAGTGGCTTCAAACTTCTGGTATTAATGTTTTTATCTAAGATTATAAATTACGTGTGAATATATTGAGATAGGTAATTAAATATTTGGTGTATCATAACGTTTGAATTTCATTAAATTTGTCGTAATTGGAGGAATTAAGACTTACCATTAGGCTTAAACTTTAAGAGATTGATTATAGAATATGGTGAATTGATGGGTATAGGCTAGACACAAAATAATTGGAGTGTTTATGGCCTTGTGAACTTACACCTCCTATATATATATATTTGATAGATTGGGAGGGTTCGGAGGCAATAAGGAAAGGAAAGGCATTGGAGAAGTAAATGCTTGACTTCAATTCTTTGGTGGAGGTATGTTATGGTTTATTTTTATTTGATACATAAACTCTAAATAACGATCGATATGTTTGAGTGATATTGTAAAGTCTCTTATGTACTCGATTGTGTGGTTGGCTTAAAATTATGAGACTATTGAATTTCTAATCTTGAACCCTCTCTATTAAAATGACGCCTTGAATAATGAAGGCTTGATAACATAAAATAATGTGATAATTGGATCAGAGTGTCACGTTCCGATACGGTATTATGGATCGGAGTGTCACGTTTTGACACGACATATGGGATCGGAGTGTCACGTTCTGACATAATAACATTAAAGGAAAGGAATCTTGAAGTAACTTATTATACTTAATCTCAAAAAACTTATTTTCTAAATGAGTATGGTGTGGAGGCCTGAGTCCTCATAAGTGTGCTTGATGTTGTGATTGACAGTGTACCTTTTGTTGCTTGCCACCTGTTAAGTATTGTAGTTGATTTTATATTATTATGCAATATATATTGTTTTGTATTTTAAGTTGACCGATGATACCTGCTCAGTACGTGTTCATTGTACTGACCCTTACTTGTATTTTCTTCTCTGTTCTTTTGTGGAGTGTAGCAAGTGTACCATCGACTTCGACTCGCCCTCAGCTCTAGCCAGTCTCCAGCACATCAAAGTTCAGGGTGAGCTATTATTTCTAGCTCATACTGGATTCTCTTATTCACGTCTTGATGTCTTTGAATTTCGGACATGGATCATCTTTTTGCTTATTTTGGTTTCTTAAATATTTTTAGACTTGGTGATTTGAGGATAGATGTCCTTGATGTGATGACTTCCAGATTTTGGGAATAATAAGTGTTATACTTTAGAAGCCTATTTAATTGGTTACATTAATATGTTTTGGATCTTCCGCATTATTTTGTTATTCATAGTTGATCTATTGATAAATGTTGGAGTTTAGATTTGTTGGTTCGCTCACCCAGGAGGTTAAGTGTGGGTGCCACTCACGACTAGTTTTGGGTCGTGACAAACTTGGTATCAGAGTGTTAGGTTTGTTGGTCTCATCACACAAGGACAAGTCTAGTAGAGTCTTGAGGACGGTATGGGGACGCCTTTAATTTTCTTCGAGAGGCTATAGGACTTTAGGAAAACTCCATTCTTTCTTTCTTTCGTTCTATTACTTGGATACAATTGGTATCTAGGTGATACAAATTGGTATCTCACATTCTCACTCTATTTCGCAGATGGTTAGAACTAGAGCAACAACTGTGTCAACACCAACACCGGCAAGATAGGGTGCGTCTGAGCCAACCATTAGGGCTGTAACTCGAAGAGGAGCAGTGGCAAGAGGCCATGGTAGAGGTCGCAGGAGGACGCCTACTAGAGGCAGAGGACAAACACCTGGTCCAGCTAGGAATAGAGCAGTGACTCCTCCACCGACTGATGAGGTAGTGAGAGAGGGTGAGGAAGGGGAAAATGAGCAGGTTCAGGATAAGGAAGTACCACCCCAGCCTACCCCAGAGATGATTAATCAGGTTCTTACTTATCTTAGCTGGTTATCTGATCAGGTCCAGACACCTCCAGTGTTTTCTGCATTAGCACCTCAGGTTCAGGGGGTACAACATGCAGCTGCTATGGCTCCCCGCATGGATGCATCATTGGAAGTAGGCACGTTTCCTCGATTGACTACAGGGTCTATAATGACAGGTGATCAGCATGAACTTTTCATTAAGTTCTTAAAGTTGAAACCCCCAGTATTCAAGGGTGCTGAATCTGAAGATGCCTATGATTTTCTGGTTGATTGTCGTGAGCTGCTACATAAGATGGACATAGTAGAACGATTCGGTGTTGAGTTTGTGATCTATCAGTTTCAAGGGGATGCTAAAATGTGGTGGTGGTCGTATGTTGAGTGTCAACCAGCACAGGCACCACCTATGACTTGGGCATCATTTTCTAGCTTATTTATGGAGAAGTATACACCCCGAACATTGAGGGATAGGAGGAGAGATGAATTCCTGAGCCTAGAGCAAGGAAGGATGTCTGTTGTTGTTTGTGAGGCCAAATTTTGTGCACTATCCAGGTATGCCACTCAGCTTTGCTTCAGTCCACAAGAGAGGATTCGCCGCTTTGTGAAAGGATTGAGGTCAGATTTGCAGATCCCAGCCTTACAGGTAGCTGCTGCAGCAAAATCCTTTCAGTAAGTGGTTTATTTTATGATAGAGGTAGAAGGGGTGAAGCCAGACGACTTCACCATGGCGTCTACATTTAAGAAGTTCCATAAGAGAGGTGAGTTTAGTGGTTCTTACTCCAGAGGGTAGAGTTTAGGAGGTTACCCAGCTCGTCTTATTCAGTCTTCACTGCAGGCTTCAGCTGGGGGTCCATCGCAGACCAGTCAGCCTTTTTCTGAGTTTGGAGGTTATCTCCAGACTTCGTCATTTTCAAAGAGACCTATACTTGACTCCATGAATTGTTATGGATGTGGAGAGGTTGGACATATTAGGAAATATTGTCCAAAACAAAGTTATAGACCCCAGTAGTTAGAGGAAGAGGTGGTCATGGTAGAGGCCACCATTCTAGAGGACGTGGTGGCCAAGGTAATGGTGGTCACCAGTTCAGTCGGGGTGGCGGGCAAGTTGGAACTACTGCAGCGCAGCTTGGTAGGGGCAATGGACAGATAGGTAATAGGGCCCATTGTTATGCTTTCCCTGGGAGGTCTGAAGCAGAGACATCTCATGTTGTTATCATAGGCACTCTTTTGGTCTGTGATTGCATGGCTTCTGTATTGTTTGATCCTGGATCCACATTTTCATATGTATCTTCCTCATTTGCCACTGGTCTTGATTTATATTGTGATTTGCTTGACATGCCTATACGTGTCTCTACTCCTGTGGGTGAGTTTGTGATAGTTGAAAAGGTGTGCATGTCATGCTTGTGACTTTCGTGGGGAGCAATACTTATGTAGATTTGATTATTCTAGAGATGGTTGATTTTGATGTAATTCTGGGTATGACTTGGCTTTCTCCAATTTTGCAATCTTAGATTGTAATGCTAAAACTGTGACATTGGCTAAGCCTGGGACAGATCCTCTAGTGTGAGAGGGTGACTATATTTCCACTCCAGCTCATATTATCTCTTTTCTTCGTGCTAAGAGGATGGTGAGTAAGGGTTGTTTAGCCTTCTTGGCACATCTCAGGGATGATACATCCAAAGTACCTTCGATTGAGTCTGTTTCGATAGTCCGTGAGTTTCTGGATGTGTTTCCTGCAGACCTTCTTGGTATGCCACCGGATAGGGATATTGATTTTTGTATTGATCTAGAGCCGGGTACTCGCCCCTTTTCCATTCCCCCCTTATAGAATGGCTCCAGCTTAGTTAAGGGAGTTAAAGGCCCAACTTCAAGAGTTGTTAGGTAAAGGTTTTATTAGACCAAGTACATCCCCTTGGGGTGCTCCTGTTTTATTTGTGAAGAAGAAAGATGGAAGTTTTCGGATGTGCATAGACTACAGGCAGTTAAATAAGGTAACTATTAAGAACAAGTATCCCATTCCTCGCATTGATGATTTGTTTAATCAATTACAAGGTATTTGTGTCTTCTCTAAGATTGATTTGAGATCCGGTTATCATCAGTTGAAAATACGGGCAACAAATGTGCCAAAGACTGCTTTTCGAACCAGGTATGGGCATTTTGAATTCTTAGTAATGTCTTTTGGGCTTACGAATGCCCCTGTTGCTTTCATGATCCTGATGAACGGGATTTTTAAGCCATATCTGGACCTCTTTGTTATTGTATTTATCGATGATATACTAATATACTCAAAGAGCAGGAAAGAACATTAGGAGCATTTGAGAATTGTATTGGAGTTGTTAAGGGAGAAAAGTCTTTATGCAAAATTCTATAATTGTGAGTTTCGGCTAGATTCAGTGTCCTTCTTAGGGCACATGGTTTCTAAGGACGGTGTGATGGTTGATCCTTCTAAGATTGAAGCAGTGAAGAGTTGGGTAAGACCTACTAATGTTTCAGAGGTAAGGAGATTTGTTGGTTTAGCTAGCTACTATCGTCGATTCGTTAAGGGATTCTCTTCTATTGCTTCTCAGCTGAACAATTTGACTAAGCAGAATGTTCCATTTGTATGGTCGGACGAATGTGAAGAAAGATTCCTGAAACTCAAGACTTTGTTGACTACTGCACCAATTCTTACGTTGCAGTGGAAGAGAAAAAATTTATTGTTTATTGTGATGCATCTTATTCTGGTTTAGGTGCAGTGCTAATGCAGGAGAGGAATGTAATTGCTTATGCTTCGAGGCAATTAAAAATGCATGAACGTAACTATCCGACCCCTGATTTGGAGTTGGCTGCAGTTGTATTTGCATTAAAGCATTGAAGACATTATCTATATGAGGTCAAGTGTGAAGTATATACAGATCATCATAGTTTACAGTATTTCTTTACTTAGAAAAATTTGAATTTGAGGCAGAGGAGGTGGATGGAACTATTGAAAGACTATGATATTACTATTTTGTATCACCCAGGAAAAGCTAATGTTGTGGAAGATGCTTTAAGTAGAAAAGCAGACATCATGGGTAGTTTAGCCCACTTACAGGTTTCTAGACGCCCATTGGCTAGAGAGGTTCAAACTCTGACTAATGACTTTATGAGGCTGGAAGTACTAGAGAAAGGATGATTTTTGGCCTGTGTGGAGGCAAGATCCTCTTTTCTTGATAAGATTAAGGGAAATCAGTTTGCTGATGAGAAATTGAGCCGAATTTGAGATATGGTATTGCGAGGACAGGCTAAAGAGACAGCAATTGATGAAGAAGGCGTCTTGAGGATTAAGGGAAGGGTATGTGTGCCCCGTGCGGATGATTTGATTCACACTATTCTTACGGAGGCTCATAGTTTAAGGTATTCTATACATCCTGGTGCAACCAAGATGTATCGTGATCTAAAACAACATTTTCGGTGGAGTAGAATGAAGCTTGACATTGTTGATTTTGTTGCTCAATGCCTGAATTGTCAGCAGGTAAAGTATGAACACCAGAGGCCTGGAGAGACATTTCAGAGAATGCCCATTCCTGAATGGAAGTGGGAAAGAATTGCAACGTATTTCGTGGTTGGTCTTCCAAATACATTGGGTAAGTTTGATTCTATTTGGGTAATTGTTGACTGGTTAACTAAGTTTGCTCACTTCATTCCGGTTAAGTTGACTTACAATGCCGAGAAGTTAGCCAAACTCTATGTCTCTTAGATTGTTCGATTGCATGGAGTTCCACTTTCTATAATATCAGATAGAGGTACGCAATTTACTTCTAAGTATTGGAGGACATTACTTACTGAATTAGGTACTAGACTGGATCTTAGTACTGCATTTCACCCTCAGACCGATGGGCAGTAAGAGAGAACAATTCAAGTGCTGGATAATATGCTCGTGCGTGTGTGATACATTTTGGTGGTCATTGGGACAAATTCTTACCCTTATTAGAGTTTTCGTACAACAATAACTATCGTTCGAGTATTGATATGGCCCCATTTGAGGCATTGTATGGGAGGAGATGTAGGTCACCCATTGGTTGGTTTGATGTATTTGAGGTTAGACCTTGGGGTACTTATCTTCTGAGGGAATCATTAGAGAAAGTGAAATTTAATCAAGAAAAGCTTTTAGCAGCTCAGTGTAGGCAGAAGGAATATGAAGATCGAAAGGTTAGAGACTTGGATTTTATGGAGAGTGAACAAGTCTTGCTGAAGGTTTCCCCCATGAAAGGTGTGATGCGATTTGGTAAGAGAGGTAATCTAAGTTCGGGGTATATTGGACCATTTGAAGTAATTAAGCGCGTGGGGGAGGTGGCCAATGAATTAGCCTTGCCTCCAGGACTGTCAGGAGTGCACCCGGTATTTCATGTGTCTATGCTTAAAAAAAAACCATGGTGATGGAAACTACATTATTCGTTGGGATTCAGTTCTTCTTGATGAGAATATATCTTATGAGGAGGAGCCTGTTGCTATTCTAGATAGGGAGGTCCGCAAGTTGAGATCAAAGGAGATTGTATCTATAAAGGTCCAGTGGAAGAATCGGCCAGTTGAAGAGTCCACTTGGGAGAGTGAGGTTGATATGCAATAAAGATATCCACATCTTTCTACAGATTCAGGTACTCTTTATCGCCCGCGCCTTTCTTTTTGATCGTTCGAGGACGAACGATGGGTAAATTGGTATTCATCGTAACGATCATTTTCATTCATTTTGAGCACTAGAATTTTTTTTAAGTTAGAAAATACTTTTCGATAGATTTAAAGGGGTGTTTTGGACTATTTGTAATTATAATTATGTAATAAGTGAGGTTATTTTAATAATTTATAAAGTTGGTGGTTAAAGAAAATAACATTTAAATTCAGTAATGGGCCATTTTTACCATGGTTATATTTTATTATATAAGAACTTTGGAAAAGATATAATCTGGAAAAGAAAGGATAGGGAAAAATAAAACCTAGCAAATCTTCCTGCGGTGTCTAAGAGAAACCAAACAAAAGGGCATTCAGGTACGAAGAATTCTTAAACCTTTCATAGTGTTTGTACACACGGGTATTAATTATTAATAAATATAATCCATTAGTTGATCATAGGAAATAATTTTGTTGGGGTGTGGATCAATTACGGTGTTGGCGGATTTTTATTTTCCATTTATAATATTGTTGGTAACTTGTCAATTATCAAGGGTTTCTATTGGATCGTTAACATGTACCGGTGTAGATTATATAAAACTATTTCATAATTAGATAAGAATGGTATGAGGGTGTATGTGCTAGTGAAAGAATTTGAGAACTAAGTGTTGGTGATGGAATTTAATGATATTGGAAAAGAAGGAAGTTAACTGGAGCCAATGGTTATTATTAGGAATAATATTATTATATATAAAATGGAGGCAACATATATGTTGAGATGTTTGGTTCGACAGTGCACGTATGAGTGCAAAGTTTAGTGTTGATCGGCGATGGTTTCATTACAGTGGCTTTAAATTTCTGATATTAATATTTTTATCTAAGATTATAAATTACGTGTGAATATATTGAGATAGATAATTAATTATTTGGTGTATCATAATGTTTAAATTTCATTAAATTTGTGGTAATTGGAGGAATTAAGACTTACCATTAGGCTTAAACTTTAAGAGATTGACTATAGAATTAGGTGAATCGATGGGTATAGGCTAGACACAAAATAATCGGAGTGTTTATGGCCTTGTGAACTTACACCTCATATATATATATTTGATAGATTGGAAGGGTTCGGAGGCAATAAGGAAAGGAAATGCATTGGATAAGTAAATGTTTGACTTCGATTCTTTGGTGGAGGTAGGTTATGGTTTATTTCTATTTGATAGATAAACTCTAAATAGCGATCGATATGTATTGAGTGATATTGTAAAGTCTCCTATGTACTCGATTGTGTGGTTGTATGTTTTGATTGTGTGGTTGGCCTAAAATTATGAGACTGTTGAATTTCTAATCTTGAACCCTCTTTATTAAAATGACGCCTTGAATAATGAAGGCTTGATGACATAAAATAATGTGATAATTGGATCGGAGTGTCACGTTCCGACACGATATTATGGATAAAAGTGTCACGTTCTGACACGACATATGGGATCGGAGTGTCACGTTCCGACACAATAACATTAAAGGAAATGAATCTTGAAGTAACTTAATATACTTAATCTCAAAGAACTTATTTTCTAAATGAGTATAGTGTGGAGGCCTGAGTCCTCATAGGTGTGCTTGATGTTGTGATTGACGGTGTACCTATTATGGTGTGTTGCTTGCCACCTGTTAAGTATTGTAGTTGATTTTATATTATTATTTAATTTATATTGATTTCTATTTTGAGTTGACCGATGATATCTACTTAGTACGTGTTAATTGTACTGACCCCTACTTGTATTTTATTCTCTGTTCTTTTGTGGAGTGCAGCAAGTGTACCATTGACTTCGACTCGCCCCCAGCTCTAGCCAGTCTCCAGCAAATCAGAGTTCAGGGTGAGCTATTATTTCTAGCTCGTGTTGGATTCTCTCATTCACGTCTTGATGTCTTTGAATTTCGGACATGGACCATCTTTTTGCTTATTTTGATTTCTTAAATATTCTTAGACTTGGTAATTTGAGGATAGATGTCCTTGATGTGATGACTTCTAGATTTTGGGAATAATAAGTGTTAAATTTTAGAAGCCTATTTAATTGGTTACATTAATAAGTTTTGGATCTTCCGCATTATTTTGTTATTCATAGTTGATCTATTGGTAAATGTTGTAGTTTAGATTTGTTGGTTCGCTCACCCTAGGATGTTAAATATGGGTGCCACTCACGACTCGTTTTGGGTTCTGACAGACTTATACTTATCCTAATATATTTTTGGATAATTTATGTCTATTATGGCACGATTTGCTTATTTTTTAATTGTTAAATTTTTATTAGTCGTAAACGGATGCATAACTGCATTCTCAATCTTGACATTTGGATACATAACCGTCTTCCCCTCTCAAATTTATCACAACCTAATAACTTTATCTGAAAGTCTCATTTTAAATCAATGAAAGTTGATTATATTATTAGATAAGGTATGTCACCACATCCTTGAGTTTTTTTTAATTATCTAAAAAAAATGCACACCCGCATTCTTAATTGTACCAAATATTTTTTAATACAACTAAAAGTTCATCTAAAGCTAAGAGAAAATATGTATTTCGTTAAAAATAATTATAATAAAATAATACAATAAAAATTTAAACTTCTATAGTGTATGATAATATTTTAAATGATTATTATATCTTTTTTAGTTTTTTATTATTCTTAAAGTTGATGTCAAAATTAGACAAATACATGTTGTAATTTCTTATTGATCCAACAAAATAATAACGAATAACAAAAATAAATGTCATTATTCATTTGACAAAATAAAAACAACAATAAAAATATTCAGCAAATAAAGCTACTTAAAAAAAAGATATCACTTAAGAAAACTTAGCATATAATTAAATCAAATTCCATAAATAAAATAAAAAGATAAGATAAAATTGAATCTCAAATGAAAAATAAGTATCATAGGATTTGACCAAAGTTCGATTGAAACACTCATAAATCTTTTGTTCTTGTGTGTGGATATTGGGTTGTTTTCTTTGCTGATTTCTGTTTGGCAGATTTTTTCTGTTTTGGTTATTGCTTTTTTTCATTGCCTTTTTTTTGGGTTTTGGATCATTTTTTTTTTCTGTACGTATGTATTAATATATAGGGGCAGATTTTTGATAGTATGAGATAGTGTGTTGTAGCAGTGGGGTAAATGGGCTAGTTTCTCTTTTTTTTAATGTTACTAAATAATAATAATAATAATAATAATAATATTAATTAAGAAAAATTAAAAACTAGATAAAAATATATAAAAATTAAAATCATTAATTTATTATTAAAAATTTAAATGAATAAATAAAAATGTACCTTAAAGTGTGATTCTATTTTTTTTAGTTTTCATGTCTTTTAAAATAAACTTAATACAATAACATAAAAGTAACAATATTAATAAAAAATATTTAAATTCTAAAAAGGGTATAAAACTGAAATTCGACAAAAAATACATATCTACAAGGATGTGTAAATATTTTTTTTGGATTTTCAAATAAATAAATAAATAAATATATACATATATACTTTTTGGACCATTGGTTTGTTTTATTGAGAATTAAAAGAGTGTACTTACACGAGTACCATCTAGTACAAGCCTATACACGAGTACCATGTAGTACAAGCCTAGGTCCACTACAAATCAAAGTTCAACTTACCCACATAATAAATAAAAAAAGCACCTCGATCCAACTGTGGTCGAGTGCATTGCAACAAACAACCCTACAAAGCAGGGTTTCCTAATTCTTTCCCTCTCCATTCTCCACAACTCAGGTGGTCCGCCTCCATGTTTTTGCTTCCCTTCCCTCTGTCGTTTATCAAGCTCATCCTTTGGATGATCAACATTTTGCATCACTGGAGTTAGTGTGTTCTCAGTAGTAAGTCTTTCATTGCTACATATAACGTTTTATTTTTTTTGTCTGCTTTCTAATCGTCATCATCTACAGTGTGTACTCCGATGGAAATGATGAAGTTCAAAAGGAACTTTTTGTTGAGGTTGAACTTAAAAGATTCTTCTATTTACTTTGAGGTATCCCCTTAACGATTCCTTGTCCTTTGCCACTGCAAATGATCTCGCTGATTGTTAGCTTCTACAATCCAGCAGTATGGACCGTAAGTCAAACGATGGTCCATAACTCCCTTCCATCACTCCATACTTAGACTTTTTAAAATTAGGTACTCGAATCCCTTCTTTGATCACTTCAATGGAGCTGCAGTACGGTCCGTAGATCACTCTACGATTCGTCGATCACCATCATGGCCCCACACTTGGTCAAGATTTCCGTGATCTTCACAATGTCTGGCCTGCCCTTCTACGGTTCTCATATATAAGGCGTGACTCGACTTACAATCCGTAAGTTGCCCCGTAGGTCTTTTTTCTGCACTTTTATCCATTATGTCTCCAATTCTTCGCGTCTAAACTTATTTCCCTAAATACAAGAAAAACACATAAAAACCAATCGAAATGGCTCTAGATGCATACAACTATTAAGTGAAATATAGTAGAAATACCATAATCTCACGGTACATCAACACCCTCAACTCAAAATCATTGTTTGTCCTCAAGCGACACACTAAGACTCTAAATGACACTTGTGTAGAAGCAAGCAATTGAAGCACAAGCAATCATATGTCTTTCGATCCCAACTCTCTTTTTGTGTGCAAATCGTTTCTCAAGGTTTAAACAAGATAATTTGTGTGGATCCAAATATGACAAAGGTTCACCACTCAACACACAACATGCACTATTTTACCATCAGCAAGGTACAAACTCTCTAACAATGTCATTAATACCCTTACACCAATTTAAACCCCATTTTCACACAGTCAATATGATTTTTTTAGTACAAGGGTTTATTCAACACTCACACTCAGAAGTAATTTCTATTCACAGTTAGTGCTCCATATCATAGGCTTGTCCTTATTTCCAGTGCTTAGACTCTTCAAACTAGGTTCTAGCATCACTAAAAGACTTTCTCGGCTTGTGACATAGGCTCGGGGTTCAGGTGTAGTACTTTTGGGTACTTTTGATGACTTTATGCCCTCCTTGACGTTAAATTAGGCTTTTACCTCTTTTTCCCCCTTTTTAGACATCCTTCCTTCTTCTCTTCTTGTTTTTCGTTTTCAACACCAAAATCTTTTCATACCCATGTTTCCTTTGATTTCCTATTTCATATCCACCCTCAACTTATGAATTTTCTGTTAGGTTAGGTGCAATATATCCGATGACGGATCAGGACCAAGATTGAGGTCACTCTTGCATTAGCCACCCTCAACTTCGACTTTTGGCCTAAGTTGAGGTGCACATGTCCAAGGAGGGACCGGGGCCAACACAGTAGATTATGGGAAGGCGAGTTAGGCATTTTGAAAGAAGTAGTCTCATTAAGATTCAAAGCATTCAGATCAACGAGAATATTCATGTCATTTGGATGGATTCATTTACACATTTAGTGGACCTTTTAGAATAAGGGTCTATGATCACTTCCTAGACTCTAGAGTGGATTATCGTCGCAAGACTAAGTGGGAAAGTACTATATTGGAGCAATACTTTTTGAACAATCAATTTATCTCACACACTCTTGGCACATGGTTTGAATATCAGATTACCCGGTTCAAGTTAAATCTTAAGTCATGACATCAATTTGGTTCATTATCATGTCATACTCAGAGCCAACACATTCAACTTATTCTAACCAATAGATTTTAGCACAAGATCCAAACTTTTGGACGGGTGTTATTTTATTCTCAACTCACTATGCCATCATGCTTTATTCTTTCTCATGCTTCTACATATACAATCCTAACACATGTCGGTTCAACAAAAAAAAATACGTAGTCACTTTAGGCAAAATAACACAGACAAGAAAACCCCAACAGAGGATTGTGAGTTGGGTTACTCAGAATTCACCCTATCAATCACAATCCATTCACCCCATCCCCAACAAAAATAGGTGTAATTGTCCCCAATGCACACAAAAGCGATAAATGGTCATGGATTTGGGTGAAGCAAACCTGTGGTGCATAACACTGATGAATCCTCAATATAAGCGGGTTGGTCCAGTTTCACGGACTCCGGTACAACACTGAGGCCACCCTTAGTAGTGCCTAGATCTCTAGTCAAAGCACCCTCAGTAATTCTCACATCCTCCCAAGGGTGTTTATACTACAATTTTATCATCCATTTATTGGCGATCATCTACTCAAGGTTTAGACCGAACTCTCGACTTTCACTATTCAATCTATGAAATGAAATTCAAAGTGATGGGTAAGTCCATTACCTTATAAACAACGAGGAGTGATGTTACTGTATGTTGAAACTACGAATGACCACAAAGCACCTAGTTTTTACCTTACCCATACACAACAATTCTTTGATAATGGGAGTTTTGGAGAACTGGGGCAAGGGTGAGAAAATGGAATATGGGGGTGTTTCAATTGTGATTTATGATGGATTGATTGTTGGAAAAAGTGATTTAGGAAATTTAGGTGTTAGAGGAACTGTTGGGGGTTAAAGAAGAAGTGGAAAATGATTTGAAAGTTTGGGTTTTTAAATTAGAGGTAATCGGGGTCTGGTCGGTCAGACTAGGGTTTGGATCTATAAGACCTCGTTTACGATCCGTAGGTTGATCTATGATTCGTAATTTGGGATCATAGATTGGCTCCACACTTAAAAAACTTACCTGGGATCTACTGGCACCATTCAAGGTTTGTAGACTGGCTTATAGACCGTCGATGACATCCGCAGACCTCTACACCACACCTTTTTCTGTAGATTTTATCTTGCACACCTTCACATGTAGCAACCATTAGGCCATTCTTTTTGTATTTTCAGGACACTTTCTAGACACGGACCCTATGTTATATCTAGAAAACACTAAAATAAAAATTAACACCTAATTACTTTGGTACAAAGATTCAAATAAGCACAAAAAAACAACTCAACATAAATCTTAAACCTATAGTTGGATAGATTTTACACCTTGGGTTGCCTCTTCATCTTCTCTTTATACAAGGCTGCACTTTCATAGGTTTTTAGGCGAAACTCATTGATCAAATTCAAGTCATTGGCTCTTTGAGTTGATGTGGCGCCCCAATCTAAGTTTAGCTTCTTCATTGACCACATAGCCTTATGCTCTAGCTCTATCGACAAATGGCAAGACTTACCATGTACGAGTTGGTATTGAGACATACCTATGTGAGTATTGTGTGCAGTGTGATAGACCCATAGAGAATCACAAAGTTTCCTTAACCAAACATTGTATTGGAATTCATAATATTCTCTAAGATTTCCTTTATGTCTTGGTTGGACACCTTAACTTGTCCACTAGTTTGTAGATGGTAAAGGAGTGACTACATTGTGGCGGATACCATATTTCTCAAGCAGTGATTCGAACAAATATTGCAAAAGTGGAAACCTCCATCACTGATGATCGCCCTTGGGGTGCCAAATTTGGAAAAAATATTCTTTTTCAAGAATGCGGTGCACGATCAACTCCACCAATTTCGATACATAATCAACCACAATAAGAATAAACTTCATCCCATAAGAGATCATAAGTGACCCCATAAGTCAATGTCCCATACATTAAACAACTCAATTACCATAATGGATTCATAGGAATCTCTTGCCTATTCCAAACCCCACCTTCCCTTTGGCAACGGTCACAAGACTTTGCAAAGTCAAGAGCGTCTTGGTGGATGGTAGGCCAATAGAATCCACCCTGCACAATCTTGTGCGCATTCCGGACATCATTATGATGCCCACCAATGGGCGATGAATGACACATCTTAAGAACACTAAACATCTCAACCTCAGGAACACATCGATGAGTCATCCCATCAGCACAACTATGATATATGTACGAATCATCCCAAAATAAAATTTTCACATCATGCATAAACTTATTCATTTGGTAGAAAAACAAATCTGGGCGTACCAAATCGCTTGTCAAATAATTAGCAAAATCGGCAAACTAAGGAATGATATAAATCAACCAATACCTATTCATTTGGGATCGCATCACCCTGATTGAGCAAAGCTTCATCCTCCAACCTAGAAAAGTTATCGAAAACTTGGTTTTCTCAGTCCCTTGTGGTCTTTCACCACAAAATCAAATTCTTGCAACAACAACACCCACCTAATCACTCGCTGTTTTGCATCTTTTTTGTCCATCAAATACCTCAATGCCGAACGGTCACTATGCACTATGACCTTAGTACCAAGAAAATATGACCAAAATTTCTCGAATGCAAATACCACTGTAAGAAGATCTTGCTCGGTCACAGTGTAATTTCTTTGGGCTGCATTTAGAGCTTCGCTTGTATGGTAAATATGATGAAGTATCTTCTCACACATTTGTCCCGATACCACGCCAAGATCTAACCACCTTGTATTACACGTGATCTCAAATGGTTCCCTCAAATTCAGAGCAATAATGATGGGGGTAGAGACCAACTTCTTCTTCAACTCTCCAAATTCTATTAGAACAACATCATCAAAATCAAACTTCAACTCTCGAAATTCTATTAGAACAACATCATCAAAATCAAACTTACTCTCCTTTTCAAGAAGTTTCTACAATGGATGTCCAATTTTTGAAAAAACTTGTATGAACTTCTTATAGAATCCTTCATGCCCAAGAAAACTTCTCACACCTTTTATAGAGTTAGGTGGGGGAAGATTTTATATTACCTCATTAGCTCTATCCACCACATACCTTTCTCAGAAATCCGATGTACTAACACTATACCTTCTTTCACCATAAAGTGACACTTCTCCTAATTTAGCACCAAGTTACAGTCTTCACACCTTTTCAGTACCTCAGCCAAATTATCTGAACACTTATCAAAATAGTATCCAACCACCAATAAATCATCCATGAACACCTCAATAGTTTCCTCAACCATGTCAAAGAAAATCAACACCATGCAACACTAGAAGTTTACAGGAGCATTGCACAACCCAAACAACATGTATTTGAAGGCAAAGGTCCCGTAGGACAAGTGAAGGTAGTTTTCTTTTGGTCTTACATGATATGGATTTTATTGTATCCCTAATAATCATGAAGAAAGCAATATCAACCCTTTCCTGCAAGTCAATCCAACATGTGATCCATGGAGCGCATCGAAAAATAGCCCTTCTCTGTCCAAGCATTAAACTTCCGGTAGTCCATGCAAACTCTCCATCCGGTCACGGACCTCATCTGGACAAACTCGCTTCTCTTATTAGGGACTATAATAATAACACCCTTTTAGGTACATAGTAAATCGGGTGTACCCAACTACTGTCTGCAATGGGATAGATAACTCTGGCATCTAACCACTTGATGATCTCCTTCTTAACGAAACCTCTTGCATGGGTGGATTAAATCTCCTATAATGCTCAATACTAGGCTTATGATATAACATAAGATGGATTTTATGAGAACAAATACCAGGAGAGATCCCAATAATGAACCTTTTTAACACTGATACCAAACACTCTACTTGTCACCCATTAAGATCCACCTCAATAATGACTGGGAGAGTGTCATATTTACCCAAGAACGCGTACCTCAAATGTGAAGATGGAACCTTGAGATCTAACTTAGTGACTCTTCCACAGATGTTCTCGCGGGTGGGGACTCACGGTTCTTCATATCTAACTCCAATTTCCTTGGCTTCAAAAGATATTTTATCTTATCAAGTGTGACCACTAACTCGTCATACTCTTCAATGAAATCACTCTCAAAGATCATTATGACTGATGCTAATGCCTCAACACCCAGTCTCTTCTCAATTTGCACCTCAGAACCACTCTAAACTATGTATGTTATAAGCAGATACCAATTGGATCTCACCACTCTACTTTATGGGCCTACAAATGTTCAAGGTCGCTTCTTCATTGTTAAGTCAAAACTTCATCTGCCATTTCTCCATATCAACTAAAGCACGCCCCATGGCAAGGAATGGTCTCCCAAGAATAATGGTAACCTCAAAGTCAACCTCATAATCAAGAATAATGAACAACTGGAAAAATGAATGACTCCACTATTACTAGTACGTCATGGAGTACATTAATAAGCATCTTAAAAGTTATATCGGCCATGAGTAACCACATTGTAGTTGGTTTTGGATCTATGAATCCCAAATTCTTATAAATGGACAATGGCATAAGATTAATACTAGCACTAAGATCACATAATGCCTTAGCAAAGTGAAATAATCCAATGGTACATGGGATAGTAAAATCATTCGGATCTTCATTTTTCTGCACAAGGGACCTTGTAGCAATATCACTACAATGTTGAAACTTATCATCATCTTCGAAACTCATAGATCTCTTCTTTGTCACCATGTCCTTCATAAACTTACTAAACCTAGGCATGTTCTCTAAAGTTTCTATCAACGGAACATTAATGGAAAATTGTTTCAACATAGTGATAAACCTGTGGTATTTTCCTTCTTCTGTCGTCTTCACCAATCTCTATTGGGAAGAAGGCGGAAGCCTAGGTATGGGAGAAACTTCCTCAGTAACCACTGCCTCTTTATCTATCACACTCTCAGACTCCCCCCCTTTTTCCTAACCACTTAATTATCTCTAGTATTATCAATTTCCACTCCAGACAACATCGGTGGATCAATGGTTTGCTTACCCCGCGAGTAGTGACTGCCATGTAATTCCCATCATTCTTTGGATTCTTCATAGTGCTTCTTGGAAGAGTACCGGGTTGGAATGGGTTCACTGTGGTAGAAAAATGTGTCATCTTCTCCTCAAGATACTTTATGGACACTTCTTGGGCATCAACTTTTTGACCAATACCAGACAAGTCATTCCGCATATCCTTAACATTCTCATTAGTCGCATCAAACTTTTTCATCATCTTATGCATCACATCCTCAATACATGACATATTACTTCCAGCTTCCCTTGAACTAGATTCCCGATTTTGAGGAGGAACATAAGGTCCAACCGGATCATTTCTATTGCAATAGCTATTCCGATTGTAGTTGTCGCAATTGTAGCTCCTATCTCGGACATATTGACCCCATCAATTGTGATTTCCATAGTTCTGACCTTGAATTTCTTGACCTTGGCGCCAATGATCCATGTTGGATCCTTGGGAATTTGGTAAAAAGAAAACCCCGTCTGATCATACAATGCATAAGCATCTTTTTCATTGAAATACTTCTCAGCCGGTGGTGGCGGTCTAGTCAAATAGCTCACATCATTTACCTTTTCAGCACCTCTATTCACATGTTTGAACACTAACCCCAATTCGGTTCTCATCCGTTCCATCTCTTCAGGAATGTTGTCTGTGGATGTGTCATCTGTAGCTTGGATTATAAATGTGTTTCTTCAGTATTCGACTTTCTAGTGCTTCAAATTTTGTTGTTCCAAAAGATCTTCTCCAGTTTTTCCGCAATATACTCAAATGTGCATTCACCATACGAACCTCCAACAATAGTTCCAAGCACCACCTTACCATTGTCATCCTAACCTTAGTAGAAATACTCTTTCAACGACTCGTCAGCAATGCGGTGGTTAGGAACACTTCTAATGAAAGTAGATAACATATCCCAAGAATTACTCATAAACTCTCCAGATAGTGCCACGAAAGTTGTTGAGCTTATACTTTTTGTTCAACTTCTTGGACACTCAAAAAAATTTCGCTTAGAAAGCTTCCGTTAATTTCTCTCATGTGTAGATTGAATTGTAAAGAGTTTATTAAACCAAATCACTGCATTGTCGATCAATGAATGAGGGAGTACTCGCTGCCCAACAACATCCATGTCCCAGTCTGGTTGACCTAAAAAACTTTTGCAAACCACTCTGAGCTTGTCTATGTGAAAATGAGGGTCATGCAACACCAATCTTGCAAATAAGCCTCTCGTTGAGAACATTTGCATCAAGCTACTAGTTACCACAAAGGTGTGATCTGGTAGTAAAGGGGGCAGGACAAGAGGTCCATCAGAATCATCTATGGTAAAATTGACCCTATAGTTGTTCTGGGGTTGTGGCCCTCGTGGTTCCTCTATACTCAGTGCATCTCCTAGACGATTTTCAACTGGAGCCTGGTTATTTCATTAACCTCCCACGGAGCAATTGAACCTTATCGAACTCTTTCTTTTTAAGAACTAAAAAGATTTGTGCCAAAATAACATATGCCAAGAAGAACAAAAGTCCTTGGACACGTAATGGATCTTTAAGTACTATTTCTGCATCTCCCTGACCAAATCCGCCTACATTAGGGTTGCATCCCAACACCGTTACCTGATTCTCCTCCAATAGGGTTGATTGTACTCCCTTGGTATTCATTCTCTGTAATGTTTAGTTAAGCTTTGATCGTAGGGAATGAATAGTTCTCCTTGACTCTGTGTACTTGGCATACACTAGAGTTGGACCCTGAGAGAGACAAAAACTAAAATAAAAAATTTCCCGGCAGCGACGCCAAAATTTGATACGCTTAAATTACACCTCCCTAATGAAGTATATGCAACCGTTATCAAGTAAAGAACTCAACTAGTAGGTTGGGGTCGATCCCACAAGGAAAATGTCTTAGACTTAAACTTAACTAACAATTATATTCGATTAGCCAATGTATTTCCTGAAACGAATAATTAAAGATGGGTGGATTTGCGAAGAAATTTTGGAAAATTAAGTAATTAGTGAGAAAGATTCAAACTTTAGTTGTTATCAAGATGAGAAAGAAACTAGGGCATAAATGTTCCCCATAAGTTCATAGTGCGGTAATCCTAGTAATAACTATCACTTCTTAGTGTATTACATGCAAAATGGTAAGTTATGTATCTTTAAATCCCTGGTCCGACATCTAGAGAATTTCACCCCGCACCTTGGTCCGGCTACAATTTACTAACCCTTTTCTTTATCTCAATTAGACATCACACCGATGTATGACATAGTTTTCACCCCCGTACCAATCGACATTAGACTATTAGATAGTATCAGAATAAATTTATGCTGATAATGCTTCTCTTATTAAATACCTCCTTGGACCGACAAGTAGTAACAAGGCAAGTTTTAATGTTGACCACCGTTAAAAAGACTTCTAAGCCGAAGAATTATCAATGCATGCAACAAAACTATTTACGGATTTCTTAGTTACTAATCATACTTTGTTAATCGATCATGGTTTCCACAACCCTAGTTATGGATTTAGCTACCCATATTAGCAAGAACACAATGCATATTTTTGGATGAAAGAATCATGAACTTACATATGAATAAGAATAAACCCAGAATATCAACTTGAATTGCAATACCAAAATCTTTAAAACGTGCTTTAGAAATTAACAATTTCCAGAGGTTTGCAAGTTAATCTCCAAAAAAAAACAGGAACAATAAAGTCTAACCCCCAAAACAAGGTTTACATACTGTATATATAGAGAAATAAGTCCAAACTAGAAATGAAACAAAATAAGGAAATAATTGTTTAAAAGACGCGTCTTTGATCTACGAGACTGACCTACGATCCGTAATTCATTCTACGGTCTATAGGTCTCTTTCAAGGCTTAATACTTAGATAAAATTTTAGTCCTGAAAGTCTCCAAAATCTCTGTTAGCTTCTATGATCCAGCTTTACAGATTGTAAGTCAAACGACGACCCTTATCTCTCTTTAATCGCTCCATACTTAGACTTTTCAACATCAAGTACTGGAACACTTCTCTGATCACTTTGATGGAGCTACAGTATGGTCCCTAGATCACTCTATGGTCCGCAGATCACCATCGTGGTTCCACACTTGGTCAAGATTTCCCTGATCTTCATCAATTCATGCTATCCTCATGTATGAGGCCTGACTCTCCATAGGTCTTTTTTCTGCAATTTTTATCCATTGTGTCTCCAATTTTCTGAGTTTGAACTTATTTCCTATATATATATAAGAAAAATGCATAAAAACCAAGTCAAAATGGCTCTAGGCACACACAACTCTTACGTGAATGTATTAGGAATACCGTAAACTAATACATTAATACCAAACTTTCTCTTTTTTTGTTACGTATTGGACATATTTTGACGGCTACTATACGACCTCAATTGTGACTGTGACGCTTATGAAATCGAAGGATGAGTTGCTTCATCTAAGCTCTTATAGTTTTATCTTTGTGTTCTTATCCATTTTTTAAATTTTGACTCTTTTAGGTATGGGGTTTCATCCTCATATTTTTGGATTATGCTAGATATTTTGGTACATGACTTTGAGTTTCTAGCAAGGTTATTCCGTGATTGTTTTTGAATTTTTGTTATTAAAACTTATTTTAAAGACCTAAAAAATTATTATTGTTGGTTGTTTAGTTGTTTGCATGTTAGTACATAATTGGTTCTCCCATTGGGGATTTAGTGCGAGTGTATCTCATGAAGGTTGTATTGTAGAAAAGTTGATATTAGAGTCTTAGGTTTGCTGATCTCATCATATAAAAAAATTCTAGTAGAGACTTGCAGAACTGTACAAACACATTGTATTTCTCTTAATGAGGCTACATTACTTTACAAAATTATCTAGTTTTTTTCCTTCATGCTATGACTTGGATCCAATTGGTATCTGGCGATGAAAATTGGTATTTAACTCCCTTGATTCTTGGTTTGTAAATGGTTAACTGATATGGGTAAATTACACCTCCCAAAATAAGTATAAAGCGATCATTGTTAAAATATAGAACCTAACAAAGGTTAGGGTTGATCACACGATGAATAATATTCGGACTTAGTTAAATTACTATTATTCGTTCTCTTAGTCATTTTATTTTCAAAAGAGTGGGAGATTTTCTGTAACAAAGTAGCTTTAATGTTGTCACAAGTCAAGTAACAAACTAGAAAATTCACGTGTTTTGAATCAATAAAAGATGAAATTTGGGTTTTGTGATCCCCATGATCTCATAACAAAGTAAGACTAGATATTTGTAACCCTTTCTAGTGTGTATCATGCAAGACCAATAAGTGAAGTTCAGCGAAGTGGTTTGTCCCCTAAATTAGTTAATATCATCGGGCAATATTCCTTTCTAGGGTGTACGTCCAAATTAGCTATCCTGGAGAACGTTAAGATATTATATGAAGATTGATAGCCTCAATTCTTCATTATATAATCCCTTTTCCCATTTGTTACCTCCTTAATATGGAAAATAAGAAAAATGCGAGTTCTAACATTAACAACCATTGAAAAACAATCAAAGTGAATTGAAAAAGAATATATGCATACATACTCCTTAAGGTTTACTAAATATTAAGGCAACTTTGTAACAACCCTAGTTTTGGATTTAGCTACTAATGTTTGTATGATAATATAATCAATGATAAATACTCTCAGCTTACTTGATTGTTGGAGGAGAAAGTACTGTTATAAATGTTCACGTAGAAGCTCCTCTTTCATCTGCAGGTATAGACTTCTTTGGATCTTATCCAGCTTGTATGATAATGATCAATGATAAATACTCAAAGCCTAATTGTACACTTACAAGGTGAAAAGTAGAAATCAGGAATCTTGAATTAAAATCAAAATGTAATTGTGCTCTAAAATTCAAGAATAAAACAAAGGAGGTTTTTACTTCTATTTTCTGAACCAACAAGTGTAGAATATTTATATACATTAAAAACCTATCCATCTCAAACTATAAAATAGGTTTTGGCAACATCTACGAACCCATCTATGGGTCGTGGTCTCTTTTACGGCTCATGGAACCTCCCTTATAGATAGTAGTCACAACATAGTCACAGGACTTTTTTAATGAACAAGATCTACCAAAAGATTTATGACTCGTGCTTTCCCTTCACAAACTAAATCTTTTTAGTTCACTCACAACATCTCAAGTAGGACAAAGTTTTATAGGTTGTAGATGCTTTTATGGCTTATCCTACTTACTCGTGCACTTCAAGGTACTTTCCAACTTTTAGTATTTTTTACGATCTAAGTGTACAAATCGTGGATGAGAATCTTATCTGTATTGCACATTAATAAAAATAATACCATTTTGTTTAATCTCTGAAGCTTCATCTACGGAAACCATTACGGCTCGTAAACAAGCCTTGTATGTCCCACAGACTTGTATAAATATTTCCTATATATTTACTTGGTTACTATTTTTCATGTAAAACAAATGTAAAACACATCAAATCTACTAAAACATACTTGAGAACTTACACAAATCCTAGTTGTAAGTATCAAAAGAATGATAAATCAATGACACATCATTGACACCAAACATAATAGATGAGGATATCAGTTCCAATAGTGAAACCGACAGTGTGAGGACGAGGAAGGGGCTGCTGTAGAAGAAGGGGTTGGAGTAAAGGAGAGTAACACATGTGAGTGGTGGATATCAAGAAGTTGTTGGGTCGATACCTTGACCCCTCCTCCAATCTAGACTTACTTTGAAGTGTATGTGGAGGTAGAGTATAATGAGGATGTTAAACCCGAAATGGAAACACAAGTTAGTTGTCTAGGACTTCCCCCCTATGATAAATTAATTTGATCAAAATGTTTTGGCCTTCCTTGGTTGCATAGCGGGTGCTAGAGACACTCCCATGTTGTTGGCCACTTAGTCTCCAAGTGTTCATGCCATTGCAACCACCTCTCCCATGACGGACAAAGCTTTGAGTACTAGTGTGTTCTTTCATTCAATACAGGACTTGTCATGACTAGGACGGACCATGAGTTGTTGAAAAAATTTAATAAGATGAAGACTCTAGCGTGTCTAATATCGAGAATGAGGATGCTTTTGATTTCATCTTGGATTGTTATGAGAGGTTGCATAAGCTTGGCATTGTGCAACAATTTCTAGTGCACTTTGTTACTTTTCAGATGTGGGAGGTTGCTAAGTGGTAGTGGAGTGATCATGTGTCTTGTCGTTCATATATAAATAAGTATCTTCCTCACACTCTTAAAGATCATAAAAAGGGTGAGTTTCTAGATATTGAGCAAGGAAACATGTGTGTTGTAGCTTATGAGGCTAAGTTTCATGCTTTGTTTCACTATGCTACCAACACAAAGAAGGATAGAAGACATCTACATGTGAAAAACTTGAACATTTACTTGCAAGTCCCTAATGTGCATATGACTTTGAAGTAGCTTCAATGAGGTGATTGACTATTTGAATAAGTTAGAGAGGTTCTTTAAAGTGTGATTGGAAAAGTTATTGGCAAAAAACCCATGAGTATAGGTAATTTTATGGTTATTATTCTAGATATCCCAAGCATTTGGTGTATTTGATTCGTCCTATTCAGTTTGGGGTCATTCAACATTCTTTGTCTCCAGGGACCAAGATTTTTGTTCTTCTGTTAGTAGGCCATTTTTTGTCAATGATGCTTTAATTGTGGTAATTTGGATCACTTTAATAGGTTATGCCATTGTAAACTAGCACGTAATCTTATACAACAACAAACTAGAGATAAAATTGAAGAAGACAGAGGGGGTAATAGAAAAGGATGTCATTCAAGTGGGTGAGGTAGTAATAGGGAGTTTGTGGGGGCATAGGTAACTATTACACATGAAGGAAAGCAGGTAGGTCAGTTGGAGATGCTTCCTAGATTGAGGATATGGGTCAATTTTACGTTCTTTTTTGTAAATGTGAGGTTGAGGTGTTTGATGAAATGATAACATGTACTATTATCATTTATGACCGAACAACTTTGAGTTTATTTAATCAGGGATCTATCTATTCTTATGTATGTATCAAATTTTCATTGGTTTTTTATTTTATTTTGATACTCTATATACTTCTAGTTAGGAGTCTATAGTGATTCATATGTATCGCTTATGCTCCATTGGGTTTGCGGTTATCAAAACTTGGAATATTTTGCTACATTGGATATGCTGCATTTCGATGTGATCTTAGGTAAGACTTGATTTTATCCTTATCATGCTGTGTTTAACTATAATTCTAAGATAATAACTTTTACCGTTTCTGGTTAGAAAAGCCTAGAGTGGGAGGTGATGTATAGACCTAAGCCAGTAAAGATCATACTTTATTTTGGATATAAGGCTAGTTGGGACTATTATTTTTGAAGGTATTTCATACAGACATGTCTGGTATGTCTGTCGATAGGAACATTGAGTTTTATAGATATTTAGAGTTAGACACTCACCTAATATCTATTTTTCCTTATTGTATGGATATGATAGAATTGAGAGAACTCAAGCTTCAATTTTAGGAACTTCTGGACGAGGGATTCGTTCATCCAGTGCTTCGCCTTGGGCTGCTCAAGTTTTTTTATATGAAAAAGAAAGATAGCAGTATGAGGATGTGTATAGACTACATGTAGTTAAATAAGGTCACTATACAGAATAATATTCAAATAGCCGATTGATTCCAGTCAAGAATATGATAGCCTATGCTCTATGACAATTAAAACTCAATGAGAATGGCTACCTAACATATGATTTTGAAATGGCAACCGTAGTTTTTTCTCTCAATATCTGGTGACATTATCTTTATGGTGTCAAGTGTGAAGTATTCACTGATCGTCACAACCTACAAGATTTTATCACATACAAAGATTTGAATATGAGACAGAGAAGGTTGATGGAGTTGTTGGAGGATTATAATGTGACCGTTTAGAACCATCCAAGAAAGTTCTATATGTTGGTATCCACATTCAGCCTAAAAATGGTCAACATCGACAATTTATCTTTTTTTTTTGGGGGGGGGGGTGACTAAATGACCTTTGTCTAGATAGCATCTAATTTCATCATGTTAGTAGTTTTAGGAAGGGTATATTGTTGTCCATTATAATAATTAAACTCGCGTAGTTGGAGGAAATCAAAATTAAGAAATTTTAGGATGAGAAATTGAACAATCTTGACACAAGGTGGTCTCTGGATTCCATAGTTGATGATGGTGGGATGTTGTGTTTTAACTGACGGTTTTTTGTTGCTCAGGTTGATAACTTGATTCAAGAATGTGATGACATAGGGTCATGGCTCACGGTACTCGATTTATCAGGGTATAATTAAAATGTACAATTATTTAAGAAAACTTTATTTATGCCTTAAGATGAAGAGGGACATGTTTTTATATTGTTCAAGTGTCGGTACATAATTGAATACTTTCCCTAAGACTTGGGGAAGTATGACTCCACTTGGGTTATTTGTGATTGGTTAAATAAATTAGCACACTCCATCCCTGTCATAGTGGATTACAATTCTCAACAGTTGGCCATGATTTATATATATCAAGGTTATAGTAAGGTTACAGAAGGTTCCCCGTTCCATCATTTCAAATTGAGGTACACAATTTACTTCTAATTTCTATATCAAATTACCCTAAGAATTGGGCACACAACTAACTTATAGCACAACTGTTCATCCTGAACAGGATGGTTTGTCGAAAAGGAAAATTCAGGTATTGGAAGACATGTTGAGAACATGTGTGATGACTTTGGGGTCCATTGGGATCAATTCTGACCCTCATATGAATTATATTATAACAATAACTACCATGCTATTATTGACATGGCTCTGTTCGAAGCACTATATGGAAAGCGATGTAGGTCTCTATAAGATGGTTTGAAGCTAAAGATGTGAAACCAGTGGGTATGAACATGCTGAGGGAAGCTCAAGAATTGGTGAGAAGTATCCAAACCTAGCTGTTGGTAGCCAAAGAAGACAAAACGAATATGCAGTTCGTAAAGTGAGGGACATGACATTTAAGATTAGACAGAATATTATATTGAAAGTGTAACTAATGAAAGGGGTAATAAGGTTTGACAAAAAGGGTATGCTAATATCTTGATATATCGATCCATTTGAGGTTCTTGAAAGTGTGGGGACAGTAGATTTTAGGCTAGCATTGCCGCTCAATTTGATATGAGTTCACTCAACCTTCCATGTATCTATCTGTGTTGAAGAGTGACCATTGGATGGAAAGTACATCAAATGGAACTCAATCGTGCTAAATAAGGACCATCAGTATGAGGCGGTTGCTATTCTAGATCGAGATGCCCAGAAATTAAGGACAAAAGAAGACAAATCAGCATAGGTTTAGTGGAAGCATTGTATGATCAAATAGTCCGCTTGTAATTTGAGAGGGACTTGTGGGACAAGTACCATCAATTATCTGAGAATTTAGGTAATACCTTTTCTTGATTTAATTCACCTTTTCTTGTTTGAAAGTTTAGAGATGAGCGATGCATAAGTTGGTACTTATTGTAATAGCCTTCCTGCAATTATGAGTGAGATATTTTTGAAAAACATCGAGCGAAAAGAACTCCTGGAGTAGTGATTTAAAAATTTCATGGTAGGCTAGGATTGGATGAAATCTAAGAAAAGGATGCCTAGGGAAATTCAGGGAAAGGGTTAGGTGAAGCGTCTAAGTAGAGTTTGTTTTCCATCTTGTTAAGAAGCTAAAGAGCCCATAAGAATTTTTCTGGAAATGAATTCGAATTACTAGAACTCCCAATATTAAACTTTTCATACATGAATTGGTTTGGATTGTCAAGATTTGAAGGTTGATATGCTCAAGTTACACCTCCAAATAGAAGTATAAGAGGTCGTTGTTCAAATAAGAAATCTAACAAAGGTTAGGTTTGCTCCCACGAGGAATGCGGTCTAGTCTTAGCACACTTGTTTGTTAATTGAACTTTTAGTCGAGTTATATCCATAATGGGGGAGGGGGTTTGTGATACAAAAGCTTGATTGAAAAATTGTAGTAACAAGTAACAAAGTGAGCATAATTTATGCTTGCAATAATCAATAAAAGATGAAACTAGGGTATTTGTGTTCCCCACATGTCTTTAACTCAGTAAAGCTTATAGTAGTAACATTGTCTACTGTCTAGCATGCAAAGTTAGTAAGTTTGGTATCGCCTAAGTAGTTTATTCCCTAAATAAGTCACTTTCACAATGCATTTTATGGGTGTATGTTTTACTAACCCTTACCCTTAGATTAACTATCTCTTGGTATGTTTCAAGCTATTAGATAAGGGTTCGTAGCCTGAAATCTCAGTTGTATAATCTTTTTTTCCATTTCTTACCCCTTGGTCCGTCAAGTAGGAATAGGATGAGTTCTAACGTAGGCATCCATTAAAAATCAATCAAGCGAAGAGAAAAATAATGCTTGCATAAAAACTATCAGGAATTGAATTGTTGGTTATTAGGTTTAGTTTGTTACTTTCTCATGGTTCCCACAATCCTAGTTGTGGAATTAGCTGCTCATGGGTGATAACAATTCATATTGATTTGGTTAAGATAAACCGTGAACTTACAATAAGAGTAGTTGAATTCTGGAATCTTGAATTTAAGTTGCAAAATAATAATTGATGAACGAAAGCTGTGATATAAGAGTAAAAAATGAAAAAAGTGTTTCACAACTTATTTCTCAAAAATTAAAAAAAGGAACTTCGAAAATTAAAAATATCAAGAGTAATAATATACAACTAATCATAATTAGAATAAGCTAAGGAAACTAAGTAAAAAATATGTTTTAACAATTGTTTCTACGACCTACGGGTCGTAGAGTCCCTCTCGTGAAAGCAATCCTCAAAGCATGTCTAAGGATATTTTCTATGGACAGGACCAACAGTCCGTAGATCTTTGTACGGTTTGTCTTGTTCACTCGTAATCCCAATGTTGGAGCTTAAATTTTCATCTTTTGTATGACCATGGACCTACACCTTTTAGAATATCCTACGTCTCATGATCCCCTCTCATAACTTCAACTTTGTTTTCTATTCATGCTGACCCTATTTACGAGTTCCGCATATGACTCGTAGTTGGCTTGTTGAATCACCAAAACATGCTTCTAACACTATGTTCTCAATTAATGCTACCAAAACCTATTTTGTTTCAAAATAAAGACAATAACACCATCAAATCTATTAACAAAAGCTTAAATCACAAGCAAAAACTCAAGTTTAAAGCATTATAAGTACCATAAATCCGCAGTATATCAAAGTTGTATTACGAAATAGGCTAATTTGTGAGAATTTCCGATGTTCTGCCTTGTGCAAGTCGCTTTAGATGCTGATTTTCTTCCACCACTGCAGGAATTATTTCTTGCTACAGTGTCGCTACTATAGTGAGACTAGACTGCTATGGCGACATAAGTCGCCAAAAATGCAGAAAACTCATTAAAATAGTCCATTTCCATTCAAGAATATTTCGGGGAAGTTCAAAGGCGACCTAGGAAATTCTTCATAGTTATTCATTGAAATCATCCATAAAAGTTAAGTAAATTACTCCCGTAGCTTGATATTTGACTACTAGGCTTTACAATCCATGTTAGTGACATTAGGGGAGGGTTTATTTGATTTAAAGGTGGGAAAACCTTGATTTGGGTGGAAATATCATGAAACTGACATGTGTTTTAGGTTTAGGATATAATACACTTTAATTTATGACCCTTTTGGTTATGTATTATGTTATAATTGACTTTCTATAGACCAAGAACAAGCTAGACTTCATGAGAAGAGGAAGACTCATGTTCAATAAAAATTTAAAGCTTGAGTTGAAGTAGGTGATGATTGAATTATTTCTCGTTTATGTCATTTGTGCATAATTAAATGCTTTCTAGTAAAACTTGTACAATATATGATAAGGGAATTGAAAAGTGATAAAATTGAAATGATATCTTGTTGTCAATATCATGCAATAAATTCTTTTTATTTGCTTGTGTGTTACAAGTCTGATTGTTATGGCTCTGATCGTGTGATGTGAGACTATTAGTTGGCTTTGGTACCATGCATGGTATGTATCATCAACTGACATGAATACCACACCAAGTACATGATATCTCTTGGTTGGACTAGGTACCACACCTTGTACATATATCAGTTAGTTCGACTATCATCCATAGTACATGATATCTATTGTTTGGCTTGGGTATCATGTGTGGAACAAGTTCATATTAGTATGCTTGAATACCACGTCTGGTACATGTGATTGTTCTGCGTGTTGGTTTCATAATGTGTGTGAGCACATTTTTTTTAGTTATCAAATCAAGATGAGAAGTAGGAGTCATGTTGATCTTACTAATTGAGCTATATTATGTATTCTCTTGTCTTACTAAGTTAATGCTTATTTGTTTGTATTTTATATATTTGGAATAGGAGGGTGATTCAATCAGCATGCTATAGTTTTTATGTTCTTCTTTTGCACTTGGTGCTTCTTTATTGAATAAATGACATATTGTAGTCACTGCTTCGCGACCTCAGTTGTGCCTCTAGTGCTTTCTAAATTCAATTGTGAGTTGCTTCCTCTTGGCATCCATGAATTCATCTTTCTATACTAACCCATTTTTCGTATTTAGTCTCCTTTATTTCTAAGGTTGCATTGCCATATTCCAGATCATGTTAATGCTTTGACATGACTTTCAGGTTCTAGGAGGGTTATGTCATGATTGTTTCTAACTTCCAATTTTTGGTTTTGAACATTTGTTTGAAAGGCTTGAAAAATTGTTTTCCTGGTTATTTTGTTGGTTGCATGTCAGTTGATAGTTTGTTCTCCCACTAAATATTTAGTGTGAACGCCTTTTATGATTTTTTTCAAACTCTTAGATTCACTCTATAATCATTTAATTAGAGTTAGAAATATTCTTCCGTGATTATAATCTTGAGATGAGTATTGCATTTTTTGCTGTACTCGAAGATGGATTTAGCTTATATTGTGTTGTGAATGATAGTTGATGAAGATCTTGATTGATTTGGTCATTGTGTATCTGGTTAACTCTTAATGAGGCATCTTTTTTAATATGCCCAAAAATAGAGAAAAATTTGCTCGATTTTCGGTAGAATTTCGATAAATTTTTTATTGTGGGATATCCTTACGGACTAATTTTGAATTGCGATATATTTAATATCAGAGATTGAGTTATTTCTACAACTAATGAAATACACATTAGTTATCGAATTTCAATTTATTATTAGTATTATTTAAACTCTTAACCAAATGAAACTTTAGATATATGGCTTATTTTTTTCTTTTTGTTTATTGCATTATTAGTAAAACTATAATCATGTTTTCGTATTTAACCACTTAAACTTTGTATTATATATGCAAAATATGTTACTGAAATTAAATTATATATTACTGCGCATATTAGAAGAGACAACACGCACGTAAGACTTCCTCAACATGTTTGTTTGTATCTCTAGGGTAGCTCGATAATTTCAATAGTTTCTTCTCTATGATTTTTATTTTATTGCTTTATATAAGGAGAGGATGATGTAGTAATTAATGATTTAAATATATTAAATTAGTATTTAGTTCTCAGAATTTTATTTATACCAAGTAACGTGGAATAAATAAAGTAATAATCTTAAATAATAATATGGTAAAATATAATACAAATCATAATAACTAGCAACTCAAAAATATTTTTAACACAATTGGTTACTCCAAATTTTCATCTTTGTCAAAAAAACTTTTTCTAAAAATAACATGTATTAAATTTATGCTGACACAATCACTACATCTAATATCTACGTAATCAACGAAAAAACACTTAAAGGGTTTATTCTTGGTCTACATTACACGTCTTCAATGTTACTAGACTAGCATGACCAAAAAATAAAAAAATAGCAACATTTACGTGATAGTATGTATATATATATATATATATATATATATATATATATATAAAACTTTTTGTCCTCTTTAATTTGTCATAATTTTTTGTTTTTTTTTTTTAAAAAAAAGTGAAAAATGATGATACATATATTCGAATATTATAAATAATATGTCGATATTTTTTGTTATAATTTTGGGATGTTGGTGCTCTTATCGTGTAAAAATTAAAGCCTAAATGTCTTTTACTCTAACGGATATTTAAAGGGCAACTTTCACATATAGCAAACAAAAAATTTATATTTGTATGCTATAACAAACTTTGCATAATTGCGCTCCATAGCAAACATAAAACTGTATAATTTGTTATACATATACAATTGTATAATTCACTGGCCTAAATTGTATAATTCGCTGGCCTAAATTGTATAATTCGCTGACCTAAATTGTATAATTCGCTGGCCTATATCGCTGCAATTGTATAATTTGTTTTGCATACAGTTGAATCGAATTAAAATGTATGTACATTGCATAATTATAAGTGTATAACAAGAAGATATATGTTTTTCTCGCTTTATACAAAAGCAAAAACACAATATATACACTTCTGTTGTATAAAGCTAGAGAAAATTGTATTTCACTGCAATTGTATAATTCGTTGGCCTTTTTCTCTGCAATATTTGAATTAAAATGTTTGTAAATTGTATAATTAAGTGTATAACACGAAGATATACATTTTTGCATGTGTATATACAATTTTCTCTCGCTTTATCCAAAACAGAAACAGAATTATACACTTCTGTGTATAAAGCGAGAGAGGCGAGCAAGAATGGAGAGTGGCGAGCGAGATTTTTGGGAGAGAGACGCTAGCAAATTTTAGCTAATGTTTGCTATAGAGCACAATTAAATTAGGTTATTAGTTTGCTATTATATACAATTTTCCCATAATTAAATAGGGATACATGACACAATCTTATACGTTGATATGATATTTAATAAAGGTTGAGCAATGAATAAGATTATAACACGTGTATGTCCGATAGTATAAAATATGTATAATCTTCTAGTTTTTGTATGATAAAAATACAAATATTCTAAAAATAGGACGAATGATATTTATTTACCATTCATAATAGTTTAGAATATATTTATTGTTTTAATTAATGAAAAAAAAAAACGGATGTCCAGATGGCATAAACTGCGTAGCAAATCGAAGGGAACATCTGTCATCACTAACCCCAGATGGCTTTCCTTTGTACACTATAAATAGTTTGTAACGCCTTGCTTTCATGCATTACAATAACAACAAGAAAAGAAAATTCCCAATTCATCAAAAAAATCTTGTTTTCGAAAATGGTGGTTTCATCTAATGAACCAATTCTTCCAAATTCTTCAAACTTATTTAGAACATGCAAATCTACCTCTGGTAATAATAATAGTAATAGTGTTATTCCAGTGATTGACATGTTAGATCCAAATGCTAAATTCCTTATAACAAAAGCATGTGAAGAATTCGGATTCTTTAAGATCATCAATCACGGAGTTCCTGATGAAACGATAATTAAATTGGAAAGTGATGCAGTAAAGTTGTTTCATTTACCACAGTGTGACAAGGACAAAGCGGGTCCTGCTTCCCCTTACGGTTATGGTAACAAGAGAATTGGCTCACTTGGCGATGTCGGTTGGGTTGAATATCTTCTATTGCCGCTAAACGATGGACTCGTCTCGGATAAATCCGTCACCATTCCTCAAACTCCTCATCTTTTCTGGTAATTTCTAAAACTTTTGATATTCATATATATATATACATCTTTTCTGGTAATTTCTAAAACTTTTGATATTCATATATATATATATACTCCCTCTATTTCTATTTTTTTTTTGTGTCTGTCTTGTAATGTTGAGATTTCATTGTTTTTTTAAAAATTGAAATCTATTTTTGAAATAATTTTTCAATATATTTCAGCTGTGATACTTAAATTGAAACAGAAATAGGCGTTTTAGACTTTTAAACAACATTTCTTACTTTTTACTATAGTGCCGTTGGCAAATCTGTCACCGACTATACCTATTTTTTTTAGTAAATATTCTGAATATCGGTGATCTTCTCAATTATACAAGCAAGTAAGATTTGATTGATTAACTTGTTATTCTAAAGTCATATAGTTACACGTGTGATTTAAATTTTTATTATATGAAAAAGTTGATATTTTTTTCTGAGGTATAATTTTTTATACTTTGATCATCAGTAGTCGTTATCGAGTAAACCATTATAATTATATTAAGAAAAAGAGGCAATTTCATTGGCTTTGTTTTGTATTTATATAGTTTTTTTTCTTCTTAATTTCAGAAGGATCAATAATATTTTCGATTATTTTTTGACGTTCTTGTGTTTATATTCTATAATATAGGTATGGTCTGAATAAATACGTGACATCCGTTAGAAATATAGCATGTGTTGTACTAGAAAAGATAGCAGATGGTTTGAATATTGAGCCAAAAAATGTGCTGAGTAGGATGCTAAAGAATGAAAAGAGTGACTCTTGTTTTAGGATAAACCATTATCCACCATGCACAGAAATTGAAGCATATTTGAAAGGTGGTAGAAATTTTATTGGTTTTGGTGAGCATACAGATCCACAAGTAATATCAATTATAAGGTCTAATAATACAACTGGACTCCAAATATCACTTAAAGATGGTACATGGGTCTCAGTTCCACCTGATGAGCACTCATTTTTCATCATTGTTGGAGATTCTCTGCAGGTAATAATTACTACTAGCTAGTACAACATTTTTCATGTGATTTTTTTTTTTTTTTGGAATTTTGTATACATGAAAAATTTCATAGTTTTGAAAAATTTAAATAACAACAGAAAGGAGTTTTTTACCTTTTTTTTTTCAACAAAAAGTGTAAAACAACTTCAGTTTGTTTTCATTGCTAAACATTTTTTTTTTACTTTTGAAAATAACAAGTGTGTAGGCGTAACATCCATGTTTTATTGCAAAAATTTGAAAAACAAACTGTTTTTGTTACTCCAATTTTCAAATTTCATGATAAAAGATGATCAAACCGTGTACTTTTAATTTGTCCATACTAAAAATATCATTTTTCAGATTTTCCTATTTAGTTTCTCCAATTTTTCAAAAACTTTTGATTGTACAAATAGCATTAATCTATAGGCATATGACTTAAATGGTACATAACAAAAGGGGTTATTTTTTCACAAATTGGAATTTCGTGGTTGATTAATTTTAATTTGTTTGTGCATGTTTTTATGGCAGGTACTGACTAATGGAAGGTTTAAGAGTGTAAAACATAGAGTCTTGGCAAACAGTGTAAAGTCAAGATTGTCAATGATTTATTTTGGTGGGCCTCCTTTGAATGAAAAAATACTGCCTTTATCATCTTTAATGGGAGAAGGAGAAGAAAGTTTGTACAAGGAATTTACATGGCAAGAATACAAGAAATCTACCTACATGACAAAGTTGAGTGCTGATAGGCTAGGACTCTATAAAAAGAATATTAAAGTACCATATGATAAAAAATTGCCAATTTTAGAAAAAATCATACTGTAGAATTTTATCATCCAATAGACAAGTTTGGAAAGATTTTGGTTTTGGTTGGAAGTCCAAGATTGTAAAAACCAAGATTTTTCTTGTTTTTGTTTTGTTTCATCGTCTTGTGTTTTTAATTTAAATAACTATGGTTGCACAATAAAATGCCATGTAATAGTCATCGTGTCACTTCTTTGTATACTTTAGCAGAACCTTGTGACATTTTTTTGATTTTCTTTTCTATTTGGGTGGATAATGTAGTTTTTTTTTTATTTTACCATTTCAAAATAAAATAAGGTTCTTTCTTCATGTCTCAATTTTGATGAATTAACTTTTTTATTTGCGCATATCAATTTTCTTTGTTTGCGCAAATTATATATAATCTAAGGACATCTTGCGAGTTTCATTTTGTATTCTTTCGCTTTAGTTTATATTTTGTTTGAATATCTAGAATTCGACGTTAATTTTAACTTAAATGATAATTTTAATTTTAAAATAGTTATAAGTAAATATTTATCGATTCAACTCTATATTTTGAATATGTAGAAAATAGTTGGTACACGTCCGATTGAAAACTGAAAATAATAGATAAATTCTCATACATAAATTACACGAATTCACTAAAATGATCATTAATGGAGTAATAATGATCATATCTCACGAGGCTTTCTCAATTACTTTGCTCATTTTGGAGAAATCTATTTTCCTGAAACATGATATTTCTAAAAAAAATTAATTAATCCGAAAAAATTAAAAATTATTTTTTTAAAAAAATTATTTTCGTTGATACCAAACACATCATCAATCAAACCTGGATGTCGTTAAGCGGTTGTCCCTTGTCTAGCTATCTATATAGTATAGTTTCCTATAAACTCAATATTATAACTTATTATAATGTAACAATGATATACTAATCTCCCATTGGATAATTAAAGGTCTCAAATTTTATTTTATTTTTACCCAAAGGTCTTCGACTAGATAAAATTGATGTTTTCTTGTTACATTCAAATTTGTTCATAGATAAAATTGGAAATATTAAAAATAAACAAAAAAAAATTATAAAAAAAAAGAAGAGAAAATCATTAAAACTCATTGACATTATGCTGTAAAAGCATAAAATTTAAATATCCATTTTTATTATTTCTTTTCTAAATTCTCCACTTACGTATGAGTTATAAGACTCTACTTAAACTATTTACAATTCATTAAAATTGCAGAATATGCAATGCTCCTAATAAAATTAAACCTCCTTATTTTTGTGTTCATGAAATAAAATATACATGAAGGAAGAGAGAACACTATCTAGCTCAACCAAATTAGTTTCCGGTATAGCTCTAAATTCAAAGTACTAAGCCAAAATCAAAACGGTGAAGGGTGTCGTTGATATTCAACTACATTTAATCACCCGGAAGGTCATTTTTTTAAAAATAAAATTATCATTTTACCCCTTCTAATAATTGTCCTAAGTCATTATTTAAGCCGAGTTTATGAAGTTAAGTTTAAAATTTGTTTGAAAAGTTTGAAAGTTATGAGTGGAAAGGCTTAAGTTGTTTAAAGGTGTTTTTAGTAACAGTCCGAAGTTTTGAGTCTCTGAATGAAATTTCATCAGCTCCATCAGCTTCAAAACGAGGTATTTGATCGTACAGTGTCGCCGTTTTCTGATTCTGAAATGTTTTACTGATTTGAGATCCTCATTTTCAAGTTGTTATGATTTTAGTCTTTGGATTGAATTTGGTCAATGTTCGAAATTCAGATGCTCGGATCAAATTTTTGATGGTTCCATGGATTTAGGATAATAGGCCTAGATGAGGTTTTTGTTAATTATTTTTGAGGTTCAATGGAAGTTTGGTCTTTGTAAGCATTATATTAGTTTATTGAGACTTTCATAAGTTTCGGGTAAAGGAGACCCAGATTCATGTTTCTATGGTTTCATTGAGTTCAGTACGTCGAGTTTAGTTTGATAGCATATTTGGCTTGTATGTCACACCCGGGTCCTAGACCCTAGATGAGATCGACGTCGTTAATCTCTCAGAGGTCGCTGACACGCCTCTGCTTAGCTTTCATCACAATCATATAGTTAAATTTAGCGGAAAAATTTTAACTTTTTAACTTTGCTGAAGTGTACTTAGACTTCATATAATTTTTGCATAAGAGTGATATACTAACAGCTCAAAATAAACAACCATCTATTCACCATTGAACAATTGAAATGAAGAATTCATAATATCATTAATAGTTGCCAAACCAGCCTTATTACGAAAGCTTGAACAAATTTTTGAAAGAAAATGCTAGAGACAATATCCACTAACTATGTCTAATCTACTAAAACTAGAGAATAAAGCGTAGGCACCTCGAACTCAAGAGGACCTACCAAAGTCTGGAGGTACTACTCCAAACAACTTCATCTAATCTTCAATCTTCTTCAAGGACCTACACCTATAAAAATAGTAATTGTATACACACTTGTACTAAGTATGAGTGTATGCACATAAACACATAAGGACTATGCATTGTCAAGGAAAGCTCTTCATATAGCAATATGCCATTTTTGAAAAGTGATGTCACTTTACTTTCTTAATTCGTTATTTATAAATCATGCTATGAATATGACATATTTTCATGCATTTAAAGCACACAAATCATTTTCTATATGAACACAAGACCTTGGAATCATGAACATAATTTTAAAACAACTCGAGAAAATTTAATAATTTTGCTCCCCTTAGGTCGAGGGCTCCTCTCCCCACACTTGGTTTATTTTTCAGTCTTTTCTTCTTTTTGTTGTGTAGTTCATGATATCCTTTGATCCTATGTTTTACTTACGAGTGTAATGATTCATTGTCGTCCCATTTCTACAATGAACCAAGTAATTCCAAAAGACTAAGGAGATGATTTGGCTACCCTACTCACAAGTTATTCTTTCCATTCTTGTTAAATTGGGCATGAAGTCTTTATAAGACAATCTTTTTGGCTATGCCCATTATTTGATCATTTGCATAATATGAAGATGAGGGGGCGTATATTCATACGCCAATTGATGAGTCATTATGTTTTACTCCCTTTATTGGCATAAGCCAATAACTGTTAAAATTTCATTCTTATCGAACACTGATTATTTGATATACTTATGCTTTTACTTACTTATTTCTCTTTGAACTTACCTTTCTTCTTCTTTGATCTCACGTTCACTTTGAACATGCTAGGTTGACTTAGGATATTCTTTTAAGACTTCCATTGGAATCTTTCTGTGCAATGACTAAGAATGACTTATATCATTACTTAGTCTAACCTTACCCTTTGGTCATCCTATCCGAACACCCTTCATCTTCCTAGTTATTTCTTTCTTTCTTACATACTTTCTTAGAGAATTTTTTAGCATTTAACCAACAGATCATGTGAGCTAACGTGAAATTCAGTGTCTTCTCTACACTGAAAAGAGGTGGTTCACCGGCCAAAGTGAAACCGAACACTTCTTAGCTTTCTTAGGTGGATCCACTAGCTAGTAACCTATGCTAGCGACATAGTTCAAAGACTAGGAGAATTTGGAGACCCTTATCCACCTTGGTGGTAGTCTCATTTCATGAGGCTTACATGTTCTTGCACAAGCTCATTACTAGTCTATCGGTGCTTTGCTCAATTTATTATACTTTACAACTTTTAGAGTTGACTCATACATTATGCAAGCTTGCTTCTAGTATGAGGTATGCTTAGCTCAATGGATGACTTGTCATCCCTTTCTATAGTTTATGAATGTTAAATTACTTTATGATCATGGTGTGAATGAGACTTATCTCACGAATTTTAACACCCTCTTATGTGAGTATCTTTAACATTATTGTTTAGGTGCAAGTGAGACTTGTCTCCCTTCTTATTAACACCCCATTCTAGGTCAATTTCATAACTCATAAGTTTTTAGTTCTTTCATTACACATCTTATCTTGTTCAATGTTATTTGGTAGTCTTGTACCATTCTTTATAAAAGTTATAAGTTTTTATTCAATGTGCTACTATGTTCACAAGTTTATTTAGATAGGGTATGTTGGAACTTGTCCCAATCATTGGCATACTCTAGGTTATGAATTCATTGAGTTACAACTTGTCAAGTCAATCTTTAACATGTATTTTGGCCTTACAAGAACATCTTAATTTACATTGGTCATATAAGATTAGTACGACTTAGTCATTGGCCAACTCTATATCATTTTTGGAAATAATATTACTATATAATTTATTGGCATAAACCAAACTTTCACTAAACACTTGTCATGATATTATCACTAACCAAGTCAATTAAATTCAGGTATATACTATAGTAATCTCATCATTTTAAGCAAGCCAACTTTTAACATTTGATTAACTCATAGAAACGATTCAGTGCTTAATTTGCCCAACCTATAAAGTTAATTTGGCATTGAAGATTCATTAACTAGATTTGATTCTTATTCTTATTTATTCTTGGAAACATTGCATTCCAAACACTTACAAACATATCTACTGTAAAACACAAACAGTAATCGAAACCTTCATTGCTTTCAACAGTAAACTAAATTTTTCCTAAACGACTTATAAAATTTTCATCTTCTCGAACACAATTAGGCATTAATCATACGGTCTAACCTATAGGTCTCATTCGACATTATCAAATCACAGAAACCTACACATAATGATCAGTTAGCACCACATACCAACAACATGCTCGAGATTTGCATTCTACATACTACTAGAATTGGAAAAAGGGAGAACTAAGGAGATGAACATTCGACAATTTCATCGGGAAATCCTAGTTTCGATTTTCTTGAATTTCAAACGTTTCAAAAGCCTCCTAGGGAAAGGAATCCAAGAGAGAAAAGCCATACCTTACTGTAGAATTGAATCTACGCATATCACACTGTACTTTGCACGAAAATCTTGAAGAATTGCCTTGAAATCGTCTAAGGAGAACCGAGAGTATTTTTCTCACATTTCTTCTCTGTTTTTCAGTCGAGAGTTCCTTACCTAGTTAAACACAAGTCTAAGTCTTACGAACTGAATATTGACTAATTCAACTTAGGCTAATTAATTTAATTTAATAAATCAATCAGCTAATTACCAAAACACCCCTCCAAAATTGAATAAAAGTAAGAGAGCATTTGACTTAGCCAAATTTTGAAAATTTTCTAAGGGTTCGGGTTTGACCATGATTTTTAATTAATTAATTAAGTTGCTAATTTAATTAATTAAGTGACCTAGGGTAATTACTAAAGTACCCCTAAGTCACTAGGACCATAACCAACCCCTTTGGCCATCCTAGGTTAGGTACTAGGATGTTTCTTTAGTTAGCTACTCTACTAGTGTCACCAGGTTAGGTCTTAGGTTTTCGGGCACACTAGTTAGTTTATTTAAGTTAGTCCTAGGTTGTATAGATAGTTAGGTAATTTAGTTAGAGCCTAAGGTTGGTTAGGAAGGTAGGCCCCACGTGGCTTGACCCGATGCACGCCTGCCCCTTAACCGCCCTAACCGAATTTGGTTGGGCTTGGTCGTGTCGTATCTTAGCCGATAGCACATGTGTTGTTGCACACTTTTTGTCCCAAGGATCCTCAATATGTCCTTGGGCACTGATTAATCTACATGATCAATTTAAATGATCATGTGCTATGGTACCTAGGCTTGATACTTGGATGCGTCGCACCTAATGTGTGTAAGCTATGAAATCAAATATTTTAGCTTATGGTCTTCATTGCAGGTACAATTCCTAAACAAACTTGGCTTGGAGCATTTGAACATAAAGTATATCTTAAGTTACTTGTTAACACATAGAAATTGGCTAACACCCTTAAGCCAATATTCTCTAACATGCCTAATATTACTTAATATTGCGCATTGGGATGACTATGTACCCCAATACATATTCTTAAAACCTAAGAAAATCTTCAGTAGACAAGTACATTTTCTGGAATGTTACATTATTCCCCCCCTTAGGAACATTCATCCCCGAATGACACTGCACATCATTTTGTCAAAGAGGGTATTTTCGAAAAACACATCAATATACTTGAAACTTTACTCTTTGTGAATATATGATTCACAACTTACTCTATATGATGCATATTACTCAAAACTTATCTGAAGCTTCATATCTGAGATAGAGGAACTTCCTTCTCAATCTCACTTTATCTTAATGCACATCACAACTCATGGGACACAAAAATCATGTCAACGCTATACAAAACAGCAACATGAATGCAAGCATGAACTCATATTAACTCATATACTGCAAAATTATGGACTTAAAACACCAAAAATGACTAATGCACTAAAATTTAGAGTTTCATAAACAAAATTAGACTTAGGAAGAGTATATATAACCTCAAGAACTAAACAAGTGAGGGTAATGGGATCTCATGTCGTCCTCGGCCTCCCATGTTTCTCCCTCAACAAGGTGGTTCCTCTATAACACCTTGACGGTGGCAACCTCCTTGTTCCTCAGCTGCTTCACTTGGCGATCTAAAATTTCAACTGGGACCTCTTCATAAGAAAGGTTCTCATTGACTCGTAACCCCTCAACAGGCAGGATGGATGCTGGATCAACTAGACACTTCGTAAGCATCGAAACATGAAACACTGGATTAACAGAAGCCAAGTCCTTTGGAAATTTCAGTTCATAGGAAACATTCCCTACTCGCTGTAAGACCTCATAACGACCTATATACCTTGGACTCAAATTCCCTTTCTTACCAAACCTCATCACCCCTTTCATGGGGGATATCTTCAGCTAGATTTGATCACCTACCTCGAATTCAAGAGCCCTCTTCCTATTATCAGCATTGGATTTTTGACGACTGTATGCAATATGCAATCTATCCCTGATCATTCTCACCTTTTCCATAACCTCATGTATGATCTTAGGGCCATGGATGGAAGACTCTCCTACATCAAACCACCCAACTGGGGGACTTACATCTCCTACCATACAGTGCATCAAAAGGTGCCATCCCAGTACTGGAATGGTAGCTATTATCATAAGAGAACTCAATCAGTGGAAAGTGATCATCCCAAATCCCCTTGAATTCAATAACACATTCTCTCAACATGTCTTCAAGGGTCTAAATGGTACGCTCTGGTTGTCCATCCTTCTGAGGATGAAAAGCAGTACTGAGCTTCACCTGTGTACCCAAGGTCTTTTGAAAAGATCTGCAAAAGTAAGAAGTGAACTGGGCTCCCCTATCCAAAATGATAGATAAAGGGATCCCATGCCACATCACTATCTCATTAATATACAACTTGGCATAATCTTCGACCCTGTAAGTAGACTTCACAAGAATGAAGTGAGCAAACTTAGTCATTCTGTCAACAATGGCCCATATGGAATCATGCAATTTCCTGGTCCTGGGCAGACTAACCACAAAGTCCATATTAATAGCCTCCCACTTCCATATTGGGATCTTAATCGACTGGTAAGACCTCCAGGCTTAAGGTGTTCCGCCTTAACCTGTAGGCAATTGGGGCACCCCTCCACAAACTTAGAAATATCTCGCTTCATACCTTCCTACCAATAGATCTCCTTGAGATCATGATACATCTTGGTGGAACCTGGATGAATGGAATACCTGGAGCCATGAGCCTCAGTAATATTAGGTCTCAAATGATCAATATTGGGCACACACAATCTGCCCTAGTATCTAAGCACACCATCCCCCTCTAGGGAGAATGATTCATTTAGCTTACTCAATATTGAGTCTGTCAACTCCATGAGTACTGGGTCGAGATGCTGCTTAGCTTTAACATCTACAACAAATGAGGATTTAGAACTGGAATGAACTGAAACACCCCCACTTGGTGTATCTTCCAGCCGTACACCTAACCTAGCCAATTGGTGTACCTCTTTAACCAGCTCCTTCTTCTCATCATCAATATAAGACACACTGCCCATGCTCAATCGGCTCAAAGTATTGGCCACTACATTGTCCTTACCTGGGTGATAGTGGACACTCATGTCATAATCCTTGAGCAGCTCTAGCCATCTTCTCTGACGCAGATTCAATTCTCAATGTGTAAAAACATACTGAAGACTTCGGGGGCCAGTAAATACATCTACATATACACCATATAAGTAATGTCTCCAAAGTTTTAACGCAAATACCACAACAGCTAACTCAAGATCATAGGTAGGGCAATGCTTCTTGTGGATTTTCAACTGTCTTGATGCATATGCAATCACCTTGCCATTCTGCATAAGAACACATCCCATACCTACGCGAGAAGCATCACAGTACACCATATACCCATCACCACTCCTCGGCAATGCGAGGACTAGGGCTGTAGTGAATCAGTCTATGAGTTCTTGGAAGCTCTTTTACAAGTTCCAAACCACTCAAACTTCACCTTCTTCTTTTTAAAGCTGTCAATGGAGCAGCAATAGCGTAAAAGCCCTCAATAAACCTGTGATAGTAATTAGCCAAACCCAAGAAACTCCGTTGTCTGTAGGAGTGAGAGGTCTCAGCCTGTTCTTTAGTGACTCAATCTTTTTCGAATCAACCTCTACTCCCTGGACAAACACCACATGACAGTCACAGATCTCAGTCAAAACTTGTATTTGCTGAATTTTTCATACAACTGATGTTCCCCGAGTACTTTCAATGTCATTCTCAAATGTTATTCATGCTCTTCTCATGTCTTAGAGTATATCAGGATGTTATCTATAAATACTATGACAAAATAATCAAGGTATTCACAGAAAACCCTATTCATAAGGTCCATAAATGAGGCTGGTGCGTTAGTGAGACCTAATGACATGACAAGAAACTCGTAATGACCATACCTAGTACGGAAGACAGTCTTAGGAATGTCTTCTTGTCTCACTCTAAGATGGTGATACCCTGAACAGAGATCTATTTTAGAGAAGAAACTTGAACCTTGAAGCTGATCAACTCTTTGAGTTCAGTTGGAGACTTTCTATAGGGAGAAATGTAAATTGGTTTGGTGTTAGGATCTAAGTCAATACAAAAGTCAATTTCGCATTTAAGAGGGATCCCTGGTAAATCCTCTGGAAAGACATCTTGAAAATCATTCACTACGGACACAGAGTCTATGGAAGGAACTTCATGTTCTAAGTCATTAACGTTAACTAAGTGGTATAAATACCTGTTAGATAACATCTTATTGGCTTTAAGATGGGAAATTATTTGGTCTGTTGGATTTGAACTATGCCCTTCCCATTCCAGCTCTAACTATTAGGAAACTGAATCCTTACTACCCTATTTCGACAATCTATGGTAGCATTGCATTTATGGAGCCAATCCATACCCAAAACTATATAAAAGTAAAGCATGGTTTATTCTATTAGGTTAGCAAAGGTAACTCTATCAAGAATTGATCAATCTCTATATACTCTTTCAGCTCTAATATTGTGTCCTATGGAGTACTAACTAGAAAAGGTTCATGCACGATCTCAGGAAGCAAGTCAAATTTACTAGCTACTAAAGGAGTAACAAAAGACAAGGTGGATTCTGGATCAAACAATTCATACACATGAAAAGTAAAGACATGCAAGTTACTAGTGACGACATCACCTGACTTCTCCTGCTCCTCTCTACCTTTCAAAGCATAGAACATGTTCCTCTTGGGAGGCTCGACTGCAGCAGTAGGATTAGGCCGAGGGTGAGTATCTTCCTTGGCATGATTCTTCACACGTGGGCAGTCCCTGATCATATGTCCACTCTTGTCGCACCCATAGCAGGCATAAGAAACTACCATGCACTCACCTCCATGCAAACAACCACACTTACCACACGACTTTCTGTCACACTGGGCATTTCTATCATTTCCCTTCATGGGGCCAGATATGTCCCCTTTGGCAGCAGTGTTTCTGGAAGGAGTAGGATTACCTGAGTTCTGCTGCCCCTTCTTGAACTTGGTCTTGTCCTGGACTCCAAAAGAACTCCTACCAATACTACAACCAGTCTGATCAGAGGGCCTGGGCTTCTTGCCTTCTCGGCCTCTCTTCATCCAAATACTCTCCTCCACCTGTTGTGCATGTACCATCAACCTATCAAGGTCCATGTTATCATGCAACATGGCTTCCTAACATTCCTCCTCCAGATCCTCCGATACACCAGTCACAAACCTGCTGATCTCATCCCTACTACTGGACACCAGGGAAGAAGCATATTTGGAAAATTTTACAAACTTGAAGGTGTATTCCTTGACTGACATACCTCCCTTACGTAGGTTGATGAACTCCTCAACCTTAGCTTCTCTCTTCTCTCTGGGTAAGAATTTCTCCACGAATGCATTCTTGAGAATGTCCCAAGTGATGGGAACTTATCCTGGTGCTCGGCCATCTACCCACATCTTGTACTGAGCCACATCCTTGAGCTGGTATGCAGCCTACTCAGCCTTCTCCTCTTCATTAACACCCATAACACAGAGAATATTGTGGACCTTTTCCACAAACTCTTGGGGATCCTCATTGGTTCTGGACTCGAAGTATATTAGAGGATTCATTCTGGTGAAATCTCTCAGTCTGCTAGCTATGATGCTAGCATGTGGGTTCTCCCTGGGAGCACTCTCTCTAGTAGCCTGGGCTGTGATAGCATGTGCCTGATCAGTGATGGCTTAGGCCATCTGAACTAGTGCTGCTCTCACTTCTCCATCCGTCAACGCAGCTGGGTTAACAGACACTTGCACTCCAACAACTTGGGCTTGAGGAGGATCTTGGTTTCCCCCAGCAGCTGCTTCTCCAACTCTCCTGCCTGCGTTTCTTCATGTGTTCATTTTTCTACACGCACATACAAGAAGGAATTTAGATGCTAGAATGACACAAAATGTAAAAGCTCTACACAACACGATAAAGAGTAGCAGAAGGGAAGATTCTCAACATCACTATGTCTCTAAGTCATTGTTGTGGTACACTTCAAAACCATAAGCTAGAACCTACACAACGTGGTTGTTTTGAGTCTTAGTTCCTAGGTAAGTTAACCTCATCTATGATAACAAGTTTGTCACACCTAGGTCCTAGACCCTAGATGAGGCCGGCATCATTAACCTCTCAGAGATCGCAGACAAGCCTTTTCTTAGCTTTCATCACAATCATACAATTAAATGTAGCGGAAAATTTAAAACTTTTTAACTTTGGAGAAGTGTATTTAGACTTCATATAATTTTTTCATAAGAGTGATATACAAACAGCTCAAAATAAACAACCATTGATAAATAGATTGAACAATTGAAATGAAGAATTCATAATATCATTATAGTTGCCAACCCGTCCTTAATACGAAAACTTGAAAAAATGTTTGAAAGGAAACACTAGGGACAATATCCACTAACTATGTCTAATCTACTAAAGCTAGAGAATAAAGCGTTGGCATCCTCGAACTCAAGAGGACCTACCAAAGTCTATAGGTACTGGTCCAAACAGTTTCAACTAATCTTTAATCTTCTTCAAGGAACTGCACCTATAACAATAGTAACTGTATATAGGTTAGTACACACTTATACTAAGTATGGGTGTATGCACATAAACACATAAGGACTATGCATGATCAAGGAAAACTCTTCCTATAGCAACATGCAATTTTTGGAAAGTGCTGTTACTTTACTTCTTAATTCGTTACTTATGAATCATGCTATGAATATAACATATTTTGATGCATTTAAAGCACACAAATTATTTTCTATATGAACATAAGACCTTGGAATCATGAACATAATTTTAGAACAACTCGAGCAAAATTTAATAATTTTGATTCCTTTAAGCCGAGAGCTCCTCTACCCAAATTTATTTTATTTTTCAGTCTTTTCTTCTTTTTGTTGTGTAGTTCAATGATCTCCTTTACGAGTGCAATGATTCATTGTAGTCCCTTTTCTATAATGAATCAAGTAATAAATCTTTAGCATTTAGTGAAACCGAATACTTCCTAGCTTTCTAAGGTGGATCTATTAACTAGTAACCTATGCTGGCGACATAGTTCAAAGAATAGGAGAATTTGGAGACCCTTATCCACCTTGTTGGTAGTCTCATCTCATGAGGCTTATATGTGCTTGCACAAGCTCATTACTAGTCTATCGATGCTTTGCTCAATTTATTATACTTTACAACTTTTAGAGGTGACTCATAGATTATGTAAACTTTCTTCTAGTTTTAGGTATGCTTAGCTCTCAATGAATGACTTTTCATCCCTTTCTATACTTGATGAATGTGAAAATACGGTATCATTATGGTGTGAATGAGACTTGCCCCACGATTTCTAACACCCTCATATGTGAGTATCTTTACCATAACTGTTTAGGTGCAAGTGAGACTTTTTTCATTTCCGTTAATACCCCATTCTAGGTGAATTGCATAACTCATAAGATTTTAGTTATTTCAGTACTCACCTTATCTTGTTCAATGTTATTTGGTAGTCTTGTACCTTTATTTATGAAATTTATAAGGACTTATTCAATGTGCTACTATGTTCACAAGTTTATTTAGACAAGGTATGTTGGGACTTGTCCCAATCATTGACATACCTTAGGTTATGAGTTCATTGAGTTACAACTTTTAAAGTCAATCTTTAACATGTATTTGGCCTTACAAGGAAATCATAATTTTCATTGGCCATATAAGATTCGTCTGACTTAGTCATTACCCAACTCTTTATCACATTTTGGAAATAATATTACTAGCCAATTTATTGGCATAAACAAAACTTTCATTAAACACTTGTCATGATATTATCACTAGCCTAGTCAATTAACTTCAAGTATATACTATAGTAATCTCATCATTTTAAGCATGAGAACTTCTCACATTTGATTATCTCATAGGAACAATTCATTGCTTAGTTTGGCCAAGCTATAAAGTTGATTTGGCATTGAGGATTCATTTACTAGCTTTGATTCTCATTCTTATTTCTTCTTGGAAACATTGCATTCCAAACACTTACAAACATATCTACTGTAAAATACAAACAGTAATCGAAACCTTCATTCCTTTCAACAGTAAACAGAATTTCATAAACGACTTATAACAATTTCATTTTTTCGAACACAATTGGATATTAATCATACGGATCTAACCTATAGGTCTCATTCGACATTATTAAATCACATAGACCTACACATAATGATCAGTTAGCACCACATACCAACAAAATGCTCGAGATTTGCATTATACATACTACTAGAATAAGAAATAGGGAGAACTAGGGATGATTATTCGACAATCTCATTGGGAAACCCTAGTCTCGGTTCTCTTGAATTTCAAACGTTTTAAAAGACTCTTGGAGAAAGAAATCCAAGAGAGAAAACCCATACCTTACTGTAGAATTGAATCTACGAAGATCACCCTCTACTTTGCATGAAAATCTTGAAGATTTTCATTTTAATTGCCTATGGAGAATCGAGAGTATTTTTATATTTTCCTCATGTTTGTTCACTGTTTTTCAGTCGAGAGTTCCTTACCTATTTAAACGTGAGTCTAAGTCTTAGGAACTGAATATTGACTAATTCAACTTAGGCTAATTAACTTAATTAAATTAATCAATTAGCTAATTTCCAAAATGTACCTCCTAAATTGACTAAAAATAGGAGAGCATTTGACTTAGCCAAATTCTTAAAATTTTCTAAGGGTTTGGGTTTGACCATGAGTTTTAATTAATTAATTAAATTGCTAATTTAATTAATGAAGTGACCTAGGGTAATTACTAAAGTACGCCTGAGTCACTAGGACCATAACCAACCCTTTTGGACCATCCTAGGTTAGGTACTAGGATGTTTCTTTAGTTAGCTACTTGGCTAGTGTCACCCGATTAGGTCTTAGCATTTCAGGCACACTAGTTAGTTTATTTTAGTTAGTCCTAGCTTAGTTAGCTAAATAGGTAAGTTAGTTAGATCCTAGGGTTGGTTAGGAAGCTAGGCCCCACGTGGGTTGATCCGACGCGCGCCTTCCCCCTAACCGCCCTAACAAAATTCGGTTGGGCTTGGTCGTTTGTTCTCTTGGTTGGTAGCACATGTGCTTGCAGATGTGTTGCTGCGCACTTCTTGTCCCAATGATCCTCAGTATGTCCTTGGGCAATCCTTAATCTACATGATCAATTTAAATGATCATGTGTTATGGTACCTAGGCTTGACACTTGGATGCTTCGTACCTAATGTGTGTAAGCTATGAAATCAAAAATTTTTAGCTTAAGGTCTTCATTGCAGGTACAATTCCTAAACAAGCTTGGGGATTGGAGCATTTGAACATCAAAGCATATCTTAAGTTACTATTTAAGTAACACATAGAAATTGGCTAACATCCTTAAGCCAATATTCTCTAACATGCCCAATATTACTCAATATTGGGCATTGGTATGCCTATATACCCTAATACATATTCTTTAAACCTAATAGACTCTTTACTAGACAAGTACATTTTCTGGAATGTTACATTGTAAGTACGTGATTCTAAACAATTCCTGAGGGTCCTTTCGATGGAATTTATATAGTTTGTGGTTTTTTTTGTGAAGAAAAACATTATATTGATCTCCACACCAACATTTACATTGTAGCGAAAGGAAAATCTTAAAAATTATGTCGTCTAGTATGCTTCATACATCAATGTTACTTCTATATAGTAGCTATTTTGTCGTCTATTTAAGTATGTAATTTATCCACTCTTGCCTTTGATTCAGTTTCCTACACAAGAAGGTGTCCTTGCAAAACCTACATTACTATTTTGTGGTCGCACTAGTTTGAGTTCCTATACAACAATGATACAGGCCTTCCAAATCTTGTAGATTTGTGAAGCTAAGATCCCCATCAATAGAGTTATACATCCTTTTCCTTTTGTGCTTATGTAAAGTCTTCTATGTATACCCTTCAGCTCCAATCTATGAATTCTGCGACCGAGCCATTGAAGGATATCTCACAATCATGTCATTGATTATATGCATTCAAAGAACAAGTGCTCTATTGTTTCTCTCTCAATGCCACATATTAGGAATTTTCATCTTGGATAAGTCCTAGTTTCCAAATCCTATATTTTGTGAGTAGTCTTTAATGTAAGAATAACCAGGTAATAAAGCTATCACACATCGAACCTACATCCTGGGCGGGATTGGTACTGTAAAACCATTCCTAGCCTCGAGCGGACCCTTGGACTAACTTACTTACTAAACGGAAGACTTAAACACAAGACATATAGCTCATGAAGTAACTAAATAGGTAATAACTTAGCTAAAACAAAAACTTAAGTCTTATCCGTATCCAACTAAAATGAATAAGAAAAAAAAAGTAGTGTTATCTATCTATGAAGCCTCTAAAACAAAGAGAGATGTTGGGACAGGACCCTAATCATCCTAACAACTCAAAACTAGAAAATGAAAGACAAAAGATGTCTTCCGGAATGTGAGAAGGCTCACCAATTGACTCTGAGCTACTCATTGGATCAACGGCACACAGAATGCCCATCCTAGTTACCTGCGTCTGCATCATAAGATGATGCAGGCCAACTAACATTAGTATATTGAATGTACAAGTATGCGAGTTGGAATGCTAAACACCACTTAATCTTGAAAAGGATATGAAGGAAACACTTACCTTAACTCTTCTCAACTAATGTGTAACTTAACTCAATATAAAGCAATACGACACATCCAATATATATATATATATATATATATATATATATATATATATATATATATATATATATATACACACACACACACACACATAAACCTACATATATATATATATATGTATATATATCTATATGTATATATATATACACACACACATATACATATATATATATATATATACACACATATATATATAGATACATATATATATATATATATATATATATATATATATATATATATATATATATATATATATATATATATATATATAGAGAGAGAGAGAGAGAGAGAGAGAGAGAGAGAGAGAGATAGATAGATAGATATAGATATATATTGTAGAGACATCAATGTATATATTAGGGAAATATTTTGGTGGGAAGATTTGAAGAAGTAAATAGAGGAGTTTGTTGCTAATTTTCCAAATTGCCATCAAGTAAAAGCCGAACATCAAAAGTCGGGTGGCTTACTACAAGAAATCAAAATTCCTACTTGGAAGTGGGAAGACACAATATAGATTTTGTAGTGGGTTTGCGTCGAACTTAAAAGCAATATAACTCTATATGGGTGGTTGTAGATAGGTTGACCAAGTCCCCTCATTTTATTCACATGAAGTCTACTTATTCGATGGAAGATTATGCTAAGATCTTCATAGATGAGGTTGTGTGTCGCCATGGTATTCAGTTATCCATCATATCGGATCGGGGTGCACAATTCACATCTAGGTTTTTGAGGTCATTCCAAGAAGGTTTGGGTACTAATAACTTGAGGATATGCTTAGGGTTTGTATTATTTATTTCAAGGGGAATTGGGATAACCATTTTCCTTTGGTGGAGTTTGCTTATATTAATAACTTTCATTCATCCATTTCCATGGCTCCCTATGAAGCCTTGTATGGTAGGAGGTGTAGGTATCTTATTGGATGGTTTGAAGTAGGTGATCCTTCGCTTCTTGGTCTTGATTTTATTTATTAGACTTTGGAGAAAGTTCATATCATAAGGAACCGATTGCAAACAGCCTATAGTCGGCAATAGTATTATGCCGATCCTAGAAGAAGGGATTTGGAGATTGAACAAAGTGATAAGGTGTATTTGAAAATTTCACCTATGAAAGGGGTGGTTAGATTTAGCAAGAAAGGTAAGTTGAGTCCTCGTTATGTGGTTCCCTATGAAATCTTGCAAAGGGTTGGTAAGGTTGCCTATGAATTGAAACTCCCTAGTTAATTGGCTTCGGTTCATTCGATTTTCCATGTTTCTATGTTTAAGAAGTGTATCGGTGATCCCGAGTCTATTCTTCATATTGAGGATCTTGGTGTCAAGGATAATCTCTCTTATGAGAAAGTCCCGATTCAAATCCTTGATAAACAAGTTAAGAGCTTGAGGAACAAAGAGGTAGTTTCCGAAAAGTGTTATGGAAAAATCACCTAGTTGAGGGTGCAACATGGGTGGCCGAGGCCGACATGAAGTCCCGTTACCCTCATCGATTTGATAACTAAGGTTAGTAGTTCTTACTAATGATGAATATAATGACTAAAACTGAAATTGTTTTGACTTTTAGTGAAGTGTCGCAAAATGTGCATTTTTTATTTTTGCTTTACAGTGACTTAAAATGAAGTTGTACACTTGAGCTTGAAATTTTTATTTTTGGTTTGTTTGAATTATGTGGTGCATTATGATTGGTGAGTCTTTATGAAATGATATGTAGCATGTTGTTGGGCTGAAATTTGGCATAACTGACTCATGTAAATCATATTGAGATCATGTTGTTGTGAGAAGAAAATTCCTCATAATGTGATTATTGAGTCTTATGTGTGGATATTGAAATTATTGAATTGTCTTGTGAATTTAGATATGGTTGATATTGTTATGTAGTGTTGTTTGTTGGGCTGCTAGTGTTGAGTTTATTCCTTCCTTCAAAAGAGTTTTAGTGTCATTCGGGGACGAATGTTCCTAAGTGGGGGGGGGGGGGATAATGTAACATTTCGAAAATCTAAGACATGTTTTAAATCCTAACATAAGTGTCATGAGGTCTAGACACTTTTTTAAGGGTCATTTTAATGAATATAGGTCATTTTGGAAGTTTAGATACCAAAATGTGTAAGAACGTCCATGACGTCTGGAAATTTGTTCAAGAAGGCACTGGTGTGCCTTAACCTATTTGACTAGCTTTTAGGATTCAGAAATTTATGAAATTTTATGGATGGGTGTATAACATGTGTTAAAGTTGATTCATGGTTGAAACGTCCGGGTATGACTCCCCAAGGACCAACCAAGGGCCCTTGAGAAAGACCCCTGCACGTTGGTGTCAACATTGCCTGGGCAGTGTGTAACCACGAGACACGGTCCACGATCTATGTGTGGATCAACGGGGCGTCGTTGCCTACTATCGAACAACACTTAGAATTTTTGTTGAATGACCCCAGCTGCATAGTCTCTGATAAGAATGACGGATGTCCAGCACGGAAGGGCATAGTGACCGTCGACTCACAGATGTACCGTCAATGGGTCTAATTAAGGGTGTAAGGATGTCTAATTAAGTTAATTAACCACCATATAAAGACCCCAATCCCATTATTCTAATTACAACTCTCAAAAAGAAAATTCTTTTCCTTCTCTCTTCTTTATCTCTCTATTGGAAGACACCATTGAAGACAAGCTAATGTGAGATTTTGGGAGCTGTAAGGGATGATTTCACCATAAAATCTTCATCAAACATTAAGGTATGAGATCTAATTCACCTTTGAGACTATATTCCTCAAAGGGCTCCTTCAAAGTATTTTCAAAAGTTTAGTTTTCATGTGAGTTCTTCTCAATCCCAAGAATCATGTTATGCATTGATTTGTTTATGGTTTATTTTGGAAAATATGAATATATTAACATGGACTCTCACTTAATTATGATATATCTTGAAGGTTAGGTCTAGTTGGTAGAGAAGTCTCTTAACCCTTAACCCTAGGTTTGACCTTGATATGAATTAGGTTTTATTTGATTCAATTGACTTGATTATTGGTTGAATTACTATTAGATGATATTTTTATACTAATAATAAATGTATTAAGGTTAATTGTAGTCTTTCATACTAGTTCTTGATAAGTGATGTTTGTTGTGAAGTAAGTTGTGAATTGACCTAAGTATCTTGGCCTAAGTTATGATCTAGTATTGAATTGTGATAAAGTGATTCTCCTAGCCTTATTATCATGTTGGTTGTTGAATTATGTTGATGTTATGACCTAGTTGGGTTGAAGTAAGGGTTGATGTAAGACCTTGGTAATGAATTATGAAGGAGACTTGGTAAGTCTTATGATCACTATTCTTTACTTCAAATTATGATTTAGTGTGATTGAATCATGATTTCGTATTGGAGTATGCCTTGGATTAGGATTGGTAAGGTTGGTATGATGATTAAATTGAAATGTCTTGGTTATGGTTGTGAGGTTGAGTAAAATGTGAATGTTATAAGGATGTTGATGCTTACAAAGGTGCCTTGTTATGAAGTGATATGTAATGTGTTAACCTCACTTATATGAATGTAATGAAAGGACTATACTCAGGTAATTCTTTTTGAGCTATGATGATGATGATTATACAAGGTCTAGAACCTATGACCTAAATTAAGATATGATGATTAATAAAGACACTAGAGACATTTCAATAAAGGGATTTAGCTTAACACCGAGTGAACTTGACAATGGGAGGTGATGACTTCCCAAAGAGAAAGATTTACCCTATAGTTCTATATGTGGTTTTGACTTCCCAAAGAGGAATACTCATACAATGGATTCCCATGAGAGGAGGCCCCAATTGCCAAGTCGTATGTAGAGGGATTATACCTATTTTTAGTTTTTGAACTATGTTGCCCCCATAGGAAGACTAGCTAGTGGATTCACCTAGATTGCTAAGGTTATGTTTTGTTTTACTTTGGCCGGTAGACCATCTTCCATCGGTGTAAGGTTTTACAACACCGGATTCCACACTTATCTTTTGTGGTCTATGTTGGTTAAGACAAAAGTTTCCTAAACTAAAATGAAGAAATGAAGTACAAACTAACTAAGATAACTTGAGAGGTTTGACTTAGCCTAGGTAGGGGTATGGGACTCTACTTATGCCTTGCACTAGTTTACCATGAGGGAAGCTATAGAAGGTTGATATAATGTATGTATATGTTAATGAATGCAAAAGATGATAATATGATGACTTTACATGTATATGATATTATATGGTGATTGATATTCTTACGAACATGCAATTGGTTTATGTTGCTAAATGTATGATTTTATGTATCCTTAAAGGTTATGTTATGTGAAGTTGAATATTAGTCATGGTTCTTGTTGGGTCATATGATTGAGTAAGGTTATGGGGATTTTCTTGGTCATTACACTTGTTGGCTTGATGAGGATTCGTGAGTCAGTAGTCTTCTTTATCATGATATGACAAACTCTTATCAATGCTAATGATGTGATTGCTTGATGATAGGGTTGTATTAGATTATGAGTTTATGTATGTTTATAGGCATGGTATTTGCTTTGACAGAATGAATATGCCTTTTTGAATTGTATGTTTTCCTTTGATGATGAATAAGGCTTTTCAAAGAATAAAGTATTATGTTTTGTTAAAAAAGTCCTTTTTAGCATGATTTGATATTATATGTTCATATGGTCTCATACGTGGTACAAGTGGTGTACTAACCCCATTTCGTCCTTTTCCCCAATATTTAAGGTTTCGATCATTGAGGTGCTTTGGAGACGACTTGAGGAAGGCTTGGATATCTTGATCATCCAAGTAAAGTAGGTCGCCGTTCTCCAAGGGTGATGCCACTATCTAGCTTATGGAGTTTCTTAGTAGTTAACGACTTTTATGGTACTTTCTTTCCATTTAAGTATTGAACATTGTATATCCCATGTGAGACATTCTTACTTTGATGTATGGGATTGTGCCCAAGTTCTTACACTCTTATTAGATGGTTATAAGAAGAGACAACTTTTATGACTATTATGTCTATATTATATTTTAATATACTCATGTGCAAGTAGAATGCTATGTAATTTTCCTATACAAAGGGTCTATGTAAACTAGATACTAATATATATATTATGTGTATGTAGAGGTCTATGTAAACCTCCAATTAGAAGTAATGAAAAGTTTTAAATTTTTTCCATGTTTTTGACCTGTGAATGCAATGATGTAAATTAAGAGACTGGTCTTAGTCCTCAAAGAGGATGATGGCGTTGGTTACATCTAGGGGGTAAACCTACCACTTTACTTAGTTCATTAACAAAAATGCAATTACAAGCTCAACTTTACTTTTATAATGTAATAACATAGTTTCTATGGAAGATTCTCTAACCGACAACCACTACTATGAGCGTAAGTGGTGATACAACATCTTGGCACGCTGCCAGAACTGTCCTATACTTTACCATTGCATAGAAATACTTAACTTGGTGGATCCACTATCTTAACTAAAGTGATCATCTAAAAAGTATGGACCTTTGATATTAATGATGACTCAATGGTTTATGGAGACTTCAATTAATATGAACTCGTATCCCTATATCGGTACTCAATACTACTCCCAAAAATATACTTAGCTCATATGTGTTGAAAGCAATTTCTTTCTTTGGTTTGATATAATACTCAACACTTAGCTTAAAATCTCTTTTTGAACCGATGTTCCATTTTTCTTGGTCAAAAATCTTTCGAGAAATCTTAGTTTCCTCTTATCGAAAACGTGAAAACATTTATAAACTCTTAGGTAATACTTAGTTCCCTTATAACTTTTGAGAAATGAACTCAACTCTTTAATCTTTACTCAGATTGAAACTTAAATCTTAAAACAAATTTAATACATTGGGAAAGACTCTTGAAAACTTTTAAGAACTTTGCTTTGACTTTCTTCTTAACTTTTAGACTTGGCTCTTAACTTTTTTGAATTTGAGCTTAGCTTTCCTTGAATTGGATTATGGATTCAAGGTTCATGATATGATGTTTATGAATTATTTCATGATATTTAGATGTACCTTAGAGTGTTAGAATCAACTAGGATACATAGGTACATCACTTAGGAACTAGTACGGAATGATGGGGGAAGAATGGAGAGAACTGCGACCATGGAGCTCAGGTACGTGGGCCGTCAACCCTCAAATTACACTTAGCTGGGTGGGACACTCTAGCTTGAGCGGTTCCCCCAAGTCCCTACGTACATAGATTGTTCTATGGTGCTTTGAGAGTCGCGACGCCCCAACCCCCTTACCCATGCATTCTAGACTTTCCTCTTTCGTTTTTTATCTCTAAACACTTTAAACTTTGTTGGTTCTTTCACCAAACACTTAGGATAATTAGTACTATCAACATACAATAAATTCGACCATAAATTACACTCGGAAACATGAACCAAACCATCTAGAAACTTCAAGAACACAACCATTACGAAATCAACAAATTTTCAACAATATTCATCAAGCACTCACTTTCTTAACATTTAAAAAACTTAAACTCGCTGAATTGAAACAAGATTGGAGTGTAGGTGAACTAACCCATAACTATGTGATCTAACATACCTAGTAGGGATCACCCCCGCTAAATTTCACTCGCAAAACTTGAATGTCCTTGGTGAATTCTTGATTATCTCCTCTTTTCTCTCTTCTCCAAGCCTCAACATAAGTTCTGCTTTTTCTAAACTGAGTAAAGTCTTATTTACCCCATTAATCCCCTAACTTAAATAGGAAATTTAACTAAGGAAAAAACTAGTTTGCCCTTCCATAATTTGGCATTGGAATTTCCTTAATCTAACAACCCAACTTCCGGAAGGCATAACTCACCCATACGATACTGAAATTGCGCAAACTCGGCGACGTTGGAAAGATTATTCAAAGTGATGTTTATATCTAGGATTTATGTCCGTTTAAAGTGGACCAAAACTCACTTTTAACTAAAGCATTTTCCAGATTTTCTTATTCCTTCCAAAAATAAGTATTTTAAGATTTTAAACTCTTTCCTAATTCTTTCTAGTTGCGGGATGTTACAATATATCCCACTTGGGAACATTCGTCCTCGAATGGGGTTACTTTTACTAGACTGATGGTATCAACATCAAGTTCAAACACCTACAAGCAAATGCAACCAATAGTACTAGAAGAAAATTAGTACCTTGGTCTGCATTCTCTTCGGATTCAAAGAGATGTGCATATCCCTTCTTCATGTCCTCTTCAGGTTCCCAAGTAGCTTCTTCAACAAATTGGTTCCTCCAAAGTATCTTGACTAATGCTACCTCTTTTGTTCTCAACTTTCAAACATGGAGATCTAGGATTTGCACCGAAATCTCCTCATAAGACAAGTTATCTTTGATCTCAATATTCTCATTTGAAACTTTTTTACCAAACCTCATAACACCCTTCATGGGTGAAACTTTCTAGTAAGCCCAATCATCTACCTCAAACTCCAACTCGCTTCTCCTAACATTAGTATAGGATTTTTGACAACTGTGGATCGTCTTCAACCTCTTTTGAATCACCTTCACCTTCTCGATATCTTCATGAACTAAATCTGGTCCTATCAACCCTTTTCCACCAACTTCAAACCATAATATAGGAGATATGAATCTTCTCCAATAAAGACCTTCATATGGATCCATCTAGATGCTAGAGTGATAACTGTTGTTGTAGGCAAACTCAATTAGGGGTAGATGATCATCCCAATTTCCTTTCAAATCAATCATGCATTCACTCAAAATATCCTCTAGGGTCTAAATAGTGCGCTCAACTTTCCCATCAGTATGAGGATGAAAGGTAGTACTTAAGTACACTGTGAACCCAAACCTTTCTGAAAGTATTTTCAAAACTGTATAGTAAATTGTGCCCCTTTATCTCGAATGATGGATAGCGGAACTCCATGAAGTCTTACAACCTCTTGAATATAAAACTTAGCATAATCTTCTGCTGAATGAGTAGTCTTTACCGACATAAAGTGGGATGAATTTGTCATTCTATCGACAATAACCCAAATGGAATAATGCTGCAGACGAGACCTTGGTGACCCTATCATAAAATCAATATTAATCATCTCCCGCTTTCATTCTGGAAGTTCTATATTATTAGCAAAACCACTAGGACTTCTGTGCTCTACTTTAACTTATCGGCAATTTGGAAATTAGCAACAAATTCGACAATGCCCTTCTTCATGCCATTCCACCTGTATAATTCTCTTAAAAATGATACATTTTTGTGGAACGCGGATAAATGGAATATCTAAAGCTATGTTGTTCCTCCATGATGCTCTCTTGGAGTCCATCCACCATATGTACACAATTTACCTTGATATCTTAATACACCATCTCCCATTTGTTCAAAAGCAAATACTCTTTGCTTATGAACATTTTCTTAAATTCAAGAAAAATGGGATCTTGGTTTTGCTTCTCTTTCACTTCTCACACTAATGATGATTCAGCCCCATTCGTTACCACTATTCCTCCTTCTGTGGAATCCATGAGTCGGACTCATAGGTGTGCAAGTCTATGCACATATCTTGCTAGTTTTTTCTTCTCTTCTTCAAGATGGGCAGTACTACCCATAGACAACCTGCTTAAGGCATCAACAACAACATTAGCCTTGACTGGGTAGTAAAGAATTCTCATGTCATAAACCTTGAGCAATTCTAACCACCTCCTTTGCGTGAGATTAAGCTCTCGCTTAATGAATACATATTGTAGGCTCTTGTGATTAGTGAATACATCAACATGAACACCATCAAAATAGTGACGTCATATATATCTTCAAGGCGAATCCAATAACAGCCAACTCTAAGCCATGAGTTGGATAGTTCTTCTCATGAACTTTCAAATGTCTAGAGGCATAAGCTATAACTTTGCCATTCTGCATTAGAACACAACCCAAATGAACTCTATATGCATCACAATACACTACAAAGCCTTGAGTACCTTCCAGTAAAGTCAAAATTGGGGCAGTAGTAAACCTCTTTTTCAATTCCGAAAGCTTTTCTCACAAGGTTTATACCATTGAAACTTAATTGTCTTCTTAGTCAACTTGGTCAAAGGAGATGAAATAGAAGAAAACCCCTCAACAAACCTTCTATGATAGCCAACCAAACCCAAGAAATTGTTAATATAAGTTTGAGATGTGGGTCTAGGCCAACTATGAATTTCTTCTATCATTTGGTATTAACTCTAATTCCATCATCGGAAACTATCTAGCCAAGAATTCCACATTCTTAAGCCAAAACATACATTTTGAGAATTTAGCATACAACTTGTTATCTCTCAAATTCTGAAGGGCTATCCTGGGGTGACTAGCATGATCTTCTTAATTCGTTGAATAGATTAGTATATCATCAATGAAGATGATAAAAAAACACATTTAGATAAGGTTTGAGTACTTTGTTCATAAGATCCATGAATGTTGCAGATGCATTGGTCAACCCAAAGGACATGAAAAAAACTAATAATGCTATATGTGGTTCTGAATGTTGTCTTTGGAATATCACATTCCCTAACTTTAAACTAATGGCAACCTGATTTGAGATCAATTTTTGAGAAGCAGGAAACACGTGAAGACGGTCGAAAAGATCATGAATTATCAAAAGGGATATTTATTTTTATAGTAAACTTATTCTCATCACACTGGATTTCTGAAGCCGAATGCAACCGGGCGTCGTTAACCTCTCGTGAGGTCGCAGACAAGCTTCTTCTTAGCTTTCATCACAATCATATCGTTAAATTTGCAGAAAATTTAAATTTTTTAATGCTTATTGAAGTGTACTTAGACTTCATATAATTACTGCATAAGAGTGATATACTAATAAGCTCAAACTAAAGCAACCATTTATTAAAGATTAAACAATCGAAATAGAGAATCATAAAATTAATAATAGTTTGCCAATCAGCCTTATTACAAACGCTTGAACAAATGTTTGCAATGAAACGCTAGGGACTATATCCACCAGCTTTGTCTATTGTACTAAAGCTAGAATAATAAAGTGTAGCATCCTCGAACTCTAGAGGACCTACCAAAGTCGGGAGATTGGTAATCTAAACTGCTTCGTCGAATCTTCAATCTCCTCTAGAACCTGCACCTATAAAAATAGTAATAATATATGGGGTTAGTACACACTTGTACTAAGTATGGGTGTATGCACATAAACACATAAGGACTATGCATGATCAAGGAAAGCTCTTCCTAAAGCAACATGCCGTTTTTGGAAAGTTAAGTCACTTTACTTTCCTAAATCGTTATTTCTGATTCATGCTATGAATATGACATGTTCTCATTCAATTAAGCATACAACTCATTTTATATATCAACATAATACCTTGTAATCATGAACATAATTTTAGAACAACTTGAACAAAACTTAAAAAATTTGCTCCCTTAGGCCGAGAGCTCTTCCCTCCAGCCTTAGTTTATTTTTCGGTCTTTTTCTACTTTCTGTTGTGTAGTTCAATGATCTCCTTTGATGTTTTACTTACAAGTGCAATGATTCATCGTAGTCCCATGCCTATAATGAATCGAGTAAGTAATCCAAAATACAAAGGAAATGATTTGGCTACTTTACTTATAGTTATATTTTCCATTCTTATTAAATTGGGCATAAATGTATATATAAGCGAATCTTTATCGGCAATGCCCATTAATTGGTTGTTAACCTAATATGTGAATATTTGAGGCATATATTCATACTCCAATATTTGCATAAACCACTAACTTGGTAAGAATTCATTCTTATTAAATGCTGGTGATTGTCATTCTTAAGTTTTTACTTACTTAGCTCACTTTGAACTTACGTTTCTACTTCTTTGATCTATTGTCAGTGTGAACATGCTACTTTCATTCTTTCTTACTTTCTTTGAAGTATTCTTTAGCATCAACGAAAGTAGATCATGCGAGCTTACATGAAATCCAGTGTCTTCCCACACCGACAAGGGGTGGTTCACCAGTTAAGGTGAACCAAGTCCAGTGTATACCCCACACTGAAAAGGGGGGGCTCACCGGCTAAAGTGAAACCAAGTCAGTGTCTTCCCCACACCGAAAAGAGGGGTTCATGGCTAAAGTGAACCAAATACTTTCCTGATCTTTCAACGACATAGATTATATGAGCTAAACATGAAATTTGATGTCTTCCCTAAACCGAAAAGAGGTGGAATCACCGGCCAAAGTGAAATCGAACTGCCTAGCATTCCTAGGTGGAGGCATCCACTATCAAGTTCCCCTATACTAGAAAACATGGTTCGAAGACTAGGAGACAAACGGAGACGCTGGTCCACCTATGTTGTGATATCTTCTCATGAGGCTTACATGAGTTGGCACAAGCTCATTGCTAGTCTATCGGTGCTAAGCTCATATCTATTTTACTTTATTATCTCTTAGAGTTGACTCAAACATTATGGAAGGTTGCTTCTAGTTATGAGGTTTACTTGACTCTATGGATGACTGGTCATCCCTTTATTTGCTTTATGAATATGAACTTAAGTGTTACATTATCATCATGTTGTGAGTCAAACTTGCCTCACGGACTCTAGCACCCTCTTATGTGAGTGTTTTTGACATAATCAATTAAGTGTAATTGAGACTTAACTCACTTCTTTCAACACTCTATATTAGGTCAATTTCATAACTTGAGATTTAATTTATTTCATTACTCACCTTAACTTTTTCAACGTTTATTGGTAGTTTTGTACAATTCTTTATGAAAGTTATAACTACTTATTCAATGCTATTACGTTCACAAGTTCGTGTGGGTAGAGTATGTTGGACTTGTCCCATTGGTTGGCATACCCTATGTTGTGAGTTCATTGATTTAGATATTGGTATGACTTTACATGATTTGGAAGTAATATGATGGACATAGTTTTGCTAGCCAATTTGTTGGCAAAATTCATAATTTCACTAGATACTTGTCATAACATTATCACTAGACATGCCAATTACTTCATAAATACATTATAATAATCTATCATGTTGAACAAGCCAACTTTTGACCTTTGATTAGCCTATGAATCAATTCAATGAACAACTTGTTACAATTTCATCTTCTCGAACACAAGTAGGCAGTATAAAATTTAACATTCATGTAGATAACACCCTCAGTATTCGGATCTAACATGTAGGTTTCATTCGACATTATAATAATGGAAAAAAACACTTAATCATCATTTAGCACCACATACAAACAACATTCTACATCATACAAATTACAAGAATCAGAAATCGGGAGAACTAGGGAGATGAACATATGATTTATTGGGAACAACCCCAGTTTCGATATTCTTGATTTCAAAAAGTTTGAAAAACCTCTTGGAGAAGGAATTCAAGGAGAGAAAACCCATACCTTACTGTAGAATTGAATCTACAAAGATCACCTAGCACTTTGCACAAAAACCTTGAAGAATAGCCTTGATATAGCCTAAGGAGAATTTTTCTGGTTTTCCTTATGTCTGCTTACTATTTTGAGTCGTGAATTTTCTAGTGATTGAACGTGTGTCTAAGTCTTAGGAAATGATATTGACTAATTACACTAGGTTAATTAAGTTAATTAAATAAATCAATTAGCTAATTACCAAAATGCCCCTCCTAAATTGATTAAAAATAGGACATCATTTCACTTAGTTAAATCTCGAAGTTTTCTAAGGGTTTCCACCTTGATTTTAATTTATTAATTAATTAATTAAGTTATGATTTAATTAATTTAGTGACCTAGGGTAATTACTAGGGTAACCCTAAGTCATTAGGACCATAATTAACCCTTTTGTATTATCGTACGTTAGGTACTAGGATGTTTCTTGAGTTGGTTACTAGGCTAGTGTCACCCGGTTATGTCTTAGGTTGTCGGGTGCACTAGTTAGTTAATTTAGGTTAGTCCTAGGTTAGTTAGATAGTTAGGTAAGTTAATTTAGGTTAGTCCTAGGTTAGTTGAATGTCCTTGGTGAATTCTTGATTATCTCCTCTTTTCTCTCTTCTCCAAGCCTCAACATAAGTTCTGCTTTTTCTAAGCTGAGTAAAGTCTCATTTACCCCATTAATCCCCTAATTTAAATAGGAAATTTAACTAAGGAAAAAACTAGTTTGCCCTTCCATAATTTGGCATTGGAATTTCCTTAATCTAACAACCCAACTTCCGGAAGGCATAACTCACCCATACGATACTGAAATTGCGCAAACTCGGCGACGTTGGAAAGATTATTCAAAGTGATGTTTATATCTAGGATTTATGTCCGTTTAAAGTGGACCAAAACTCACTTTTAACTAAAGCATTTTCCAGATTTTCTTATTCCTTCCAAAAATAAGTATTTTCAGATTTTAAACTCTTTCCTAATTCTTTCTAGTTACGGGATGTTACAATATATCCCACTTTGGAACATTCGTCCTCGAATGGGGTTACTTTTACTAGACTGATGGTATCAACATCAAGTTCAAACACCTACAAGCAAATGCAACCAATAGTACTAGAAGAAAATTAGTACCTTGGTCTGCATTCTCTTCGGATTCAAAGAGATGTGCATATCCCTTCTTCATGTCCTCTTCAGGTTCCCAAGTAGCTTCTTCAACAAATTGGTTCCTCAAAAGTATCTTGACTAATGCTACCTCTTTTGTTCTCAACTTTCAAACTTGGCGATCTAGGATTTGCACCGAAATCTCCTCATAAGACAAGTTATCTTTGATCTCAATATTCTCATTTGAAACTTTTTTACCAAACCTCATAACACCCTTCATGGGTGAAACTTTCTAGTAAGCCCAATCATCTACCTCAAACTCCAACTCGCTTCTCCTAACATTAGTGTAGGATTTTTGACAACTGTGGATCGTCTTCAACCTCTTTTGAATCACCTTCACCTTCTCGATATCTTCATGAACTAAATCTGGTCCTATCAACCCTTTTCCACCAACTTCAAACCATCATATAGGAGATATGAATCTTCTCCAATAAAGACCTTCATATGGATCCATCTAGATGCTAGAGTGATAACTGTTGTTGTAGGCAAACTCAATTAGGGGTAGATGATCATCCCAATTTCCTTTCAAATCAATCATGCATTCACTCAAAATATCCTCTAGGGTCTAAATAGTGCGCTCAACTTTCCCATCAGTATGAGGATGAAAGGTAGTACTTAAGTACACTGTGAACCCAAACCTTTCTGAAAGTATTTTCAAAACTGTATAGTAAATTGTGCCCCTTTATCTCAAATGATGGATAGAGGAACTTCATGAAGTCTTACAACCTCTTGAATATAAAACTTAGCATAATCTTCTGCTGAATGAGTAGTCTTTACCGACATAAAGTGGGATGAATTTGTCATTCTATCGACAATAACCCAAATGGAATAATGCTGCAGACGAGACCTTGGTAACCCTATCATAAAATCAATATTAATCATCTCCCGCTTTCATTCTGGAAGTTCTATATTATGAGCAAAACCACTAGGACTTCAGTGCTCTACTTTAACTTGTCGGCAATTTGGAAATTAGCAACAAATTCGACAATGCCCTTCTTCATGCCATTCCACCAGTATAATTCTCTTAAAAATGATACATTTTTGTGGAACGCGGATAAATGGAATATCTAAAGCTATGTTGTTCCTCCATGATGCTCTCTTGGAGTCCATCCACCATATGTACACAATTTACCTTGATATCTTAATACAACATCTCCCATTTGTTCAAAAGCAAATACTCTTTGCTTATGAACATTTTCTTAAATTCAAGAAAAATGGGATCTTGGTTTTGCTTCTCTTTCACTTCTCACACTAATGATGATTCAGCCCCATTCGTTACCACTATTCCTCCTTCTGTGGAATCCATGAGTCGGACTCATAGGTGTGCAAGTCTATGCACATATCTTGCTAGTTTTTTCTTCTCTTCTTCAAGATGGGCAGTACTACCCATAGACAACCTGCTTAAGGCATCAACAACAACATTAGCCTTGACTGGGTAGTAAAGAATTCTCATGTCATAAACCTTGAGCAATTCTAACCACCTCATTTGCGTGAGATTAAGCTCTCGCTTAATGAATACATATTGTAGGCTCTTGTGATTAGTGAATACATCAACATGAACACCATCAAAATAGTGACGTCATATATATCTTCAAGGCGAATCCAATAACAGCCAACTCTAAGCCATGAGTTGGATAGTTCTTCTCATGAACTTTCAAATGTCTAGAGGCATAAGCTATAACTTTGCCATTCTGCATTAGAACACAACCCAAATGAACTCTATATGCATCACAATACACTACAAAGCCTTGAGTACCTTCCAGTAAAGTCAAAATTGGGGCAGTAGTAAACCTCTTTTTCAATTCCTGAAAGCTTTTCTCACAAGGTTTAGACCATTGAAACTTAATTGTCTTCTTAGTCAACTTGGTCAAAGGAGATGAAATAGACGAAAACCCCTCAACAAACCTTCTATGATAGCCAACCAAACCCAAGAAACTGTTAATATAAGTTTGAGATGTGGGTCTAGGCCAACTATGAATTTCTTCTATCATTTGGTATTAACTCTAATTCCATCATCGGAAACTATTTGGCCAAGAATTCCACATTCTTAAGCCAAAACATACATTTTGAGAATTTAGCATACAACTTGTTATCTCTCAAATTCTGAAGGGCTATCCTGGGGTGACTAGCATGATCTTCTTAATTCGTTGAATAGATTAGTATATCATCAATGAAGATGATAAAAAAACACATTTAGATAAGGTTTGAGTACTTTGTTCATAAGATCCATGAATGTTGCAGATGCATTGGTCAACCCAAAGGACATGAAAAAAACTAATAATGCTATATGTGGTTCTGAATGTTGTCTTTGGAATATCACATTCCCTAACTTTAAACTAATGGCAACCTGATTTGAGATCAATTTTTGAGAAGCAGGAAACACGTGAAGACGGTCGAAAAGATCATGAATTATCAAAAAGGGATATTTATTTTTTATAGTAAACTTATTCTGTCACACCTGGATTTCTGGAAGCCGAATGCAACCGGCGTCGTTAACCTCTCAGAGGTCGCAGACAAGCTTCTTCTTAGCTTTCATCACAATCATATCGTTAAATTTGCAGAAAATTTAAATTTTTTTAATGCTTATTGAAGTGTACTTAGACTTCATATAATTACTGCATAAGAGTGATATACTAATAAGCTCAAACTAAAGCAACCATTTATTAAAGATTAAACAATCGAAATAGAGAATCATAAAATTAATAATAGTTTGCCAATCAGCCTTATTACAAACGCTTGAACAAATGTTTGCAATGAAACGCTAGGGACTATATCCACCAGCTTTGTCTATTGTACTAAAGCTAGAATAATAAAGTGTAGCATCCTCGAACTCTAGAGGACCTACCAAAGTCGGGAGATTGGTAATCTAAACTGCTTCGTCGAATCTTCAATCTCCTCTAGAACCTGCACCTATAAAAATAGTAATAATATATGGGGTTAGTACACACTTGTACTAAGTATGGGTGTATGCACATAAACACATAAGGACTATGCATGATCAAGGAAAGCTCTTCCTAAAGCAACATGCCGTTTTTGGAAAGTTAAGTCACTTTACTTTCCTAAATCGTTATTTCTGATTCATGCTATGAATATGACATGTTCTCATTCAATTAAGCATACAACTCATTTTATATATCAACATAATACATTGTAATCATGAACATAATTTTAGAACAACTTGAACAAAACTTAAAAAATTTGCTCCCTTAGGCCGAGAGCTCTTCCCTCCAAATTTTTAGTTTATTTTTTCTGGTTTTTCTACTTTACATTTGTGTAGTTCAATGATCTCCTTTGATGTTTTACTTACAAGTGCAATGATTCATCGTAGTCCCATGCCTATAATGAATCGAGTAAGTAATCCAAAATACAAAGGAAATGATTTGGCTACCTTACTTATAGTTATATTTTCCATTCTTATTAAATTGGGCATAAATGTATATATAAGCGAATCTTTATCGGCAATGCCCATTAATTGGTTGTTAACCTAATATGTGAATATTTGAGGCATATATTCATACTCCAATATTTGCATAAACCACTAACTTGGTAAGAATTCATTCTTATTAAATGCTGGTGATTGACATTCTTAAGTTTTTACTTACTTAGCTCCCTTTGAACTTACGTTTCTACTTCTTTGATCTATTGTCAGTGTGAACATGCTACTTTCATTCTTTCTTACTTTCTTTGAAGTATTCTTTAGCATCAACGAAAGTAGATCATGCGAGCTTACATGAAATCCAGTGTCTTCCCACACCGACAAGGGGTGGTTCACCAGTTAAGGTGAACCAAGTCCAGTGTATACCCCACACTGAAAAGGGGGGGCTCACCGGCTAAAGTGAAACCAAGTCAGTGTCTTCCCCACACCGAAAAGAGGGGTTCATGGCTAAAGTGAACCAAATACTTTCCAGATCTTTCAACGACATAGATTATATGAGCTAAACATGAAATTTGATGTCTTCCCTAAACCGAAAAGAGGTGGAATCACCGGCCAAAGTGAAATCGAACTGCCTAGCATTCCTAGGTGGAGGCATCCACTATCAAGTTCCCCTATACTAGAAAACATGGTTCGAAGACTAGGAGACAAACGGAGACGCTGGTCCACCTATGTTGTGATCTCTTCTCATGAGGCTTACATGAGTTGGCACAAGCTCATTGCTAGTCTATCGGTGCTAAGCTCATATCTATTTTACTTTATTATCTCTTAGAGTTGACTCAAACATTATGGAAGGTTGCTTCTAGTTATGAGGTTTACTTGACTCTATGGATGACTGGTCATCCCTTTATTTGCTTTATGAATATGAACTTAAGTGTTACATTATCATCATGTTGTGAGTCAAACTTGCCTCACGGACTCTAGCACCCTCTTATGTGAGTGTTTTTGACATAATCAATTAAGTGTAATTGAGATTTAACTCACTTCTTTCAACACTCTATATTTGGTCAATTTCATAACTTGAGATTTAATTTATTTCATTACTCACCTTAACTTTTTCAACGTTTATTGTTAGTTTTGTACAATTCTTTATGAAAGTTATAACTACTTATTCAATACTATTACGTTCACAAGTTCGTGTGGGTAGAGTATGTTGGACTTGTCCCATTGGTTGGCATACCCTATGTTGTGAGTTCATTGATTTAGATATTGGTATGACTTTACATGATTTGGAAGTAATATGATGGACATAGTTTTGCTAGCCAATTTGTTGGAAAAATTCATAATTTCACTAGATACTTGTCATAACATTATCACTAGACATGCCAATTACTTCATAAATACATTATAATAATCTATCATGTTGAACAAGCCAACTTTTGACCTTTGATTAGCCTATGAATCAATTCAATGAACAACTTGTTACAATTTCATCTTCTCGAACACAAGTAGGCAGTATAAAATTTAACATTCATGTAGATAACACCCTCAGTATTCGGATCTAACATGTAGGTTTCATTCGACATTATAATAATGGAAAAAAACACTTAATCATCATTTAGCACCACATACAAACAACATTCTACATCATACAAATTACAAGAATCAGAAATCGGGAGAACTAGGGAGATGAACATATGATTTATTGGGAACAACCCTAGTTTCGATATTCTTGATTTCAAAAAGTTTGAAAAACCTCTTGGAGAAGGAATTCAAGGAGAGAAAACCCATACCTTACTGTAGAATTGAATCTACAAAGATCACCTAGCACTTTGCACAAAAACCTTGAAGAATAGCCTTGATATAGCCTAAGGAGAATTTTCTGGTTTTCCTTATGTCTGCTTACTATTTTGAGTCGTGAATTTTCTAGTGATTGAACGTGTGTCTAAGTCTTAGGAACTGATATTGACTAATTACACTAGGTTAATTAAGTTAATTAAATCAATTAGCTAATTACCAAAATGCCCCTCCTAAATTGATTAAAAATAGGAGATCATTTCACTTAGTTAAATCTCGAAGTTTTCTAAGGGTTTCCACCTTGATTTTAATTTATTAATTAATTAATTAAGTTATGATTTAATTAATTTAGTGACCTAGGGTAATTACTAGGGTAACCCTAAGTCATTAGGACCATAATTAACCCTTTTGTATTATCGTACGTTAGGTACTAGGATGTTTCTTGAGTTGGTTACTAGGCTAGTGTCACCCGGTTATGTCTTAGGTTGTCGGGTGCACTAGTTAGTTAATTTAGGTTAGTCCTAGGTTAGTTAAATAGTTAGGTAAGTTAGTTAGAGCCTATAGTTTCTTAGGAAGCTAGGACGCACATGGCTTGAGCCGTGCGCGTGCCTGCCCCCTAACGCCCTAACCAAATTCGGTTGGGCTTGTCCCTTGGCCGGTTAGCACATGTTCTTGCACATGTGATTGCACATAGGTTTCTGATCATTTATTGTTGTCCCAAGGATCCTCACTATATCTTTGGGCACTGCTTACTCTACATGATTAAATGATCATGTGCTATGGTACCTAGGCTTGACACTTGGATGTCTCGTACCTAATTTGTGTAAGCTATGAAATCAAAAATTTTAGCTTAGGGTCTTCATTGCAGGTACAATTCCTAAATAAGCTTGGATTGTAGCAATTGAACATCAAGGTATATCTTAATAAATAGAAATTGGCTAACACCCTTAACCTAATATTCTCGAACATGCCCAATATTATTATTGGGCATTGGGAAGCCTATGTACCCCAAAACCTATTCTTAAAACTTAATAGACTCTTTACTAAACGAGTACATATTCTGGAATGTTACATATTCAATTGACGGTAGTCTATGCACATCCGAATGGAACTATCTTTCTTCCTCACAAAAAAGACCGGAGTGCCCCAAGGTGAGACACTTGGTCGAATGAAGATGTTACATTAGGAGAGCACCCCCTAGACGTAAACGGGATCGTCATCCTTTTTGAGGACTAAGACTAGCCAATTAGCTTACAGCATTACATTCATAGGTTGAAATACAAAATTTTAAAAACTTTTCATTACTTCTACATTGAGGTTTCCATAGACCTCTGCATACACATAATAGATAAATATGAATTACACATAAACCCTTCGTATAGGAAGATTACTTAGTCTTCTACTTTTATTGCACATAGATATATATAAAATATAACATAGTCTCAAAAGCATGTCTCATATCATAACCATCTAACAAGAGTGTAATAATTTGGGCATAGCCCATACATTAATGAAATAAGACCACATATAGTTCATACAATATTTAGTATCCAAATGAAAAGGAAAGCATATAAGAGTCTTAAAAACTAAAGAAACATCATAAGCTTAATAGTGGCATTTCCCTCGGAAAGTGAGGACCTACCAAACTTGGATGATTAAAGATTCCAAGCCTTTCTTCAAAGTCGTCTCCAAAAGTCCTTCAACGACCGGAACCTAAATTGTTTAAGAAAAAGGAAGAAATGGGGTTAGTACACCACTTGTAATAAGTATCAGACCATATGCACACATAGTCAAGCAACTCTATCATGAAGTTATAATAGTCACAAGCATGAATAAGAGTTTATTATGACATAACCAAAGCAAGACAATTTCCCATGTACCCCTATTAAGTCAACAAGTGCAATGACCCAGTAAAGCCCCTAACCCTACTCCATTAAGTAACCCAACAAGAATCATGACCAACATCCCACTTTACGTACAATGGAATTTAAGAGTACATATCATCATACTTTAATAATGTGGACCAACACATAATCATAAGTGAAACCAATCATCATGTAGTATCATCACTGTGGAAGTTCATCATATACATATCATGTACCATTATAAGCTTATTCATACATAAGAACATCCTCCTAAGACTTCTTCAAGGATAAATAGTTCAATGTTTTAGGTAGAGTCTCATACCCCTACCTAGACTTAGCTAAACCCCTTAGGTTATCTTAGTTAGAGTTCGATCCTTTAATTCATTTTACCTTTGGGGAACATCTTGGCTTAACCGACATAGAAGACATGAGAAAATTGGAATACGTTGTCATGGAACCCTACACCGAGAGAAGGCGTAATACTTGCCAAGGTAGTACCAAAACATGAACATAGCAACTACGTGGATTCACTAGCTTGTATTCCTATACGGGTAACATATTTCAAGAACTAGAAGATATAGTTGGGACCATCTGTATGCTATATGCATTGGAGTCTCCAATCTCAAGAGTACATTAGTGATCCTACCTTCCCTATGTGGGAAGGAACACTCCTCAATCTAGTTCACTCGTGCTATGCTCGAGTCCCTTTTGAAATGTCTTTAATGTCTTTATTAATCATCATAGCTTAATGTAGGTTATAGGGTCTAACAATTGTATAATCATCATCATCATATCTCAATTAGAATTGCATGAGTATAATCCTCTCATTACTATTTATATAAGTAAGGTTAACACATTACATGTAACTTCATAATAAGGCACATTGTTAAATCATCTCCATTGTTATAACATTTACATCGTAGCCAATTCCTCACAAACCATAGTCAATAAATTTCAATTGAACATCATACCAACCCTTTAAATGTCAATACAAGACATACTCCAATACAACATCATGATTTAATCACATATAACCATAATTGAAGTAAAGAATAGGGATCACAAGACTTACCAAGTCTCCTTCATAATTCATCATCAAGATCTTACCATCAACCCTTTAACTCAACCCAATTAGCGTGTATTATAATCATATAACCATAACCAATATGATAACAAGGCTAATTGAATCACTAAATCACAATCCAACACTAGTTCATAGCTTAATACAAAAGACATAGGTCAAAGTCATAATCTAGATCAATTACTCAAGAACTTGCATGATAGGATTATAATTCAACCTAATCTATTCATAATTGATACAATATCATCATCTAGCAGTAATTCAACCAATAACAAATTCAATTGAACTAACATTACAGAATTCATATCAAGATCATAACTTACGGTTAAGGGGAATAGAACATCTTCTACAAACTAGACCAATCCATCAAGATATAACATAATTGAGTTAAATTACATGTTAATCCATTCATAATATCCAAAATAAATCATAAACAAATCAATTAACAACATCAATTTCGTATTGGATGAAAACCCACTTGAAAACCTAACTTTTGAAATCACTTTGATGGAACCCTTTGAGGAAGGAGGTGAAAGGAATCTCATACCTTACTAATTGATGAAGATTTATGGAGAAATTTGAACCTTTTCAGCCCTTTAACCCACCCCTAGTTTGGTCTTCAATGGATTTCTTCCCTATAGATAGAAAGAAGAGAGAAGGAAGAGAGTTTGGGTTTGTGAATTATGAGAGTTTAGGTTAGTTTAAGTAGGTTAGGAGTTTACATAGGTTGTTAGCTAACTTAATTAGACTTTCCTTAACCCCTACTTAACCTCCTAACTAATCCAACTAATTAAATGAGATAAATGAAAACGTGCAGCAAAACCAATCATCCCAGACGACACCATGATCGACGGATCGTGGGTCAATCGACGACCAATGTGCACCTCCATGCTTCACATCCGTCGATGAGCTCAGAGACTATGCAAAATAAGCCTTCCATGATTTCATCTATGTTACCATCGACGGAGGCGTCGAGTCCCCGTTAATTCACCAACGGCCCGTTGGTGGCATTCGGAGGTAACCGGCGTCATCGTCCTCTTTGAGGACTAAGATTTGTTCTTATCTTACATCATTACATTCATAGGTAAAAATTAGCAGAAATTTAAAACTTTTTACTATTTATACATTGAGGTTTACATTGACCTCTATATACATATAATAGATATATATCGAGCATACATAGACTCTTCATATAGAAAGATTACTTAGTCTTCTACTTTTATTGCACATAGATACATAGAATATAACATAGTCTCAAAATAGTCGTCTCATATCATAACCATCTAATAATAGTATATCAAATTGGGTCTAGCCCATACATCAATACAGTAATACCACTCTTAGGTCATACAACATTTATTATACAAATGAAAAGGAAAGAAACATAAGAGTCCTAAAACTAAAAAATTTCATAGCTTGATAGTGGTATTTCCCACGGAAAGTGAGGACCTACCAACCTTGGATGATTAAGAATTTCAAGTCTTCTTCAAAGTCGTCTCTAGAAGTCCTTCAACGAACGAAACCTAAAATGTTGGGGAAAAGGAAGAAATGGGATTAATACACCACTTGTACTAAGTATGGGACCGTATGCACACATATCATGAAAACATGCTAAAAAGGGACATTTTATTAAAGTATGTAATTACTTTGAAAAGCTTTATACACATTCAATAAGACCATACCAATCAATTAGACATATTCATCAAGTAAAAAGCATGTACACCACAAGACAAACAATACTAAGTCTAGTCAATTCAACATACATAGCACATAATTGGGCATATAGTCAAAGCAAATCTACCATAATGTCATAATAGTCACAAGCATGAATAAGAGTACATTTTAACATAACCGAAGCAAGACAATTACCCATGAACCCTCATTAAGTCAATAAGTGCAATAACCAAGCAAAGCCCAATTACTTTACTCAATCAAGTAACCCAACAAGAATCATGACCAACATCCCACTTTACATATCATGGAATTTAAGAGTACATATCATCATACTTAAACAATGTATACCAACACATATTCTTAAGTGAAACTAATCAACATATAGAATCAACAATGTGCAAGTTCGTTATATACATATCATGTACCATTGTTATCATATTCATACATAAGAACATCCTCCTAACACTTCCTTCAAGGCTAACTAGTGCAATGTTCAGGTAGAGTCCCATACCCTTACCTAGACTAAGTTAAACCCCTTAGGTTGTCCTAGTTAGAGTTCATTCCTTTAGTTTATTTTATCTTTTGGGAACATCTTTCCCTAACCGACATAGACAAAATGAGCTAATGTGGAATCCGATGTCATGGAACTCTACACCGAAGGAAGACGTACTACTTGCGAAGGTAGTACCAAAACATGAACAGAGCAACTACGTGGATCCACTATCTAGCATTTCTATGTGGGCACCATAGTTCAAGAACTAGGAGATATAGTTGGGACCCTCTTTATACTACATGCTTTATAGTATCCAATCTCAAGAGTACATTAGTGATCCTACCTTCCCAATGTGGTAAGGGACACTCCTAACTCAAGTTCACTATGTGCTAAGCTAGAGTCTCATTTTGAAATGTCTTTAATGTTTTTATTAATCATCATACGTTAATGTAAGTCATAGGGTCCAATCCATTGTGTAATCATTGTCATTAGCTCGTTAGGAATTGCATGAGAATATCCTTTCATGACAACCCTCACATGTGAGATTAGCATAACATCATCATCATGTCATAATAAGGCACATAGGTACTTCATAACCAACCTTATATAATTTAATCTTAAGCATAATATCTCAATCACATAGTCAAGACATTTCAATTAATCATCATACCAATACCTACTTAGGTTAATCACAAGTCATGATTCAATTGAACTACATCATTAATCACAAGCCATCATAATTGAAGTAAAGGTCAGTATCATAAAGACTTAATCAATCTCTTTCAATAGACATCATCATGGTCTTACCATCAATCAACCTATTACATCCAACAATAGGTGTTGTAACATCAATCAGTAGTAATTAACACAAGAACTAGGTCAATTGTATCATCACTATCCAATTAATAGATATTCATAACCCAGGGTTAGGGGGGAATGGGGTTCATCATGAATTCATCAAGAATTAAATCCAGTCCCAAGCATATATTACCCTAGTCAATCCATACATGAATTAGAATAGATAAAACAAGTCTAATAATCAATTCATTCTTCAATTCCCATCAATTCATGACCAAGATCCAAGATTGGGGAATTTGTGGAATGGAACATGATAAATATGAAATTTTTTCAATTAACATCAATTAATCAACAATATATACTCAATTGGGCATAGGAAATCACAATTTATTATCAATTTGAAGTTTAGAAGAAAACTCATTAGAATTGGAAAACCCCGTGGAATTAAGTAATTTAGAAATCAACTTTGGAAGGACCACTTTGGAAAAGGAATCCCAAGAGTGAAGTGTCACGACCCGGATTCTGGAATCCAAATCGCAACCGGCGTCGTTGACCTCTCAAAGGTCGCAGACAAGCCTCATCTTGCATTCATCACATTCATATGGTTAATTTTAGCGGAAAATTTAAAACTTTTAAACGTATGAAGTATACATAGACTTCATATAGTTATTTCATGAATTCATCATATACTAAGCTCAACATAAAGAAACAACCATCTAACAATTGCAGAATCAATTCAAATCAAAGAATAACATATCATAGTAGCTTGCAAAAATGACCTTATTACAAAGCTTCGAATAAATGTATGAAAGAAACGCTAGGGACAACATCCACTAGCGATGTGTAAAACTAAGGCTAGACTAAAATTGTAGCATCCTCGAAATAAAGAAGAGAATGGGGAAAAATTTTGGGCCGAAAAACCTTTTAGTAGTAAGTTTGAATTTCCCAACCAAGTCTAGGTTTGGACGAAATCAGAATCACTGATGTATAGGGAAATCTGGTAACAAGTGGTGCTTTGATTATGATTTTAATCACATAAGTAGATAGATAAGACGTTAAGTAACCCGTGCAACTTTAGGGAATTGAATTCGGGTGAGTAGAGTTTTCAAAATCGATCTTAGTGTGAACGTCTAGTTTCTAAGTAGCGTGAGTTAAAGGTTTGTTGTGAAATAGGAGTTTGAAACTCTTAATTCGACTTATTGGTTCCGTGCAATCCATTGTGGCAAGAATATTTACTCCAGGGCAGGGCCGGTGTAGCAGTATTAGGTCCCCCATGGTGGGACAGTCGCGAATTAAGCCAGAATTAAAACCCAAAACATTTGATTCTGCACTTTTTGACTTTGAGATCTAATGAAAACCCCCAGGTGTTTTCTTGATAGTTTTCCAACATTCTTGAGGCTAAAGGTAAGGTTTTCACTCCCTAAATTTGTTTTTTCAATCCGTTAAATATAAATTTGTGGGTCGTTATTGTTGTGGAAGCATTTTGAAACTGTTTAGATGGTGGGAAAATCCCTGATTGCAATATTGGGATCATGGATTTGATCTAGGGTTGATAGTGTTGACTTTAATCCGGGTAATTATTCATCGTTTATTTACCCCCATGTTATATTAATTGTTTTTAGATCAACAACAGTCGAAAAGAATCTGAAAAGGGAGGAATGAAGTTTTTAAGGGAATCAAGCTTTGTTTGAGGTACGTGATGGTTTTGATTCATGTTGTTTGATATATGTTTATTCATACTTCATTATGATAAATGTATGTATGTGAATGTGTCATTATTCATCACATTAATAATAAATGGGGATAGATGAATACTTTAATGTCATGAATCATGTGTTGGTTGTATGATTATGAGAATGTACTTTGTGATTGCGATTGTAGCTTGTTGAATGGATCGAGTGTTGCCTTCCAACACACTAATTGGGAGTTATTGCCACGTATCGGCATAAACATTGGAACGAGTGTCACGATTTGACACACTAATGGGTACCACGAACTGGTATACTAACTGTTTGGATGTAGGTTCCTTGAGAGGACCATTCGCTTGACATAAGTTTATATCTTAAAAATTGTGAAATTGCATGTTGTTTGAAAAATATATAGACATTTTGTATGTTCAGTGTATGCGTGTTATTATGTTGAGATGGCTTATGTATGTTGCACTTAGTGGATAGTCGCATGATCTTACCATTACATTGTGGTAGATTACTAATACTACATTTTATCTTTCTTTGTTGAGTACATGACATCTTCAGGTGACTACTAACAGACCTTGCTTAGAAGATATGTGATCAATCGAATTCAAGGGTGAGCCAGTTTTTTTGGCCTGCCATGAGTTCTATTTTCGTCTATGTCCACGTCTCGGTTAGTACTTAGGATTTCTTATGTTTTCCTAGATTGTACCACTTTTTTAGACTTGTTGAGCTTTAGATGTTTTGCTACATTGAATTTTAGGTCTATGTATTATTACGCATTTGTTTTTATTAGACTTTTGGAGTTTATGGGAACTCTAATTATTTTCCTTTAAGTATTTAAACATGCTTCCATGTCTTCGAATGCCTTACTTTTTGGTTGAGTTGTTACTTTGAGTTATAGTAATGGTTCTCTCACCGGAGGGTTAGTGTGAGTGTCAATCACAACGGTTTGGATGGTGATAGTAATTAGAAATATAGCATGTGTTATGCTCGAAAAGTTAGCAGAGGAATTGAAGATTAAGCAAAAAAAATATGTTGAGTCGGATGAAAAGAGTGACTCTTGTTTAATTGGTTTGGTGAGCATATAGATCCACAAGTTATACAAGTTAATAGGACTAATAACATAAATGGACTTCAAATATCACTTAAAAGATGGTAAATGGGTCTCAGTTCCACCTGATGAGCACTCATCTTTCATCATTGTTGGAGATTCTCTACAGGTAATAATTCCTATTTTTCATGTGATTTTTTCAGATTTTGTATAGACGAAAAGTTTTCGCTTTTGTCTAGCGTTGAAATAAAATTTTAGAATTCTACTTCCATAATTTTCAAAATCTAAATAACGATAAAAAGTGTTCTTTATATTTTTTCCACTCTAATTTACTCACAAAAGATTAAAACAACTCCACTTTGTTTTCACGGTTAAACAATTTACACTTTTTTCAATTTTGAAAACAAAGTACATAAGCCCGTAACGGCCATGTTTTGTTGTAAAATTTAAAAAAAAATAGTTTTCTCCAATAGTAAAATTTCATGATAAAACATGATTAAGACGTCCTTTTAATTTGTCCATAGTAGTAGTATCATTTTTCAAATTTGCCTACTTAGTTTATCTACATTTCAAAAACTACTGATTGTGCAAATAGAATTAATCTATAGGTATATAACTTAAATGGTACATAATAAACTAAATTATTCATATTAATTCCAATATACCCTTCAACTCCCATTATGATTCTGCTAAAGATCAATTGAATGATATTGCATAAGCATGTCTTTAAATATCTATATTCAAATAAATAAGTATTCCACTCTTTATCGCTCAACTCCACATATTAGGCATTTTTCATCTTGGCTAAGTCATAGTTTCCACAGCCAATCTTTTGTGAGTAGTCTTTCAATTAGGGATAACCAACTAATAAGTTATGCTTAGGGAGGACTCCTTTGCCCCATATCCATGTTCTCTATGACCATTTGTCGTGATCCCACGTCTCCGTTTATATTTGATTCATATAGTGTACTTTAAGTATGTGTAAGTCAACCATTTTGTATGTGTATTTAATGTGACAAATTTTCTTCTAATACCACAACTTTCACTTGGGCTCTCGTACTCCCACCATTCGCCATCTCACAGGTAGATTTGGTTTACCCATTTAACCTACATGTTAGCTCTATCTTTTGAGCTATGTTCCACACATACTTCCCAATAGTTTCCTCATCCCATTGTAAGCACTTAGTCAGTCCCAGCCATATCACTCGTTGCTTGACATACAACATCCACACAATTAATGGAGGTCTATTAGTGTGGAGCCTCCTTATCCACACAAAATTTTTACAATTAGTTGTTATATGTTTGAGCACCTATTTTGAAATAATGAATGTTATACGTTTGAGCGCCTATTTTGGCATACTAAACATTGTAGACCTATAGCTATGTATATGAAGGAGGAAAACATTGACTATTGTTACTCTCCCTCTATAAGATAGATTCCTAGAACCCCAACTTCTTACTAGAGTTGTCAGTTTATCAACCAATGTTTCACAATCAATTTTTGAGACTTTCCTTACTGAAATGGGTACTCCTAAGTGCCTGAAAGGTTGATCTCCTCTATGAAATCCATCAGGTCACATATATCTTCATGCCAGTCCACATTTACACAATAAATGTTAGACTAATCAATATTTCTGTTAAATCCTAATGTGTTGGAAAAGCTTTTGAGGCTCTTTAGAATTAGTAGTATGGACTGAAAATTTCCCTTGCAAAACATGAGTGTTGACACTCAATTTTGATCCACCCTGATACGATTAATTCACGAGCTTCTTAATTTCCAAACAATTTAGAATAATTTATTTTTATAAGATTCAAATATTTTCCAAAGTCATTTTAAATAACCTTTGTCGATTTTTATAATTTATAATTAATAAATATATTTCATATATTTTATAAATATATTTGGTATATTCCATAAATATTTGAAAATTATCTCAAAGGGATTTTAATTTTCTAGTTAGTATCCTACTAATTTAATTTAGTTTAAATTATGGTTTTTTTTATCGCCAACTTATAATTAAAATTGATTATTTTTATTTTGTTAAATTAAGAGGCTTTTTAATTAATCGATATTAATTCGTTTGAATTTTAATGAAATCCTCTAATATGCATTTAATTGGGTTGTTCCTTAAATTCCAAGACATAGCCCATTCCCATTTCCAGCCTACTAATTTAATTTTCAGGCCATTCCCTTTTATTTAATTTCCAGCCCACTTCCTTCTATTCCCTTTCAGCAGCCCACTTTAATTCCCAGCCCATATGCCCTTCCGGCCCACTCCTTTCCTTTTCCCTTTAATCTCCCTCCAGCCCACCTCGCTTCCCAGGCCTTTTTTTTAAAAAAAAATTCAGCCGCCCCAGGCCCAATAAATTTCCAACCCACCCCAAACTCATTCTCAACCCAATTCATTCTTCCCCTTCCTTGACCTGTTTCCCTTTCTCCTCGACGAAGAAAGTCAGGCGCGCCACAGGAGCAAGGATCGACGCCTCCACCCAGGACACTCTTCGCACCTACCGCCCGTGGATGTCAATGTCGCTCTCCCCATGCGAGCAAACCCCCGAACGTCTCTTTGGAATTAGTACGTTCCCAGCTGTTGCTTTGCTGGTCCTACTAATCGTCCTGACGATGACGAGATTACGCCACGTCACTTGACAAGGACGCAAGAGACGATCTAGCCCTCCACCTCTCCCTATTCTGTTGAAAGGCTGTGAAATCGCGGGATTATTCGTAGGAATTGGATAATATTTGAGGGTATGAATTCAAACCTGGGGTTGCTAATACGATTCTGCCCTCATTTTTTTTCTTCTTATTTTCTTCTTATGTCGATCCCCCTATATAAATGAGGCTCTCCCTTCAGTTGAAGGGGAGAGGAAAAAAAAGGGAAAGAAATTTTTTTGAAAAAACATTCTTAACTTGGAAGAGATACTGATTTCAGAGGAGATAGTTTGAAAGGGGGAGGAAGGCAGTAGCTATGAGTCACAAAATTTCATATACATATACGCTTAAGAACATCTGCGTATGTGCCCTTTATGTGTATTCAGTGGTTTGAACGATAGAAAGGATCAATTCCCGCTCTATGTTTGATCTACAGCCTGTTTGCTGCATCCTATCTTGTGATTTCCTTTGGGTTTTGAAACGGTTACACAGCCTTAAATAGTCACAAAAATCTTGATGGATGATGGCTTTGTTTATTTTTTTTATACTTGATTAGTGTTACATAATCCCCCGTTTTACTTTCATATGATATGCATTTTGAGATTTTGTATCCCTTTCCTAACTCATATTTCTAAAATAGCTCACCTCTTCTATGATTGTTTTGTTCTAGTCATTTTCTTAAGGTGCAAATTCTCCATTTTTGTTTTATTGCATGTGAAACCATTTTCGAGTCCCCATGGACTTGATTCCCATCTCTTGCACTTTTTTCTTGAGATATTAAGGCTCAAAATATTCTCCTCGAGTCGTAGATTCCTTTCAAACTGGTGTACAGGTCGGAATATAGCAAAGGTGGTGTTGTAAAAATTATTTTGCAGGTGTTGAAGATGATGTATAGATGCTGTATACATATTTTATACACCGATATACAAGTTGAAATGTGCACAGGAGGCCAAAATTTGAGATCTAGGTTGATAGCAGCGAAATATGCTGCTGAAAAGGAACTTTCAGCTTTCGAAAGTTGAAAAACAGGACAATATACCATCCGTATACACTGATATATAGACGCTTGATACAAAAAATAGGTGTAAAAATACGAATTGTAGGTTTACGTAAAGAGATGTCAAATTTAAGTGAAATACAGGAATAGTGAATAAATACGTGCATATGATACAGCCCGTATACATTGGTATACACCTTTTGGGCAGCGATATACAGTAATAAAATGGTATAAAAATGGTACAGGTACAAACGCGCCAAAATAATATGGAAAATACAGGTGGAATTGCGATAATTCGTATTCAAACAAATACAGGGCTCAAAAAGTCCAAAATTGAACTGGATATATACCGTATACAATGGTATACATCATTTGTATACCATGATTCTTTTTTAAGGGCAACTTTCACATATAGCTAATAAAAATTGATATATATATATATATATATATGCTATAGCAAAGTTTGCATAATTGCGCTCCATAGCAAACATAGAAACTGTATAATTCGCTATACATATACAGTTGAAGCAAATTGTATAAAACGAAGTGTATAAAACAAGAAAGAGAAAGACACTTGGGCAGAGAACTGTATAAAAACGAAGTGTATAAGACAAATTGTATTATTATAAGTGTATAGAACGATTATATACAATTTGAATTTGTACAAAATGAGAAAGAGAGAAAGACAAAAGAGACTAGACAAAGAATATACAATTGAATTGAATTGTATAAAACGAGAAAGAGAGAAATTAAATACAATTTGAAAATTGTATAAAACGAGAAAGAGAGAAAGTCAAAATAAACTGGGCAGAGGAGTATTTTTATTGTATAATTATAACTGTATAGGACGAAAATATATATACTTGCATGTGTATATACAATTTTCTCACGCTTTATACAAACAGAAACAAAATTTATACATTTCGCTTCTATTTGTATAAGTGAGAAAGGCGAGGGTGGCGAGCGAGATTTGGGAGAGTGGCGAGCGAGATCTTGCAGAGGGGAGAGAGGGGAACAAAAATATATGTATTTATACAATTTTCTCCGCTTTATACAATTAGAAACAATTTTTATACACTTGTATTTGTATAAACAGTGAGAAAGCGAGCGAGAGATTGGAGGAGAGTGGCGAGCGAGATATTTGGGAGAGAGACGCCTGACAAATTTTTGCAAACGTTTGCTATGGAGCACAAATAAATCAAACCTTAGCTACTCCATTTATTTTAGGTTATTAGTTTGCTATTATATACAATTTTCCCTTCTTTTTTCAGGGAAATAGGCCAGGGCACTTCAGCTAAATTTTAAGGAAAAATTAGTAAACTAGTCAAAATAAATAACATATTTAGTAAAAATATCCATACTTTATAAATATTAGCAATAATGTCAAAAATGTCATTATTTTAAAAAATTTATGTGTCCCAATTTTCTTCCTATTTTATCTCACTTTTTCAATTAATTCTATATATCCTTTAAAAAAAAATCATTCTCTCTCATATTTATCTTTTCAAATTGTTAATTCTCTCTCCCATTTAATTTTTTTTCTCTCTCATGGTTATCTTTTCTGATTTTCCTCCAACATTCAAGTTGCAAATATTTTTTTGCCATATATTTTGGTTTTTAATCCAAAATTGAATCAACAAGAATCCCCTTTGATTAAGATATCTTTAATCTTTATCCTATTTTCAGAAATCTTTTTGTTTAAATCTTAAAAAAATGTTGTTTGTACTTTTCAATTTCCGTTATGATTTACTCTCCAATGGCTGAATCCAAGAGGTTTACTAGAGGTATTTATCTTAATCAACCAATTTCTGGTGATTTTTCATCCTTTAATTTATTTATTACTTAACAAATAGTGTATAATGTATGATCCGCTGCTAAAATGAGGGAAGAAAGAGGGTAAGAACATTTACAAGACTCATTGGTGTGCAAAACCTTCCTCTCTTGAAAAAGACGACGAAGATCGGATAGTTGTCGAACAATTTTCTATTAGTTTGTTTTGTATTTATAGTTCTTTTTTAGAATTTGGTATGCTTTCTTAATTTGTATTCAAATCACTATGTATACTATCAATATTTGTATTTATTAAAAATTTCATGTTGCATGGTTTATTAATCTTGTATTTGTCCCTAATTTGTATTCATCCAAATGTATGTCAACTAGTTATGTATTTTATTTATAAGAAGAACAACTTTCTATTAGTTTATTTGTATTCTAATACAAATACAATTAATAGACATATTGGAATGAATACGACTTATAAAAGGAAACAAAATTTTGAAAAAAAAATAAATACACAGTGAAAAATATATACGAATAAAAATGTATTTCTTAAATAGCTACATTTTATTTGACATACATATTGGAATGAAGACAAACTAATTAAGGTATGTCAACTGAATTTTACATTTTTTTTCTAATTTGTATTTATTCTAAAGATATGTCAACTAGTTATGTATTTTATTTAAGAATGAGTACACCAAATATTCAATTATTTCTTTTCAATTTTATATTTCATTCACTTTTTCATCATACTAATTTTTTGTATTTTATAGGAATAATGCCCAAGTACCCCCTCAACCTATGCCCGAAATCTCAGAGACACACTTATACTATACTAAGGTCCTATTACCCCCCCTGAACTTATTTTATTAATAATTTTTTACCCCTTTTCGGCCTACGTGGCACTATCTTGTGGGCCCAACGATGGTTGACTTTTTTTTCCAAACCAGTGCCACGTAGGTTAAAAAGGGATAGAAAATTACGTATAAAATAAGTTCAGGGGGGTAATAGGACCTTAGTATAGTATAAGTGTGTCTCTGAAATTTCGGGCATAGGTTGAGGGGGTACTTGTGCATTATCTCTATTTTATATATTATTATAAAATTCTAAATAAAAACTAGAATAAATAGAAATACAAATAAAATACATATTGAAATGAATACATACAGGATTTTTGAAGAAAAAAATAACTATATAGGGAAAAAATATATGAAAATACAAATATATTTCTTAAATGACTATATAGATAAATTCGGCATACCTATTGGAATGAATACAAACTAATAAAAAACTATAATAAATATAAATAGAATATATTGTGGAATGAATATAATTTTAAAAAGGTAAAAATTCTGGAGAAAAAAAAAACAAAATTTAAATTTTATTTGAAAATGTAACTGATGAGAAAATTAAGGATACTTGCCTTTTTTTGAAATATCCCCCACCCCCCTTAATTTTCTCCTTTTTGTTATTAAATAATTATATTCTTTGAATAAAAATAAATACTATAAACATAAATAAGATACATAACAAACTAAAATGACATTTTTATAAAAAATTGAAATTGTTGCTAATGAGTCCTCTTAAATGCTAAAATATTGACATTTTGAAAAATTATTTTAAAAGGCCCAAAGGCCAACATTTTCTGCAAGGTTTGAATTATTGGATAAGGGCCGAAGTCCACATTTTAAATATATTAGTATAAGATAGGTGGGCCAAAGCCAAAATTTGATGAATTTGGGTATTTATCCCAAATTCAAATGTTCTCTCTCTCTTTTATTTGTGGGAAATTTTTTAAAATGTCAATATTTTAACATTTAAGAGGGTTCATTAACAACAATTTCAATATTTAGTAAAAATGCCAAAATTTAAGTTTGTTATGTATCTTATTTATGTTCTTATTATTTGTTTTATTTTTAAAAAATATAATTTTTATATAACAGATTGAGATGAATTTAGGGGAGATTATTATTTTTAAAAAGGAACAAATGTTAAAAGTTTCATTAGTTACAATTTATTAAAATACACCAACTTTTATCTATTTCTTTCTTTTTTTCATCATGTTATAAAAAATTCTTTTTTTTCTCCATTGTTCTAAAAAAATTCAATATCCAATTCTGGTAATCTTTTTTTTTTTGTTTCTAAACACTTTTATTAACCAAAATAAATATCCAATTTTCACTAATTATTGACATAAAAATCACGAAATTAAAGAAGTACCACATCTATAAAATTTCAATATCAATTTTTCACTAATTATTGTTATGAAAATCATAATAAAAAAATATAATATCTCATTCTCACTAATTATTATTATGAAACTTTATGATGATACATTATAGTTTTATCTATTAAATTTATTTATTTATTAATTTATAAACTTGAACACCTATAGTTATTTGTAATTGTCATACTTTTCTCACAATGTATTTGTTTTATTTTTAAAAATTTTGTATCCTTGCTTAAATTGTATTTATTCAAATATGTATACCGTTTGTATTAGTATCCATTCTAGTTTTCATGTTGTATTTTGTATAATGAAGCTTGTATTTCTTTATTAGTTTGTATTCATTCCAATAAGTATGTCAAATAAAATGTAGCTATTTAAGAAATACATTTGTATTCGTATATATTTTTCACTTTGTATTTATTTTTCTTTTCAAAATCTTGTTTCCTTTTCTAAGTCGTATTTATTCCAATATGTCTATTATTTGTATTTGTATTAGAATACAAATAAACTAATAGAAAGTTGTTCTTCTTATAAATAAAATACATAACTAGTTGACATATATTTGGATGAATACAAATCAGGGACAAATACAAGATTCATAAATCATGCAACATGAAATTTTTAATAAATAGAAATATTGACAGTATACATAGTGATTTGAATACAAATTGAGAAAGCATACCAAATTCTAAAAAAGAACTATAAATACAAAATAAACTAATAGAAAATTGTTCGAAAACTATCCGATCTTCGTCGTCTTTTTTCAAGATCCTCACGAGTAGACAAAGATTCTACATTCATGCATTCTGAATTTGAGGAAAGTTTTTCACACCAATGACTCTTGTAAATGTTCTTACCCTCTTTCTTCCCTCTTTTAGCAACGATCATACATTATACACTATTTGTTAAGTAATAAATAAATTAAAGGATGAAAAATCACCAGAAATTGATTGATTAAGATGAATACCTCTAGTAAGCCTCTTGGATTCAGCCATTGGAGAGTAAATCATAACGGAAATTGAAAAATACAAACAACATTTTTTTAAGATTTAAACAAAAATAAAATTAGAAAAGAAATCTGAAAATAGGATAAAGATTAGAGATACCTTAATCAAAGGGATTCTTGTTTATCCAATTTTTGATTAAAAAAACAACCAAAATATATGGCAGAAAAATATTTGCAACTTGAATGTTGGAGTAAAATCAGAAAAGATAACCATGAGAGAGAAAAAAAATTAAATGGGAGAGAGAATTAACAATTTGAAAAGATAAATATGAGAGAGAATAATTTTTTTTAAAAAAAAAGATATATAGAATTAATTGAAAAAGAGAGATAAAATAGGAGGAAAATTGGGACAAATAAATTTTCTAAAATAATGACATTTTTGACATTATTGCTAATATTTATAAAATATGGATATTTTTACTAAATATGTTATTTATTTTGACTAGTTTACTAATTTTTCCTTTATTTATTATTTGATTGGATTGACTAATATTTTGGTAGAATTTTATTAATTTCCTAAAAGATAGCCATTTCTTACTACATTTATTTAATCATAAAATTTTATTACTATTTTATTTACTTTATTTTATTGACTTTTGTCACCATTTAGTTCACTCCCTTAGGTTAATTTACTCTAAATGTATCCTTTAGAAAATAATGATAAATAAAATTGTTAAAATAAATATTAAACGAATTTTCTCTTTACTTAATTAAAAATTTTATAATTTATTTTAAAAGTCATTTTAGTCAAATCGCCGGTCAACCGAAAGTTAGCGGGCATCCCGAGGGCCTAACACCTTCTCGGGATGTACATTTGAACTTCGAACCCTTTTTCAATTGATTTTATCTGTTTTGAATATTTTGAAAATTAATTATTAAAATTTTTCTTGATTTTATCAAAAATCAAGTGGCGACTCCGTAATTTGGAAAATTGATTTTTCTTAAATAATAAGATTAATTGATTTTTCGAAACTTAGTCATTTTTCACCATTTTTACCAAATAAATATATATTTAAACATAAAACAGAAATGACGACTCTGTTGGGGTTAATTAAGTTATAACCATAAGATTTGACAGATTGACTAACTATTTTTAATTTTTAAATGATGTTTGTGCCGAATATGTTTAAATTTTCATAAATTTTCATTGCATTCATGGCATATTATAATTCCGTCAAATGACAATTGTTTTGTTTCCACTAAAGGACAATTATGCGGGTTCGCAGTAGTTCGTTAACCAAAATTTTCTCGGGACACCCTGATGAGTGTAGTTGGCTACTTGATAGTCAACGATCGTTAACTGTCCCAGCCCAAGTAGTCCGCTTGGGTTACCCTTTCCACTCCAAATACAACCCACTCTTAGTCAAACTAAGATAGAGCCAAACCCAATCACGAAATAGCGCATTTGCCTAAGATGACCCACACCCAAGGAGTGTTGGGCCCATTAGAAAGACCACCATGAGTCCAAAGAGCCTACAACTCGATTAGACGATCATATTTATGTGTTCTGAAGGATGTATTGCGTGTTTAACTGATTGTTGTATCGGGGGGGGGGGGGGGGTTAGCAATTAACTAATTGTATGTTTTTGAAGATTTCAAGTCAATTCCTCAATTTCAACATGGTCACCGAGACGCCCAACATTCTCCGAGTATAGTGTGACAACCTCAAAGATTGTCAAAAGAGAGAAATCTCGATTTACTTGGGTCACCTACCTTTAATAATGGACTTCAAAGTATGACCCACGTTTATCGAGGTCATCACTCGATTCTGGGATGATGAGAAGATGGTCTTTCGATTTGGAGACATCGAAAAAATTCCCATGCTAGAGGAAATTAAGGACTGTCTGGACTAAGTTGGGACATGTGGCAAAAGGAAAAAATGTCCGAATCATCACATCCTTCTTCCAGATAGGCTAACTAGTAAGAATTGAAGGACATATTGTTGCATGTAAATGCAAACTGGTTAGGGATCCACGACATACCACTAATGAGATTTTTCAAGAGATGGGGGCATGATAGCTATTTCAGACTATTCCCGAATGAGTTCCACAATCACAGTACCTGGAGGCAAACTCAGGCTATTGCTTTCTCTGCATGCCTTTTAGGAACTATGGTGTTCCCTAAAGATGAAGGAAAGGAAATCGACACCCAGGTAGTAATAGTAGTGAACGCCATGGTAGTAAATAATTAAAGGACATATTGTTGCATGTAAATGCAAACTGGTTAGGGACCCACGACATACCACTAATGCGATTTTTGAAGAGATAGGGGCATGATAGCTATTTCAGACTATTCCCGAATGAGTTCCACGATCATAGTACCTGGAGGCAAACTCAGGCTATTGCTTTCTCCGCATGCCTTTTAGGAACTATGGTGTTCCCTAAAGATGAAAGAAAGGAAATCGACACCCGGGTAGTAATGGTAGTGAACGTCATGTTCAGAGGAATTGGTAGAAAACCAGAATAAAAGAAGTACCGTTGCTTGGCCCCAGCCATTTTGGCCGACATTTATCGATCCTTAAGTCTGTGTAAAAATGGGTTCCCGTTTTTCCAAGGTTGCAACATTCTACTTTAATGGTAGTTGATTGAACATCTATTTAAAAGGGACGACACCCAGCCACAGGAGTTGTCCAAACCGAGTCAGATGAGTCATCTTGATAATTATGAGTTCTATTTAAGTGTCTGAAGATTTCCAATTTATACCACCAGGGATGCGTGGGCAAAGGTGTTTTATGATCTGAAAGAAAGAGACATAAAGTGAATGTTACCAAGCTTCAAGTTCGAGAGGATAGTAGCACAAGGGGCCAAACTTCCATTTTTAGTCCTTCCTGACATTAGAGGATTGCGTCCCTACAACCCAACGAGAGTGATGCGACAATTTGATAGAACACAAGTCATACCCGTCCAAGGAGATGCTAGCTCTTTTATTGTCGATTACAACGAGAATGACAAAATACCTTTCGCTAAGATCATCCTCCAGGAATGGTCCGGGCGTGTCAACATGAAGTGGGATATGACCGAGAACAGATATGAATCTGGGTATGTCGACGAATACAAGACATGGTTGCACAATGATCTGCATGGTGTAGTGAATCAAATACCGCATATGGGTCGAAAGGTTGAAGACGTACATACAAGGATTCAAATCCATACATACCATTTTCAGTAAGAATGGGACCGAAGGGAGCAAGAGTTTCAGAAGAAAGAGCAGGAATTTTAACGAAGGGAGTGAGAGTACCAACTTCGAAAGTTAGAAAGTCAGAGGGTTTTGGTTGTGACGTCACAAGAGCTAGCCGATACAAGGGCTTGTCTGATGTGTTTGGACACAATTCTGGACGAGCAGATGAACACTTTATGAGCCGTACTATCATCTTCCAAAGTTGTGTTCGCTGAGCCGTACGTGTTCACCAGCAAGTGCATTATCCGCAAAGAAGTGGAGAAGGCCAGAAGAGAAGCTGAACCATCAACTTTTTGACTCCTTTGCATGGGATTGTTTATTATATTTTTTCGCATTACATCCCCCTACCTAAATGTACCCCGTTTGATTAAATTATGTAATGAATGCTATGATATTTAGTGAAATTTATTTTGGGGATACAACTATTTGTTTATATGGCGCAATACATCCTTTAGATCGATAGGCCTACCCTTGGCACAAAAGGGTCACATGCATGATTAGGACGCTATATATGTGTGTTTAAATGCTTATGTGTTGTGTTTCAATGAATGAGGATATCATAAATTCACTCGTATCCCAAAATTTCCAAAAATATACAGAAGCCACTTTACAAAATTTCCGACCAAAGTTTTCAAGTCTTAAGTTTCTCAATCAAAAGACCTCCTCCTATACCACAAATCCTGAAACACTGTTCCATCGTCTCAGGAAAGGCAAAATTACCGCTATGGACAAGGTCAAGAACATCCAGATGGAACTTACTGAAGAGGAACTGCAGAGAAAGATCGAAAGAATCTCTTGGAAAATTCAAGAAGCCAAGGAAGAAGGGCTCGAAGTCGACAAGGCCAAAACAATTTACAAAGCTGCAGTCGTGACATTGTATGAGGATGTGGCGTCGCAGATAAAAAGAAAGAAAGATGTTGAGATGGAGACCGAAAGCTTGAGAGAGAAGTTGGACACGCTACGGTTGAATGTGCAAGAAATAGAAGCTAGAGAGGCGATGATAGATTCGGAGACCGCCGCTCTGTTAGCTAAAAGTGTGTTACTTGACAAGGAACTGACAACCCGTAGCAACTTGATGGGCGGAAAACACCCCGCATGTGAACAAGGAGCAACCAATAGTGATTTCGACGACGCTCACCCCAAATTGACTAAAGAGGATGACAGTGAGGAAATCATCTACAAGCCTCCATTCCTAGGTCGTCTGAAGGGAGGAGAATGATGCTGCAACAAGAAGAGAAACGACTAAAGTGTCATCGTCATGTTATCTTTTAAGAATTCCACTATTGTCTTTCAATTTTCTTGTAATCGTAATGAAAGAATGAATGAAAATATTTTATCCTGAACTCGAACTACGTTAGTCCTAAATTCTCCCTGTGAGATACGTAGGCAGCCTTCCTAGGCCCAACCCTATCTTTAAAAATTTTCATTCCCCCCTATCATGTTACGAAAATATACGAAGATCAGATCAACAGACATAAAAAGCAGTTGCAAGAAGACCATAGCTCAACGTAATTTAGCCTTCCTGAGATATCGTCAAAACCAAAAAGAGCAAATTCCTGGTTGTTTAAAAAAATGTATTCTAGTCCTCACTCATGTGTTAAAGATATCCTCAAACAAAGTAACTTGTATGTTTATCTGCTCTCTGTGTGATATTATGCATTATATACTCTGAATCTGCACTGACAAATCTGCCTTTGAGTTGTTTCCCTTCTCAGGTACTCTGAAACTGATCTGTGTGGATCAAAAGCTGGCAGATCATCTTTACTTCACTAGATCGAAAGGTCCTGCAGATTCCTTCCCTAGACAAAGTTCAGACAAAGGAAATGCAATTATGGGAGACAACAACGACAAAGTGAGTCTTACTGACGTTGTGGTGGCTCAGCCCACCTTAGCGAAATAGAACGAACTGATCATGCAGCTGATGCAACAGGTTGCAGAAATGAGAGTGGAAATGCAACGGAGACAAGATACGCCTCCGCCTAGATTTGGTCCTAAAACTGCTGATGGAAGACCTCCGATCTACTTCCCTTCATCAAACACGGGTCCAACTCAGAATCACCCTTCTAAGACTATTCATAATCCGTCGGTTATAGATCTAACGACCCAAAATCCCCAATAAGATTCTATATCTTACCAAACTCCATTACCTCTTCCAAATAACCACCCTCAAATGCCACCCCATCGTCAGAATACTCAAATCGCCCCACTGCCACAAAATCAAAACCAAAATCAAATTGCCTTCAATCCCCAAACACCTCATCACCATTTCAATCAGAACACCAATCCTCAGGCTTACCCACAGAACTACCTGCCGCCCAAAACGTTCCAAGTCCCTCTATAGCTAAACCCCTGCCAAAGAGAGACACCTTCCAAGTTACCGTTCCTACCGAGCACGATTTGCACGGTTCTGAGTTGGATCACTACGAAGAACAGGAAAGAGTGGAAGGCAAAGGAGGATGCGAAGATCGATATAAAAGAGGAAATCAAAAGGGCTATGAAAGAGCTACAGTGCATCCCAAACATCGTCGGACTCAGTTACGAAGAGTTGTGCATCCACCCAGATTTGAACCTTCCTGAAGGGTTCAAAATTCCAATGTTTGACACCTTCATAGGAGTAGGCAACCCTATGGCTCATCTGAGAGCATATTGTGACCAACTCGTGGGAGTTGGCAGGGATGAGGCCTTGTTGATGCGGCTTTTCAGTCGAAGTCTGTGTGGGGAGGCCCTCGAGTGGTTTACTTCACACAAAATCAGGCAGTGGCCTAGTTGGAATGCGTTGGCCAAAGACTTTATTGACTGATTTGCCTACAACGCCGAAATAGTTCCCGATCAGTATTCTCTAGAAAAGATGAAGCAGAAACCAACTGAAATCTATAGGGAGTTCTCCTATAGGTGGAGGAAGGAAGCAGCAAGGGTAAGGCCGCCCATGACCGAGAAAGAGATTGTGGAAGTGTTTGTGCGGTTGAAGTAGCCAGAATACTACGACAAGATCATGCTGCTAGTCGGATCTAAATTCGTCAAGATAGTCAAAATTGGCGAGACTATCAAAGACGGTCTGAAATTGGGGAAGATAGCCCTGTATCCGCGTCACGTGGATCTTCAGGATTGATGACGAAGAAAAGAGAGAAAGTTTCCGCTGTCTCGTATGTGGGAAGAAAAACCCCCAGAAACTCATCACATTCCCAAGATCGTTCCAGGCCTTCCCCAAAGCCCCACCAAGCTTACTACCCGTAATCCAGTCATTCCAATAACCATAATACTACCCCTCCCCCCTTATACAAACTCTCAAGTTCCGTTGTACCAGAGTCCACCCCTTAATCTCTAAAATCTTTCCCCCATGTACAGACGAGCTACCGAGCACCCCCGCCCATTTATCAAGTCCAAGATCCATTATATTAAAACCCCCTTCCGAATTACCAAGCTCCATCACCAAATTATCAAACAAACCCATATCCTAGAAGCCAAGCTCCTCGTCCGAATACCAGAAATTATCAGCAGGTGCCTCCCCTTAGCAAAGCGTTTATGACCCTTCCCGACCCAGATTTGGAAAAAGGCCTTCAAGGAACTTTACTGCACTTGCTGAAAGCTGGACCAAACTGTATGAGAGACTGGCCGCGGTTTGATACATCCACCGTGTGGGGCCAAAGCCCGTGGATGTCAATTCAAAGTTCTATAAGCCAGATCAAAGATGTGCTTATCATTCCAGTAGTGTTGGACATGACACGGAAGACTGTATCAACCTCAAGCATAAAATACAGGATCTGATCGATAAGGAGATAGTTTCTCTCCAATCGGCGGCGCCAAATATCAATATAAACCCGTTGCCAAATCATGGAGGTGGAAATGTTAATATAATTGAAACGGATGAAGACTGGTGTGGAACAAAGATGATTACTCCCATTGTGCATGAGGACTTGGAAAGGTTTGTCGCTTCTTTAAGCGTCAAAGAAAATACAGAGTTTGTTATTTTGACACCTACAAAGGTTGTTGCCTTGGTGACATCAGAAACTCTCGTCAAGCCCAAATTTTTCATTGAAACTGCTGCTGCCCAAGGCATGACCAGGTCCGGAAGGTGCTACACTCCTGACGAGCTTGCTCTCGGAGGACAGAAGAAAGATCATGCTAAGAGTCCGATAAGCGAAGGAGAAGCGGAAGAATTTTGGAGAAGGATGCAACCAAAGAATTATTCCATCGTCAAACATTTAGAGAAGACTCCGTCTCAAATATTTGTATGGTCACTGCTGATGAGCTCTCAGTCCCACAGGCACGCCTTAATGAAAGCTCTCGATGATACATACGTACCCTTAAGTACAAGTAGTGATAACGTGGCTGCCATGATTCATCAGGTTATTCGAGGGCACCAGATCGGGTTTTGTGACAATGAGCTGCCAATAGAAAGGAAGATCACATAACAAAGCGCTGCACATTACCGTAATATGTCGTGAAAAGGTTGTCAACCGTGTTTTAGTAGATGACGGATCTGGTTTGAATATCTGCCCATTGTCAACGTTGAGGCAACTAAAGTTTGACATTGGGAAACTAGAGCAGAACCAGGTAAACGTGAAAGCTTTTGATGGGGTTCAAAGAGACACATTGGGGGCAGTGAATTTGACCCTTCAAATGGGCCCCGCAGAGTTCAGTGCGCAATTCCAAGTATTGGACATAGACACCAGTTACTACCTTCTTTTGGGAAGGCCGTTTATACATATGGCTGGAGTCGTCCCCTCTACTCTCCATCAAATGATGAAGCTTGTGTTGAAGAATGAAGAGTTGGTTATTCACGGCGAGGGGAGTAACTCGGGCAAGCAGGTTCTAACCATTGATGAGATACCGCGAGGTACAGACTTTTACACAGTGGAGCGGTGAATGCCACTGATGAAGATTTGGCCCCACAGACCCCCATGCCAGCCGTATACAAAATGATAGCCACTGTGATGCTGCAGAAGGGTTTCGAGCCTGGTTTTGGATTGGGACGAGATTCCCAAGGAATTATTAAGTCTGTTCCGGTCCTCGTTAAGGGATCCAAATATGGTTTGGGTTACGTGATACGCTCAAACTTACTTCTCAAATAAGAAGTAAAGAGGTCGTGTCAAGTAAATAACCCAACTAGTGAGGTTGGGATCGTTCCCACGAGGAAAATAGTCTAGACTTAACTTCAACCTGTTATTACTATTGTTTGGTCAATGACTTCCTTGGAAAGTAAAAACAATAAAGGGGGGTTTCTATTTCTAAATGAGTGAAAATAAATAACGAACTTGAAAGAGACACTTAACAGGTTTGACAGTTGGATTTTAATCAATTAATCAAAGTAACTAGGGTATACGTGTTCCCCACAGGTTCATAACTTGATAATTCTAACTATAACAATTCTTTCCTAGTATCTTGCATGCAAAGTGATAAGTTATGTATTTCTAAATCCTTGGTCCGGCATCCAGAAAATCTCACTCCGCACCTTGGTCCGGCTACGTGTATTGCTATCCTAACCCTTATCCTTACCTCATATTAAGCATCGTATTCGATATTTGACTAAGTTATTACCTCGTACCAATCAATACTAGCCTATTAGATAGTATACACTAAATCTATGTTAATAATTCTTTTATTATTATCTACCTCCTTGGTCCGGCAAGTAGCATTAAGGCGAGTTCTAACGTTGGTCATCCGTTAAAAAGACTTCTAAGCGAAAGAATTATTAATACAAGCAAGACACTAATCTAGAATTGTTATTTTAGTTAGGGTTTATCTCATTATTTGCCTATGGTTCCCACAACCCTAGTTATGGAGTTTAGTTACTCATAGCCATAAACACAATATTCAAAGATAGTAGATAAGAATTCATGTACTTACTTCAATGAGAAAGATTAAAATCCAAAAGTTTGCTTGATTAATATCCAAAAATCACTTGCAAGAATCTCAAAATCCAACACTAATACACAAAGTCTGAAAATCTGATGTCTAATCTCATAGAGTCTAACAATACGGAGTCTAATAATCTAAGAGTCTAACTATATGGTGTCTAACCTCAAAAACGAGGTTTTTCGAACTATTTATATAAAAAAAACCTAATTAAACAAGGATTCTAATTGCTGGAAATCTGCCAAAACGTGGTTGGGTCGACGGACCTCGCGACAAACCGTCGTGGTCATGACGGACCGTCATGGACTCCGTCGTCCCATACTTGTGCAATTTCTTCTGCTGCTCTCTTCATTCCCCTCGACGGCAAGTATGACTGACCGTCATAGGCACAACGGTCCGTCGAGGGTCTTCATTCCAAAACACTTCAACTCTTGGAATGCAGATCTGGGATCACTTCTGAATCGCATGACGAACCTGCAGGACGGACCGTCATAGACACGACGGACCGTCACAAGCTTCGTAATCCCACACTTGGTCAGACTTCCCCATCTTCCTTCAGCAGCTGCACTACGCTGCCACCTACGGACCGTCACAAGCACGACGGACCGTCATAAGCTCCGTAGGTGGTCTTTTCTGCATTTCTTCGCTCAAAATCTCCGCATTCAGCTTTGGACAGATTTCCTGCAAAACAAAGAGAAACTTATATAAAAATTAGCACAAAAAGGCTTTTGGACACACTAAACTTAAGGAAAAAGTATAAATAATACCGTGAAACCAGGGTACATCAACACCCTCAACTTAAATTCGTTGTTTGTCCACAAGCGACACACTATGACTCATTACACAATCTTTGTACAATAGTATCCATGTTTTATCCTTTGCAATCGTTTGGCTATCAATCCCGATTAATCTCATCAAATCTATGCATGCTATCACTATTAGGCTTGAATTTTGTGGGTTCAAAACATGACACAGACTCATCATGCACTAACACCTATCCTCTTCAATTTCTCACCGAGGTGCTAAGAATTCTGGAATTGCAACTAGTGTTCTCACTTTAAAACAAAATCCTCCTTTTTCACACAATGGTTTCAGTTTGACTATAAGGATTACTTTTCAACACTCGCTCTCAGAACAAAGTCACACTCATTCATACCTTTTTCCATAAGCTTGCCCTTATTTTCACTGCCTTAAGTTCGCTATACAACCCTTAGGATCACGATAGGACTTTTTTTAGCTAGTAACATAGGCTCGGGGTCAGGTAAGGTATATTTTGGTATACTTTAGTGACTTTTTGCCCTCCTTGACATATCGGCTAAACCTTCCACTGTCTCTCATTTTATCTCGCCCAGTTTCTCATGTTCTTTCACCTTGCTATTTTCTCTTCTTTCTTCATTTGTGTAAGTGACTCTCTTCTTTTCTTACTTTTATTTCTTGTGTATTTTTCTTTTTATTTACTTTTCTTTTCAACTAATTCTTGAGTCACTTTACTTTTGTTCTTTCTCTCTCTTTGTTTTTTCAACCCCACTTTCCAGAGCATTCCTCATAGTAGCCACCCTCAACTCATGGTTTTGCCATGAGTCAAGGTACACAATACCTGAAGTTGGGTCAGGGCCATAACGAAGGTTTTTTATGCATTAGCCACCCTCAACTTATGCTTTTGGCATAAGCTGAGGTGCACATGTCCAAAGAGGGACCAGGGCCAACACATTGTTCGTAGAAAAGATCAGTTGGGGTGAAAAAGAAAGGTTTAATTTTAAGCTCAGATTATTTGGATCAAAGAAGGATAAATTTCATTTGGTTTCTTTTATTTAGTCTAGAAATGGTCTATATCGAATAAGGGCCTATGATCCTTTCCTAATTGTCTATTACAACTTACTTTTAGCAGGACTAACCAGGCAAGTTGTAGCTCAGTACCAATAGTGGACTATTCAAATTTCCTCACACTCACTTGACATCTCATCACTATACCAGATTATCAGACACCTAGTTCTAATTTAAGACTTAGGGTAATGCAATGGTGTAACTCTATTTCATGCTTAGATCCACACAATTATCAGTTACTATGCCTAGTCATGCATTATTTTCCAGTTTATCAGTATATCATTTTTGACATCATGCTCCAGAATTAAACTATGTACAAAAGATATAAACATGCCGGTTCAACAGGAAAAGTAATCAGTCTTTTGCGGAAAAAGAACACAGGCAAGAAAACCCCAAAAGAGGATAGTGAATTGGGCTACTCAGACTTCACCCTTACACTCACTATCCATTCACCTCACCCCCAATAAAAAAGCATGCAATTTTCCCCAATGCATAAAAATCTAAATACTAGAGTGGTAGGTGAAACAAACCTGTGGCGCAAAGCGCTGTCGATCAGCAAGATAGTGGGTCTGATTCCCTGGAACCCACGTCCTCTACAATCTAGACAACCTCAGTGGTGTCCTCAGCAACAACCGCACCATCAGTAGTGCCTCCTGCTATATCTACAGTGCGGGAGCTAGACGCCCCAGCCGCTAACTCTGATGCTCTCATCTGGTGCGCCTCCTCCACAGCAAGTGAGGCTCTCCGCGCAGCCTCCATCTCTCGATGCTCTTTCTTCCTTGATCGCACCTCGTCCTCTGCTCGACCCCTACGCCTCTTGGAACTCTCTGGAGTGGGAGGTGGTGGAATTTCTGAAGTAGCAAAAAGGGCTGCCAACACGGTGTCCTCAGCAGGCTCGACAGAAGGGGCCTCAGACTCCGGCACCCTAGCCTCTAAGATCGTGTCTATGTCTGCACGAAAACTGTCGACTGCAGCCTGAAGAGTCGACACATCCGCCGGAGGTGCTGGTCGGGCTAGCACTCTCAACTCAAAGGCATCCAGGCGCTGGTTAACCTCGGCGATCTTCCGCTCTATAAACTGCACCATTTTCCTCTCTAGGCGCTCTTCGGACTCAGTAATCGACATCTGCAACCACGGCTGGATATGATGCAGAAGAGTGGCCATCTGTGCCTCTAGTTTTTGGACCCTTGCAAGCGGGACCAGTGCCGATAGAGGGGCTGTGCGATAGGAGCTCGGGGCTGTGCTACTACCCGAGATAGACTCGACTGGGGTAGTGTCAGTGGACGCCTGTGTAGCTGTGCGGGCCTGGGCTACCATATTAGCAAGATCATCAGCAAGTGGGGGCAGCTCTGGACGGGGCCCTCTGCGTGGAGCCAACTCATTGGCCTCGTCTCTGATGAGGCCGACGTCAACAGTCCCCTGCGGGGTCTTAAGCTGATCTACGTGCCATATAGGCACACCTGCGGACCTGCAAAGGGCAAAGATCATGCACGGAAAAGGGTAGGTAGTAGTGACCTTGAATGCCCTCTCGTGCATGACTGCCTGGAGAAGCCATGTAAAGTCCTCCTCAAATCCGGCCATCATCGCCGCCATCAACACTGCTCGATCCCAGGTAACGATATTATTAGCATCTGTGGGGGGAAAGGCAGTGACGGACAAGCAGCCACAAGAACTTTGCTGTGAACGTGAGGTTGGACTTCTTGATGGCCCCCTTCGGCTCAGTCACCCAATCGACACCCTCTCCATCCACTGACAGGTGCAGGGCCATCCACCACTTGGTGGTCTCTCTCAGTGATGGCTCGCTCAAGAACTGGTCATCCTTAACTATCTGCCAGCGGTAGTCAAACTCGGGAATGAGGGGGGTCTGAGTAGCATTAACACTCTCGCCGTATAGAAACCGGCGGATGGCTAGCAGGGAAATGTCAACTTCGCCCCAGACTCGGACCTGCTCCAGTGGGGCCTGTTTAGCGGGGGCAGCCCGCCTATCGATCTTTGATCGGAGAGTTGCTATGTAGGATGCGTAGAACTCTCGGACCATTTCTTCGCTGTATCGTCCCAACGGACGTGCTGTCCACTCCAAGCGATGCCTGGTGAAGAGTTTGTGGATCTCAGGCATCATCGGGAGACTCCCTGTAAGTACCCGCCGCTCCAAAGTGAGTGTTCGAGTCATCACTCCTTTATCAGTCAGGAACTTGGCGTCGGAGTAGACTTGAAATTGCCCGTCGACACACCACCGATTGGGCTGGTCAGTGGCTGCGGTGGGGACCTGAGCTTGTGAGCCTGATGTAGAGTCTGAACTGTCAGCCTCATCAGACGAGGCTAACGGTGCAGCGGTGGCGGGTGCGGGAACCTCAGCAGAGCCAGAGGCTTCCTCGGACCATGATACTCCTAAGGAGCCAGACGCTCCTTCCTTATTTGTGGCTGACCCAGAGGGTGTACCAGTAAGTGTGCGCTCCTCATCAGACTGGAGGCAGTGACTACGCCAGACGCCACCTTTTTGGGTGTGGCTCTGGGAGTACGTGAAGCACGAGAAGGTGTGGAAGTGCCTGGGGGCACATACTCAGGGTCACGCTCATCATCAGAGCCGATGATCATGCGGGCAGACGGGGCGACAGACTTTGATCGCCCGCGTGCGTAGATTGGTCTTTCTTGGGTGCCACAGTAGATATACCTGGTACGATGAATGCATACGACGGTCCGTCGCAGGCGCAACGGTCCGTCGATGTGTCCGTCAGTGACTTCTACAGAGTAATTTTCTGCAGAATTTCCTGGTGATGTTCCTGCAAATTTAAAAACTCATTAGTAGAAAAATTCTACCATTACTAAGAAAAACTATAAGTATTGGGTTGCCTCCAAACAAGCGCCTGATTTAATGTCGTGGCACGACTGGGGACCCTTAATTACTCAGACTTCATCAAGATGGTATGCCTCTATCACTTTATTCCCCGATGCTTTATGCCCAAAATAGAGTTTTATTCTATCTCTATTTCTTTTAAACCGCACTCCCTCTTTGGCTTTTAACTCAACTGTTTCATGAGGGAATACTTGGGTAATCAAGTAAGGGCCAGTCCACTTGGACTTGAGCTTGCCCGGAAGACAAGGCCCCCCAGAACTGTCTACAAGCACCAAATCCCCAACCATAAACTCTTGTTTTGCATTTTTCTATTCAGTCTCCTTCTTCATCTTTTCTTTGTGGGATATGGCAGATACCGATTGGAGCTCACCACTCTGCCTCATGGTCCTACAAATGTTGAAGGTAGCTTTTTCATTATTCAACCGAAATGTCATCTGTCCCTTCTCCATATCAACTAATGCTCTACCTGTAGCAAGGAATGGCTTCCCAAGAATAATAGGAACTTGAAAATCGACCTCACAATCAAGAATAACAAAATCAGCTGGAAAGATGAATTACTCCACTTTTACTAGCACATCATGGAGTATCCCTATAGGCCATTTCACTGTCCGATCAGCCATCAGTAGCCGCATCGCAGTGGGTTTTGGATCCCCCAAACCCAACTTCTTGTAAATTGAGAGGGGCATGAGATTTATGCTTGCCCCCACATCACATAATGCTTTCGCAAAATGTAATGACCCAACTGTACAAGGAATAGTGAACGCACCAGGATCTTCTTTCTTTTGTACGAAGGATCTTGTAGCAATAGCACTACAATGTTGTAGTCTATCATCATCCTCGAAAGTGACCAATCTTTTATTGGTGACCAGATCTTTCATAAATTTTGCATAACCGGGCATTTGTTCTAGAGCTTCTACCAAAGGGACATTGATAGAAAGCTGCTTCAACATTGTTATGAAACGCCGGTATTTACCATCCTCGGTCTTTTTCACTAATATCTGAGGGAAGAGTGGTGGTGTCCTAGGCATGGGAATTACCTTGATAGTTACTTCTGCATCTTTTCCATTACTTACCTCTGCTTCACCACTATCCTTTACCACATTATCATTATCGTTTCTCACATTTTCCTCAATAGATGGCATAGGTGGGTCAATGGTTTGCCTACCACCCTGAGTAGTGATTGCCATATAGTGCACATCATTCTTTGGATTTTGGACAGTGTTGCTAGGAAGAGTGCTCGGTTGCCATGTGTTCACTGTCGCAGATAATTGGGCCACTTGCAATTTGATCTGTTTAATCAAAATTGATGTGTATCAACTTTTTGCCCAATACTAGCTAAGTCACACCTCAACTCTTTAATGTGTTCATCACTAGTGTCGAACCTCCTCATCATTTTGTGCAACATATCCTCAACTCGCGCCATACTATCTCCACCATCCCTAGGAGTAACTTCATGATTTTGAGGAGGGACATAGGGCCCATTCCTGTCGTTTCTATTAACATAGTTACCCCTGTTAAAGTTGTTGTCGCGGTTGTATTTTCCATCTCGGACATAATGACCCTCACAGTTGTAGTTACCATAGTTCCGACCTTGGTTCCCTTGACCTTGGCGCCAATTATTTTAATTTGAGCCTTGGGCGCTTGGTCGGAAACCCCCCGTCTGCTCATTTACTGCATAAGTGTCCTCCGCATAATAGCACTCATCATTAGGAGGTGGTGGTTTAGCCAAGTAGTTGACTGCATTTATCTTTTCTGCACCCTCTGTGACATGTTTTAGTACCAACCCAAGCTCAGTTCTCATCAGAGCCATTTCTTACCGAATCTCATCTGTGGCTGGGTTGTGAGTGGACTGCACTACGAAGGTGTTTCTCCTTATATCAGACTTCCTAGTACTCCAAGCTTTGTTATTCCGGGAGATTTTCTCTACTTTTTATGTGATCTCATCATAAGGGCATTCTCCATAAGATCCACCTGCTATAGTGTCCAACACCGCTTTGTTGTTATCATCATGTCCCCGATAGAAGTATTCCTTCAGTAACTCATCATCTATATGGTGATTTGGAACACTTCTCAAGACTGAGGTGAATCTATCCCAAGAACTACTAACTGATTCTCCTGTTAGTGCCACAGAGTTATTCACTCTGTCTTTGTGGTTTAGTTTCTTGGAGACTGGATAGTAGCGTGCTAAGAAGACATCCCTTAGTTGGTTCCAAGTGAAGATTGAATTGTATGGGAGCTCAGTGAACCACATAGCCGCCTCTCCCGTCAGTGAGAGAGGAAACACTCTGAGCCCTATTACATCTAGATCCAAATCAGGCCTCTCCACATAACTTTTACACACTGCCCTTACCTTAGCTATATGGGCATGTGGATCCTCAGAAGGTAGCCCAGAAAACAAACCTCTGGCAGTGAGCATTTGCATCAGGCTACTAGTTACCACAAAAGTGTGGCCTGTGGGTAGAGGAGGCAAAACAAGTGGCCCATCCGAGTCTGCTATGTTATCATACCCTCTGTAGTATGCTTGGGGCCGTGGAACGGGATTTTGTCCCCTCTGTTGATGTTCACCCGGAGCATCGGGTAAGATCTGACCATGAACATCAACTGGAGCTAGGATGTTCTGGTTCGGATCCTCATCATTTATTTCCAAGTTTCGATTCATATTGCGCAGTGTACGCTCTAACTCGTGATCGTAGGGAAACAAGGGTTCTCTTTCTCTCCGTGTATTTGGCATACAAGGAGGATAGTTCTGAATAGAAACCAAAAACAATAAAAAAAAGTAAAATCAAGAAAATATCAACTAAACTATAGTAATAAGTTCAAGTTAATCTAATAGCTATAATCCCCGGCAGCGGCGCCAAAATTTGATACGCTCAAACTTACTTCTCAAATAAGAAGTAAAGTGGTCGTATCAAGTAAATAACCCAACTAGTGAGGTTGGGATCGTTCCCACGAGAAAAATAGTCTAGACTTAACTTCAACCTGTTATTACTATTGTTTGGTCAATGTCTTCCTTGGAAAGTAAAAACAATAAAGGGGGGTTTCTATTTCTAAATGAGTGAAAATAAATAACGAACTTAAAAGATACACTTAACAGCTTTGACAGTTGGATTTTAATCAATTAATCAAAGTAACTAGGGTATACGTGTTCCCCACAGGTTCATAACTTGATAATTCTAACTATAACAATTATTTCCTAGTATCTTGCATGCAAAGCGATAAGTTATGTATTTCTACGTCCTTGGTCCGGCATCCAGAAAATCTCACTCCGCACCTTGGTCCGGCTACGTGTGTTTCTATCCGAACACTTATCCTTACCTCATATTAAGCATCGTATTCGATATTTGACTAAGTTATTACCTCGTACCAATCAATACTAGACTATTAGATAATATACACTAAATCAATGTTAATAATTACTTTCCTATTATCTACCTCCTTGGTCCGACAAGTAGCATTAAGGCGAGTTCTAACGTTGGCCATCCGTTAAAAAGACTTCTAAGCGAAAGAATTATTAATACCTGCAAGACACTAATCTAGAATTGTTATTTTAGTTAGGGTTTATCTCATTATTTGCCTATGGTTCCCACAACCCTTGTTAGAGTTTAGTTACTCATAGCCATAAACACAATATTCAAAGATAGTAGATAAGAATTCATGTACTTACTTCAATGAGAAAGATTAAAATCCAAAGGTTTGCTTGATTAATATCCAAAAATCACTTGCAAGAATCTCAAAATCCAACACTAATACACAAAGTCTAAAAATCTGATGTCTAATCTCATAGAGTCTAACAATACGGAGTCTAATAATCTAAGAGTCTAACTATATGGTGTCTAACCTCAAAAACGAGGTTTTTCGAACTATTTATAAAAAAATAAAAACCTAATTAAACAAGGATTCTAATTGCTAGAAATCTGCCAAAACGCGGCTAGGTCGACCGACCGTCATGGACTCCGTCGTCCCATACTTGTGCAATTTCTTCTGCTGCTCTCTTCATTCCCCTCGACGGCAAGTATGACGGACTGTCATAGGCACAACGGTCCATCGAGGGTCTTCGTTCCAAAACACTTCAACTCTTCGAATCTGGGTACTGGGATCACTTCTCTGAACTTCATGACGAACCTGCAGGACAGACCGTCATAGACATGACGGACCGTCACAAGCTTCTTAATCCCACACTTGGTCAGACTTCCCCATATTCCTTCAGCAGCTGCACTACGCTGCCACCTACGGACCGTCACAAGCACGACGGACCGTCATAAGCTCCGTAGGTGGTCTCTTCTGCATTTCTTCGCTCAAAATCTCCGCATTCAGCTTTGGACAGATTTCCTGCAAAACAAAGAGAAACTTATATAAAAATTAGCACAAAAAGGCTTTTGGACACACTAAACTTAAGGAAAAAGTATTAATAATACCGTGAAACCACGGTATATCAGTACATCCCCATACATGACGACATGAATATGAAGAAGAAAAAGGATCAAGAGTTTGCTAAGCTGATCTCGCATCTGTATCAATACTTTTTTATCCGAGAGTATGCCGAACATGAAGACTTTAGGGAAGGAATCTGTGACCTCTTTGCGGATATCGATGTTGTTGTCAAGGAGGAGGTCGAGCTTGCTGGTATTCGTGATATTGAACCAGGGAAGGTGCTGCAGAACTGGACCTCCACACGATCTTGATACCCCAAACTCTTTGGTAGAAAGGCGTCATTTTATGCATTAAAATCGATGGTTGTCTGGAAGAGGTCCGAGACCCACCATTTTGCATTTTCTTAATTGTTCAAATTTTTGAATTTTCATCGTGATGTTCAAAAAGGCAACATGGCCCCCATGCCATGGCCAAAGTTTGCATTTTTAGTTTAAATGAAAGCCTCCTTGTTTTTAACTTTGTTTATTCAATTGTTTGTTATGCCTTACTTTCTTAATTTTGTATGTATATGATTTCAGTAACATAAGTTAGAGACCTGCCAATGTCATGTCATGTCACGAGCTAAATGAACAAAATGAGGTAGATGACGATGAGGCTGACAATCATGAAGAAGAAAGTGGGGAACCAGATTATGTCGCTGAAGAATTTTGGTAGTTCGAAAATCAGCATAAACCAAATCTAGAGGAAACAGAAACGGTGAATTTGGAGATTCAAAATGTGTTAATGAAGTTAAGATCAGCACCCACCTAAATGAATCTCAGAAAGAAGACCTAGTCCATTTGCTTGCTGAATATAGTGATGTGTTTGTTTGAAAAGTCGGTGACATGCAAGGGTTGAGTACCGATGTCGTATCCCATAAGCTACCGACCAACCCGGGGTTCGATTCGGTGAAGCAAAAAACTCAAAAATTCAAGCCTGAACTAAGTTTGAAGATTAAGGAAGAGATCACCAAGCAAATAGAGTCCCGATTAGTGGAAGTAACACAATATCCAACCTGGTTGGCCAACGTTGTTCCGGTCGCCAAAAAAGATGGGAAAATTGAATTTGTGTTGATTATAGAGATCTCAACAAAGCTAGTCTGAAGTATAATTTTACGTTGCCAAATATTCATATTTTGATTGACAACTGTGCCAAATATGAGATGCAGTCATTTGTGGATTGTTACGCAGGCTATCACCAAATTCAGATGGATGAAAAAGACGCGGAAAAAACAGCTTTCATTACACCTTGGGGTGTATATCACTACAGGGTGATGCCTTTCGGCCTCAAGAACGTCGTGCCACCTACATGAGGTCCATAACGACTATTTTCGATGTCATGATTCATAAGGAGATTGAAGTGTACGTGGACGACTTCATAATTAAATCCCGTGAGAGTTCGAATCACTTGACACATCTAAGAAAATTTTTTGAACGTTTGCGTTGTTACAACTTGAAGTTGAATCCCGCCATATGCTCTTTTGGAGTTCAAACTAGGAAGTTGTTGGGATTTATAGTCAGCAGAAGGGGTATTGAGCTTGACCCCTCCAAGATTAAAGCAATTCAAGAGTTATCTCCACCAAGGACAAGAAAAGAGGTGATGAGTTTCTTAGGGAGGTTAAACTAGATCAATCGATTTATAGCACAATCAACAGTGGTGTGTGAGCCTATTTTCAAGCTGTAGAAGTAAGACGCCCCGACTAAGTGGACTGATTAGTGTCAGACTGCTTTTGATGCTATCAAGAACTACTTGTCCAACCCACCAGTATTGGTTCCTCCGCGAGAAGGGAGTCCTTTGTTGCTGTACTTGTCTGTTTTAGATAGCACATTTGGATGCGTACTTGGCCAACACGATGAGACAGGAAAGAAGGAAAAGGCTATCTACTATATAAGCAAGAAATTTACTCCGTATGAGTCTCGTTACACTTTGTTGGAGAGAACGTGTTGTTCTTTGACTTGACTTGCTCAGAAATTGAGACACTATTTGTCTTCCTATACTACATACCTCATTTCCATAATGGATCCATTGAAGTATATTTTCCAGAAAGCGATGCCGACCGGAAAGTTGGCTAAATGGCAAATGCTGTTGAGTGAGTTTGATATTGTGTATGTGACTCAGAAGGCAATAAAGGCACAGGATTTGGCTGATCATCTTGCAGAAAATCTTGTTGATGAAGAGTATGAACCACTCAAGACTTATTTTCACGATGAAGAAGTGTCATTTGTGGGTGAACACAATTCTGAAGCGTATCTAGGTTGGAGATTATTCTTGGCAGTGACCTTTTCAAGATACTATTTCTTAAAAATTTATTTCTCTTAAATTTTTCCTTTTATGTTTCATTTGTTTTAGCGTTAAATATTTTGTCTTATTTATCAAGAGTCGAGAGATCAGGAAATCAACCGGAGAAATCAAGACAAGGAGCAAACAACTGAAGAAATCGACACAGATCAGAACATTTTTTAAAACTAACAATTTTTTTGAAGACGCAAGTTTATAGCTTTGCTTTAAAATCGGCAAATTCTCCCGACGAATGACTATGCAGAACTCTAAAAATGAGAAAATTATCCCAAAATCAATGTTTTTCCTGGAAGCAAGAGGCATTTTTATATCACTTATGTCGAAGACTTTGGAATATGAATTGTTTATTTCAATCAAATTCCAACAACATGAAATTTACAAAGAACGTATAGCCAGATTCAAAGGTGAATCAAATGGAAATCTCAAAGGAGAGTTTACGGTTTTCGTAAAGGACGCTATTTACATTGCATTATCAAACATGATAGTTATTGTCAATCAAGACAATGCATTATCCCAGAGGGGATAGTTATTTTATCATCCATCAAGGCGATATACTATCTGGAGGTCGTCTTGTCGTTATCATCAACAGAGACGATATGAATATTCATGCATTACTAGTTAAAAATCATGCATCGCGAGAAATCATGCATCGTGGAAAATCATGCATGCATCGCGGAAAATCATGCATCGCGAGTCAATAATTATGAGCCACGAGAAGATTTCATGCAAAAAATTTATACATCGCGAGAAGATTTCATACCTCGCTAAAATTCAGACATCGCAAGAATACTTCATACCTCACTAAAATTTATGCATCACGAAAAGAATCCATGCCTCGTTGAAAATCATGCATCGCAGGAAATCATGCATCGCGGCAAATTATGCATCGCGAGTCAATAATTATGCTCCACGAGAAGATTTCATGCCTCATCAAAATTTATACATCACGAGAAGATTTCATACCTCGCTGAAATTTAGACATCGCGAGAAGACTCCATGCCTCGCTGAAATTTATGCATCACGAGAAGAATCCATGCCTCGTTGAAATTTGTGCATTGCGAGAAGATTTCATGCCTCGCCGAAAGTTATGCATTGCGAGAAAATTTCATACCTCGCAGAATTTTTCGTATCGCGGGAAGACATTCATGCCTCGCAAGAAGGCATGCACGGATAAAGAAAGGAAAATTGTGTATCCCAAGAGGGATATTTATCCATCGGCCTCAACTGCATTCTTTTATTTTTGATAAAAGTAAACATCAAGAAGAGCATCGATAATGACGTCAAAAGAAGTATCGATATCGCATCAGCATTTATTTATTTATTTCAACATCAAGTAAAGAGCACATTGAAGATTATATTGCAAACACAAGGCATTTGTACGTCAGACCGATCGAGTCGACGTCGAATATTGAGGAGAACAATAAAGTGACGACATGGTAAAAGACACTGTCTCCCATCCTAATTGCTTTTTTTAAACTGACGAGTTTTTACCTTAGTCTTTGTTGAGATCATCCAAAAGGATGAATTCTCCAAAAACCACAGGTGCGGACGACATCAAACGGGATGCAGCACAACGTGAAACTTTTCTTTAGCAGCGAACTGAGACACAGTCCGAAGAGGAATGTCAAACTCTTAGGACATGAGCAGAGGAGCGACTTCCACCACAATCGAACAACAACCCTATCATAAGGCATGTGGGTTTTCTTTAGTTTTGTCAGTTTCAGTCTCAAACCCAGAAATTTTGATTTACCGGAAGCAAGTTTCCAATCTAAGTGACAGTGCACCACGGTCGTGACTAAGAGGTCACAAGCCTTCTCTTCATGCTCGTTTAACTTATCACTTATCCAAAACCAAAGGTCATCTAGCATAAAAGATTTCCTTTTAAACCGATCGAGTTGAACTACAAGCAGCCTGATTCCTGAAGTCTGAGGATATGTCGGCGGACTGAAGGTTAAAACTCAACTGTATTCCAAAATCTGCTCTTAAATCTTATTCTTGAGCATTTCAGTACCTTCATAATTTGGTATCGAGGTGGCTTTGGATTTCTTTCAAAACTGTGCATTAAGTCAAGCGTATCGAACTACAAGTGGCCTGAGTTCTCATGTAGCCTGCGATATATAGGACCCGTTTCGAGGGATCAGCCATACTTCCTAAAAGTCCGTAGTAAATCCTTTTTCCTAAAAGATGAATATGTGGTTAATCAAAATTGGTTTGGTCAATTTCAATTTCCTCGAGTTGCTTGCATCAATTCAAGTAAAATGAGGGACATTTGTTGACACTCAATTTTGATCCACCCTGATACGATTAATTCACGAGCTTCTTAATTTCCAAATAATTTAGAATAATTTGTTTTTATAAAATTCAAATATTTTCCAAAGTCATTTTAAATAATCTTTTTCGATTTTTATAATTTATAATTAATAAATATATTTCATATATTTTATAAATATAATTGGTATATTCCATAAATATCTGAAAATCATCTCAAATTGATTTTAATTTTTTAGTTAGTATCCTACTAATTTAATTTAGTTTAAATTATGGTTTTTTTATCGCCAACTTATAATTAAAATTGATTATTTTTATTTTGTTAAAATTAAGAATCTTGTTAATTAATCGATATTAATTAGTTTGAATTTTAATGAAATCTAATATGCATTTAATTGGGTTGTTCCTTAAATTCCAAGACATAGCCCATTCCCATTTGCAGCCTACCAATTTAATTTTCAGCCCATTCCCTTTTATTTAATTTCCAGCCTACTCCCTTTCATTCCCTTTCAGCAGCCCACTTTAATTCCCATCCCATTTGCCCTTCCAGCCCACTCCTTTCCTTTTCCCTTTAATCTCCCTCTAGCCCACCTCTCTTCCCAGGCCTTTTTTTAAAAAATTTCAGCCGCCCCAGGCCCAATACATTTTCGATCCACCCCAATTCATTCTTCCCCTTCCCTGACCCGTTTCCCTTTCTCCTCGACGAAGAAAGCCAGGCGCGCAACAGGAGCAAGGATCGACGCCTCCACCCAGGACACTCTTCGCACCTACCGCCCGTGGATGTCAACGTCGCTCTCCCCACGCGAGCAAACCCCCTAACGTCTCTCTGGAATTAGTATGTTCCCAGTTGTTGCTTTGCATGACGAGATTACGCCACGTCACTCGACAAGGACGCAAAAGACGATCCAGCCCTCCACCTCTCCCTATTCTGTTGAAAGGCTGTGAAATCGCGGGATTATTCGTAGGAATTGGATAAGATTTAGGGGTATGAATTCAAACCTGGGGTTGTTAATACGATTCTGCCCTCTTTTTTTTTCTTCTTTTCTTCTTCTGCCGGTCCCCCTATATAAAAAAGGCTCTCCCTTCAGTTGAAGGGGAGAGAAAAAAAAAGGGAAATTTTTTTTTTTTGAAAAAATATTCTTAACTTGGGAAGAGATACTGATTTCGGAGGCGATAGTTTGAAAGGGAGAAGAAGAGAGTAGCTACGAGTCACAAAATTTCATATACATATACGCTTAAGAACATCTCGTTGAGGTAGAGGTGTCGAGAGCATAGGCATAGTTTGAGTAGTCGCTGGAAGGTCATCCCCCTGCTCATATAGTCTCATAGTTCGCCGCTCCGGAGAAAGGTAACTCCTCCTCCTCCTAGTATGACTTTGTTTCCTTATCATGTGGTTTTTTATCCTCTTTAATCTGTTTCCTACATCTAACTTGTTCGGTTTGATATGGGGTCATTTTTTTTTTAACTTATTTTCATCTGGTAACTTGTCGTATGTTTGGATTTTTGCATTAATCTGTTCTTGCTTTAGTTTTTTAAATATACTTGTATGCATTCAAAACAAAGGGCTTGTTCCTAAGGCTAAAGTATACGCTATTCTCTTATGATTGCTGGCATCAGTCATTTTGTTGGTTTGCCTGGATAATATATTTATATAGTAGGATCTGCAATGGTATTTGAGTATGCATAGCAAGGGTTAATGGCTGAGGTGGAATTATCATAGTTCGGCTTTGACTGTATATAGGCTAAAAATCATGAGAGTCGAAGTTGCTTTGGTCTTGAAAAGATGATTCTTTCGTTTGTGCTAGTTTTCTGGTTCATTTGTTCTATTTAGCTTCGCTATTGTCATTATGAGAAATAATATTTGAGGATCCTCGATAAGGAGCAGCTAATACTTCAGAAGGAGTTATTGTTTTGTTTAAGTGTATCCTTGTTATTGTGTATATGTTTGTTGCTGCTATAGTCAGTGAGTCCTTCATCCTAGTTCACACTTTGTTTTACTGCTAAGCTTTTTTTTTCTTTATCGTGATTTTGGTTATCGATTGGTTTCTGCGTATGTGCCCTTTATGTGTATTCAGTGGTTTGAACGATAAAAGAGATCAATTCCCCCTCTATGTTTGATCTACAGCCTATTTGCTGCATCCTATCTTGTAATTTCCTTTGGGTTTTGAAACGGTTACACAGCCTTAAATTGTCACTAAAATCTTGATGGATGATGGCTTTGTTTATTTTTTTTTATACTTGATTAGTGTTACGTAATCCCCCGTTTTGCTTTCATATGATATGCATTTTGAGATTTTGTATCCCTTACCTAACTCATATTTCTAAAATAGCTCACATCTTCTATGTTTGTTTTGTTCTAGTCATTTGCTTAAGGTGCTAATTCTCCATTTTTGTTTTATTGCATGTGAAACCATTTTCGAGTCCCCATGGACTTCATTACCATCTCTTGCACTTTTTCCTTGAGCCATAAAGGCTCCAAACATCCTCCTCGAGTCGTAGATTCCTTTCAAACTGGTATACACGTTAGAATAAAGCAAAGGTGGTGCTGTAAAAATTATTTTGCAGGTGTTAAAGATGATGTATACCTGCTGTATACATATGTTATACACCGATATAAAGGTTGAAATGTACATAGGAATCTAACATTTGAAATATGGGTTGATAGCAGTGAAAATATGCTGCTGAAAAGGAACTTTCAACTTTCTAAAGTTGAAAAACAGGACGATATACTATCCGTATACAATGTATACAGACGCTTGATACCACAAATAGGTGTAAAATATATGAATTGCAGATTAACGTACAGGAACGTCAAATTCAAGTAAAATACAGGAATAGTGAATGAATACGTGCATAGGATACAACCCGTATACATTAGTATACACCTTTTGGGCAGCGATATACAGTAATAAAATGGTATTAAAATGGTACAAGTACAAGCGCGCCAAAATAATATGGAAAATACAGGTGGAATTGCGTTAAATTCGTATTCAAACAAATACAGGGCTCAAAATTCCAAAACGAAACTGGATATATATCGTATAAACCAGTATACATCAGTTGTATACCATGATTTTATTCAGGGAAATGGGCCAGGGCCCTTCAGCAAAATTTTAATAGGCCCAAAGGCCAACATTTTCTGCAGGGAAAAATTACTAAAATACACTACTTTAATTTATTTAATTTCATTAATTCCAAACTGATGTATATTATTTTACAAAAATCCCTTTTTTATCCCAAATGATACTAATTAAATTTTATACATTAAATTTCATGTCCAACACAAAAAGATACTCAAATTCACAATTTAAATTAGATACTTAAATTTTTATATACTTATCAATATTTCATATAAATATGATACTTAAATAACAGATGTATGACAGTATGATACACATATACTATTATTTGATACCTTAATATATACGAAATATAAGTAAAAATAAAACAAAGAATTATTCTATCATGATCACCAAAAAATGATACTTAATAAAATTAATTGAACATACTAACAAATGTATTCAAAAATCATGATAAGATTAAAAAGATACTTAAAACAATTCATCTTATACTAACATATAAAAAAATAGGTTAACATGATACTTACAAAATACTAATTGAAACTATATATATAAACGAAATATTAAATTTAAAATATATTTATTTGATACATTAAATTTCATGTCCAACATATGAAAAGATACTCAAATTCACAATTTAAATTAGATACTTAAATTTTTATACACATATATTATTATTTGATACCTTAATATATACGAAACACAAGTAAAAAATGAAACACAGAATCATTCTATCACGTGATACTTACAAAATACTATTTGAATCTATATATAAACGAAAAATTAAATTTAAATATGTTTCTTTGATACATTAAATTTCATGTCCAACAAATAAAAAGATACTCAAATTCAGAATTTAAATTTGATACTTAAATTTTAGTTACAATATATCATCTCACCGGAGCTCCGGCGACAAATACTTATCAAAGGGCATCGTTATTATATATCTAGAAAAAATCGTCTATTAATATATCCCCTTCACATGGTACTATTATTGTTGCTATTTTTATTTTTTCATGGAGTTGATTTGCCCAAATTCCTGGGAGTGAAATTAGTTACAAGATTAACTTAAATCAAGTGAAGGGAAATCAGTTACCCTTGATTTTAGCTATAACAGTTACAGAAAAAAATATTCGGTCATTTATATTTAAGTATCATTTCTATTTTATAAAGTATCCGGAATTCTGAAAAATAAGGGATTTTTGGTAAATATTGATATTATAGGGATAGAATGTAATTTATCATTTACAGTATGTCATTTGCCTAATTTTACAATTTTATTAATTTCCTTAAAGATAGCCATTTCTTACTACATTTATTTAATCACAAAATTTTATTACTATTTTATTTACTTTGTTTTATTGACTTTTGTCACCATTTAGTTCACTCCCTTAGGTTAATTTCCTCTAAATGTGTCTTTTATAAAATAATGATACATAAAATTATTAAAATAAATCTAAAATAAATTTTCTCTTTACTTAGTTAAAAATTTTATAATTTATTTTAAAAGTCATTTTAGTCAAATCGCCGGTCAACCGCAAGTTAGCGGGCATCCCGAGGGCCTAAGACCTTCTCGGGATGTACATTTGAACTTCAAACCCTTTTTCAATTGATTTTATCTGTTTTGAATCTTTTGAAAATTAATTTTAAAATTTGTTCTTGAGTTTATCAAAAATCAAGTGGCGACTCCGTAATTTGGAAAATTTATTTTTCTTAAATAATAAGATTAATTGCGAAACTTAGTCATTTTTCACCATTTTTACCAAATAAATATATATTTAAACATAAAACAATGAGCACAACATCTGCAAAACTTAAAACGATTAAGTTTCAAACTTTTGCATTGTGTGTGATGTAAAAGTTTTCCTTGTTAGTGGCTAGGATCATTAATCTCGTGAAGCATTACATGCAAACTACAAATACAATTGGGGAAATGGGGTCTCCTAGCCTCAATACTCTTTTCCTTAGATATTACCATACAAGTCTCCGTTAATAGCAATAGTGTAGTAGGGGATTGTTAAACATTCCCTGGTCCATCTAGTAAATTGTTCTGGAAAATTCATTACATGTAGCATCTTTCTTACCAACTCCCATTCCACTGTGTCTTAGGCTTTCCTCAAGTCAATTTTGGTCATACAATCTTCCTTAGTATTCTTCATATTGTACTTCCCCACCAGGTCTTGAAAAATGAGGATATTTTGAGCAATTGTTCCAGTTACAAATGCACTTTGATTATCAAAAATGATAGTGGGGAGAATAAGTCGGTGTTTGTTGTACAGCACCTTGGAGATTTCTTTTTAGATAGGATTACAACAATTTATAGGCTTGTTGTCTCCTGACCCTTCAACATGTTCTTTTTTGGCACTAATGTTATTATAGTATTGTTCCATACTTTGAGTATTTTCCCTTTCCTAGAGAATTCACTACGATTGTTTTGAGATCATCCTTGACTTTATCCCAAGAGTCTCCGAATAATTGGCTACCATAACCATCTGGTCCCAAGCTTTTACCCCCCCCCCCCTCCCCCCTCCCCCCCACCAATTGCATATAGAGTTTCCTTTCTTGGAGAATTCAACTACTTTTGTTTTGAGAACATCCTTGACTTTATCTTAAGAGTCTCTAAAGAATTGGCTACCATAACCATCTGGTCCCAGGATTTTAGCCCCCCCCCCCCCCCAATTACATATAGAGTTTCTTTAATCTCCTGCGTTTGTTACTTCTCTTTCACTATCCTTCTTATCTCAATTTTTCCAAGAGCACCCTTTTCTACTACCCTATTGCATACAATTTCACTGTCACTTTTAGAGGCACCTATACGGTCCTTATAAAAGTCAAAACAAAAGCTTGAGCAATACCATCCATGTCTATATGTATGCTTCATTTAAAGTCCTTATTAGTGCATATCCTGTTGCAGCTTTGTCTAGCCTTGATCATCTGGTGAAAGAAACTTGTGTTGAAGTACCCATATCTTAACCACTAGAATTTACAAATTTGTTGGAGATAATAAAACTTGGCCATATTCCATATTTGGTAATACTTGTTATATTTGACCTCTTCCTGGATTAGTATTCCAAGAGGGTCCCTTTGTGGTCTAAGTTGACATTAAAGGAGTATTTCATGGGCCTTCTTCGTACTTCTTTCAAAATCATTGAATATTTCTCTTTTGGGAGATCTTAGATTTGTCTTCAACCTATTTAATTTTCCCATCATACATTTTAGATCCTGCAAAAGGTCTTTCCCAACTCTTTTCCACTCTACTTTTAAATTCAGGAGCAAGGCTTCACATTAAGGTATATCTAAAGCTTGGAGTAATATTTGGTTCCCTGGCGTACCAAAGATTTTAGAATACCATATATTATAGGGTATACTCTCGGATCGTGATAGTATATAGCAGGATTGATAGGGTACTGGTGAATAAGGAGTGGTTTGCAACACTGGCTAAGCTAGAGTCCCTTCTGAAATATCTACTAGAGTCCCTTCTGAAATATCTTTAACGTCTTTATTAATCATCATAGCTTAATGTAGGTCATAGGGTGTATACCTTATATAATTATCATCATCATAGCTCAATAATAATTGCATGAGTATTGTCCTTTCATTACAATTCATACATGTGAGGTAGCACATTTACATAATCACATCATGATAAGGCACGTTGGTATGTTATCACCATCCTTATAACATTTACATCTTACCAACAACTCACAATCCATAGTTGAAGACATTTCAAGTAAACATCATACCAACCCTATCAATCTTAACATAAGGTATACTTCAATACAACTTCATCACTTAATCACAAGTAATCATAATTGAAGTAAAGAATTGAGATCACAAGACTTACCCAATCTCCTTCACAATTCCATCATCGATTTCTTACCATCAACCATTCAATTCAACCCAACAATGGCTTTAATATCATAACACAATAGTAATCAACACAATAATAAATTCAATTGAATCACTACACAACAATTCATCACTAGTTCATAGCCTAGGATTAGAGACTTAGGTCAAGTTCATATTCTACTTCACAACCTAGGTCAATTACTCAAGAACTAGAATAATTGGATAACAATATATAACAATCTACTCATAATTGGAATAATAACAATATAGAATAGTAATTCACACATTAACCAAGCTAATTGTATCAATACTATACAATTCAATTCAAGATCACAACCTAGGGTTAAGGGGAAAAGGTCATCTTTCCACAAACTAGGTTAATGCATCAAGAAGTAATCTAAGTGATTCATAATATTTGTTAATATACTCATAATAAACAAAATGAATCATAAACAAAGCAATTCACAAGATCAATTTCGTATTGGAAGAAAACCCACTTGAATTTCATATTTCTGAAACTAATTTGGAAAAGCCCTTTGGGGAAAGATATCCCAAAGGTGAAAGAAATCCCATACCTCACTAATTTATGAAGTTTGATGGAGGAAATTGATCCTTTTTAGACCTAGAACCCTCCTTTTCTTGGTCTTCAATGGGGTTTCTTTGGGAGAGAGAAGGAAGAGAAATTGGGTTTTGGGAATAATGGGAGTTGGGTTTAGTCTAATTAGGTTTGGGGATCTTTATAGGAGTAATTAGCTAAATTAATTAGGCCTCCCTTAACCCCTAAATAATTAACTAACCCCCTAATTAATTTAATTTAACTAACCAAAACGTGCAGTAAAACATTCTCTTGCTTGAAGAAACCCCGACTAATGGGCCTTTATCAATCGATGGGCACTGTTTCATGGACGTCCTGTGCGTCATCGTTTTGGTCAGAGATTCGTCCAAAAGGACCTTTGGCCAAAATTTCTAAGTTTTCACTTACGGTGGTCATCGACGCCCCATCGATTGGACCACGCCTCGTCAATGGGCCACATTGGTGAACACTGTCCGACAGCTTTTAGTCACATTTGCAAGGGTCCTCCTCAAGGGCTTGGGGAGTCGTACCCGGACGTTTCAACTATAAACCAACTCTAATATGTGTTAGACACCTCACCACCAAATTTTATCATTTTTGGACTCTTAAAACTTAGTCAAATAGGCTAAGTCACACTAGCACCTCTTGAACTAGTTTCCGCACATCATGAACATTCCTTGACATTTTGATTCTAAAACTTCCTAAATGACTTATATAAATTATAATTGACTTAAAAACTGTGTTACACTCTTAGAATCTCATGTTAGGCTCTATATTAAGCTTTAGACTATGCATCAAGTAAGGGACATAGGTCTACCAAAACAAGACACACTTCATTATCATCTTATCACATGTATAATATCATTCAAGTAGCACATATGGTCAACTAAGTATACTTGCAAGTCACCCTAAATACTTCTATAGAAACACCACTATAATTCATCATAAGACTCATATAGTTAACTACGAAGATTCACACTTCAACATCAAGTATACACATATAAAGCATCAATGTAGCCTATCTTGATCACATATAATCACTTAGAAGAACACATGTTTTGACTTCATACATGCACATAAGTCATAAAAACCTTCACAATGATCACATATTCAAGTTATAACATGATACAATCATAATTCATTAAGTAATGCCGACAAGGCCACATTCTTCACAATTCATATAGTAATGCCAATAAAGCCACATTGTTCACAATTATATCACATAAGCACCGCCACCATAAGTGGCCCATACCAATCATCACAATTCAAGACCTATACTACAAAATATTGAGAAGGTTAGGTCAACATACCACCAATCCGATCTCAACAACTCCAATCCATAGTCAATTCAACCAACTAAATCCACAAAGGCTCTTACCAATAGATAGAGTCACCAATTCAACCCAATAATCACAATATCCAATGATACAAGATAATACAATATGAATTTCATCAATTTAGGACAACTTACATAAGATTCTAAAATACTTCTTACATAACTCAATAGTCCAAATCAAACTACTCAAGAAATCAATACAATTGAGACTTGATCTAATCACCCATAATATAGTCAAAGTAAGGAAATCATGATTTGCATGAGTTCATGGAGTTTTTAGTCTAAAATCGTTAAATTAACATCAATTCAATCATAAATCAGTGATTCAAAAAACTTTATGCAAGAACCCATGGCTTACAATTCATCTTCTAAAAAGATCTTAGAAACCACTTTAAAGATTGGCTCCTTTAAGAAAGAAGATTCAAGGATGAAACATCATACCTTGATTGATGATTAGACACGAATTGACGGAGAATTGATGGAGAAATGAAGCTCCAAGCTCCCACCTTGCTTCAAGCTCCAATGGAGTTCTACAGAGTTCTTCTTTGGGGTTTTGGGTTTTATTTTTGAATAATGACTTGACTTGGGGTTCTAGACTTATAAAACTACTTAAAATACCCTTAAGTAATCACCCAAACCATTTTTAGGACATTAGGTGAACTTCCCAACTTTTCATGATGTCCATCTTCATCTTCTCAATCAAGATGGGAAACACTATTGAGGTATTCATCGACCACTATTATGTTGTAGGTGAATCATTCGATGATTGCTTGGTCCATCTAGGTGATGCAATAAAATGGTGTGAAGAAAGAAGTATCACTTCATGGTGAAGAAGGTATAGTTCTTGGTTATCAGATCTAAAACAAAGGATTTAAAGTTGATATAAAACACCAGGCTTTGAAAAAGTCTAAAGTGAGCTTAGGTCAAGTCCATGAACCTAAAATGGACCATGAGCCCTTTATAGAAACCTAAATGGGCCATTTAGGGCATCACTATATGTTTAGGAGAAGTAACCTTGCCATTTAAGGCAGCCAAGATTTGGGGTTGTCTGTATAGATCCCTAATTTGCTAGTGAAGAGTTGTACGGATCATTTAGAAGTTCATATAGGTCACCCATTAGCTTTTAGGTTAGAGCTATTTTAGTATTTATCCTATGTGTGTAATACCTAATCTATGTCATTTTAACCCCTATTATAAGCCCTATATAAGTGATTTATGTCCTAAAACTACACATTCTAAATTATTCACCTAAATCTGAAGTTCCCTCCAAGTTCATCCCTAGAATCCTCTCAAGTAAGGAGATTGCTATTGGTGAGACAAACTCTACTAGCGGGAGAACATTCATATCTATATCCTTTCGGTACTAAGCAAAAATCCTAGCGATGGTCATTAATCAGATTTATTTCATTATCCATGGAATGACACAATTAAGCAAATAATCTAAGCTAAAGTAATTTACAATAGCTCCTTAACATAATTCAACTTAGGTGAGAAAACCTTTCAATCTTGTGAATCCTTTTGTGAGAAAATCTTTCAAAATTATGATCTTATTAGTATGTGAGAAATATCATTCACAATAACAACATTTATACTTTACTCTCAAAGAATTCTAAAATCATTTACATCAACTTCATTAAAATATACATGTCTCCATAAATTCATCCTTCATAATTCATAAGCTTCATCATGTATTCATAGTCTAAAAGTATAGATTATTCATGATTCCATATATATTCAAATAAAAATCATGGAATTAATTTTTTAAAATTAGAATATAGAAAACAACTAATTGACTCATAACTGAAAAGAACCCATGAAGATTGAATAAAATCCTAACTTTGAATTGTGATTTAACTTTGTAAAATTGGAAGATCTTCGGAACCTTATAAAGGAAAGGACTCCATAGGTGAATACCAACATAACTTAGTGATTAATTCCCAATGGCTATGGTGAATTGAAGATGTTAAAATGAAACCTTATTTTCTTGTTCCTGAGTACACTTGTATAGCTTTCTGTCATTTTTGTTTCCAGAATTTTTTTATGGTGTATGCGTCACATCTCAACCACTTCCTTTTGATGTAATAGATGGCTTGTTTAGACTATGTAAGACTCTCAGCTTGGGAAACTCTTTTACGATATAAGACTTATTTTCTAAAAAAATTGTTTCTTATCTTGTATGATGTATGTTAAATGGCTTATGTGGGGCCTTTCAAGGTTGTGTACGTCATTTTACACCTAGGGTACACTTTGGCATGACAAACTTTGTATTGAGAGAAAAAAGTTTAAAAAGATCCTAGGTTTTGTAACAAGCCACATCAAGTAGATTCTTATTCATAAATGTGAATCTCACTATATTTATGAATATGAGGCTATAATATGTTTAGGAAACTCCACTTCGAACAACATTTTAAAGTCATGCGCTAGAGTATAACTCTTTATGTCTCTCTTATAATACTAATCTGATGATTTTTAGGATATGGCCCCTCAAAGAGGTAGAAGGAATATGGGTGAGAATATGAAACAGGAAGCTCTTAAAGTTCCAGTCGACGTTTTTACCAAAAAAGTTACCAATATAGAATTTTGAACCGCTTTTTAAGTGTTAGCTCCAGTTATGACGGCTCAAGCCAATATGGAGGTTGTGGTTCCCAAAAACCCAAATGTGGGTATGGCGGAAACTAGAGTGAGGGATTTCACTAGAATGAATCCCCTGTAGTTTCATGATTCCAAGGTTGATGAGGATCCTCAATAGTACATTCATGACATAACATAACGTTTTGAAGATCATGGGAGTAACACTGGTGGAAAAGGCAGAATTAGGCGCTTATTAACTTAAGGGTGTTGATAAAGTTTAATTTGAACAATAGAAGGAAGAGTAGGCGGTAGATGTGGGTCCTCTTCATTAGGAGAAGTTTAAGGTTTCTTTTATTAATAGATTCTTTCCTCTTAAGATGAGAGAGGCAAAAATTTCTTGAGTTCATTTACCTCTTCCAAGTAAATATGAGTGTGAAATAATATTCTTTAAAATTTACACAATTATCCAAAATGCTCATTATATGCTTCTCGACTCTAGGGCAAGGATAAGTTTGTTCAGGTGTGTCCAAAATAGTGGTTAAGGAATACCGTACCACCATGCTTATGAAGGGAATGTATATCTTTCATTTAATGACACATTCTCAATAAATAGAAAAGGAAATGTTAAGGAAATATCTAGGGAGACAAAGAGGGAAAAGATCGGTAATGGTGACTTTTCACATATAAGGTCCAATGGAAATGGTTGTTCTAGATTATGACAATAGTGTTTCGGTCAAGGTTCCTCTAATGCTTCAATTCAAAAGTTTAACAAAGATAGGATCTCTAACTCTAAGCCGTAAGAGGGAATGGTGGTAGATCTTCTTCGTCTACTTGTACTAAGTATGGAAGAAAAAATATGGTAATTGCCAATACAGATGGTTGTTTTGGTTGTAGTAAGAGGGGCCATGACATAAGATATTGTTCGTCACTTTCTACTAAGGGAAGAGATGGTAGGTAAGCTTCTCCTAGTGGTTCGGGTTCAAGTTCTCCAAGGAAAAACATATTTTATACACTTCAAACTTGACATGAGCAAGATCGTTCTTCTGATATGGTTACTGATATGTTGAAAGTCTTTCATCTTGATGTTTATGTGTTGTTTGTCCTGGTGCTACCCTGTCTTTTGTGACGCCACATGTGTCTATAAAATTTGATGTTTCTTCATATGTGTTATTAGACCCTTTTTTTGTCTCTACTCCTATTGGTGAATCTATTGTGGCTAGGAGAGTCTATAGAAATTATCCCATTTCCTTATCCCATGAATAACACTCATATTGATATTCTAGAGCTTGATATGTTAGATTTTGATTGTATTCTAAGTATGAATTCTATGCCTATGAGAAAGTTTTTTTCTTGTCATAAAGCTAGAAAAATAATGTCTAAGACTTATATATACCATCTTGTTCAGAATTCTTGAGTCGGTCCCCATTTTAAATTAGTTTCCAGAAGTGTTCCCCATTAATTTGTATTGTATTCCAATCGAAAGGAAAATAGACTTTGGTTTAACCTTATCCCATATTTGCCGATTGTTTCTATTTATCCTTACCGCATGAATTTGACGAAAAATTAAGGATGGAAAAGGAACAATTGAAAGATTTTTTGGATCAGGATTTCATCGAACTGAGTATCTCTCCATGGGGTTTTCAAGTCTTGTTTGTTCATAATAAGGATGGTTTATTCGCATGTGTATTGACCATTGGCAATTAAACAAGGTTACTATTAAGAATATGTATCATCTTTCATGAATAGATGAATTTTTTGATCAATCCAAGGAGCGAGTACTTTTCAAACATGGACCACCGGTCAGTTTATCACCAATTGAGGGTGAAAGAACATAGTATTCAAAAGATGGATTTTCGAACTCGGTATGAGTGTTTAGACAATATCGTTGCGTTTATGATTGATATCATGATTTACTTGTAGAGTTAGTATGAGCATATCGATCACTTGAGTATTGTGTTGCAAGTTCTCAAAGACCAACCACTATTGCAAAATTTAGTAAATGTTACTTTTGGTTGGGATCTGTGGCTTTTCTTGGTTACATTGTTTCCGGCAAGGGTATTGAGATAGATCCTAAGAAGAGTGATGCGGTTAAGAGTTTATCTAAGACCTCTATGCCCTTTAGATATTCGCAACTTCGTGGGTTTGGACGGATACTGTAGAGGGTTTTTTGAAGGATTTTATTTGATTGCATCTTTATTGAATGCATCAATCAAAAATAAAATAAATTTTGTATGGTCAGAAGCATGTGAAAAGAGTTATCAAGAATTAGAAGGTATACTTGCCTCTACTCCAATGTATAATTTACCAAAAGGCTTCAGTGGGTTTGTTTTTTATTATGATGCTTTAGGTACTTATTAGGATGTGCTCTTATGTAAAATGTGAAAGTTATTTCTAATGCTTCAAGGCAACTTATTATTTATGAAAAAAACTATCTTGTCCATGATCTGGAACTAGCAACAATTGTTTTTGCCTTAAAAGTTTGGAGGCATTATCTGTATGGTGTTCATATTGATGACTTTGCCAACCACAGAAGTTTGCATATGTGTTCAATCAAAAGGAACTCAATCTTCACTAACGTAGATGACTATTCTTGAAGGTTTATGATATGATTGTCTTCTATCACCCAGGAAAAGCCAAATTAATGGTCCGTGCCTTGAGTTAACTTTATAAAAAGTTGACATCTTATGTAATTGATTTCATGGGTAATGGAGATGATCATTTTACTTTGATTGAGGTTGGTTATAATAAGCTATCATTGAAACATTGGTATGGCTCTATTTTAGGTCATTATGGCAAGTATAGATCTTTCATAGGTTTTATTTAAAGTTGGTGAGGTTGCTTTAAGTGGTCCCCAGTTGGTACATGAGACTATGGAGAAAGTTCGTCTTATAGAGAAAGATTGAAAACAGCTCAGAGTTGACAAAAGTCATATGTCAATGTTAGGAGAAGATATCTTGAGTTTGATTTGATGATGGTTTAATTAAATATACCTATGAAGGGTGTCATAAGGTTTGGAAAAAAGAAATCATAGACGATTTGTAAGCCCATTTTAAATTTTGAGACGTATTGGTAAAGTTTCTTATGAACTTGATTTTCCTAATGACTTAGCATCGGTATATTTAAGAAGTTTGCTGGATATCCGACATCTAATGTACCATTACAGAATCTTGATATAAATGAAAGTCTTTCTTATGAAGAGGTTCCAATTGAGATTTTAGACCGTCAAGTTGGAGAGTTGAGAAACAAAGAGGCAGCAATGGTAAAAGTGTTGTGGAGGAAACAAATGATTGAGAGTTCTATTAAAAAGGTGGAGACTGATATGATGTCCCTATATCCTCATCTCTTTCCCTCTGTTCCTACTTTAGCTTGAGGCATTTAGCCCTCATGATTATTTCTTTAGGGTTCTTGTGTTTTAGTCATCCCCATGTTTACTCATGTGTGAATGCTCATAAAAAAGTTGATTGTTTAGGATATGATTTAGCTTGCTTTACTACTTCATGATTATGTGCAATACACTGATTATGTGCAATTGTGTATGATTTGCAACTATGCCTTATGAAATGATGTTTTGACTATGTTTTAACTTGGGGTCAATGTTCCACCTTGTTTATGTGCATTTTGATAAAGTAGCATTCATGTTGGGTTGTTAGTTTCTCTCTTAAACTTTTCATGCTATCTTAAGTTCCATTCAATGATGAAAGCTCCCAAGGAGGAGATGTTGTAACACATCGGGCTTTGAAAAAGGTTATATTGAGCTAACAGGAAAGTCATCAATCCAAAACGGAACATAAACCCTTCATGGAACCCTAAAGGTTCCGTTTAGAGCATCATTGCCCATTTAAGGGAAGTGGCCTAGCAGTTTAAGGAAGATAGGAATTCGGGGTGATTTGTACACCTCCCTAAACGGCCAGTGAAGAGTTTTACGGCCTGTTTTAAGGTCCATATAGGTCACGCATCATCTTTTAAGTTAGGGATATTTTATTCTTTCCCCTTTTTTATTTAATACCTAAGTTATGTAGTTTTAAACCCTATTCTAAGACTTGTATAAGTAATTTACTTATTAAAACTATCCATTCTAAATGACATTAGCTTGGATTGGTTGCTTAATTGTGTCTTTCCATGGATAATGAAATAAATATGATTGCTGACCATTTCGTGGTATTTTTTTAAGCACTCGGAGGATATTCAAAATGATATTTTTACCATTGGTATAGGTCAGGTCTCTAGTAGCAATCACTTTGTCCCTAACTGTGTGCCCCATAGCTTGTGCTAAGTGACATAGCTAGTGGATCTACTTTAGCTTAGACTCATGGTTCTTACCTTTCCAAGAAAGGACATCACTTTTCCATATGGGATAGTTACTTAATACCATGTTATAGCCCACACGGTCTATGTATGTGACATGTTAAGCTTGCATTGACTATGTTAAGCTTGCATTGACTATGATTTTATGATTTATGTTTTCAAAAGGTCAGGCAAATACATCACATAATAATTAGAAGCAAAGAATTAATACAACAAAGCTTCAAACTTCATGTAACAATCTTTTTTGATTGATTTTATTTGACCAATATAAAAATAATAAATTTGCTAATGTTGGTATTAGTCTTGTACTAGGCTCACTCCATTGTAAAATTTTATTTGAACAAAAGTTAATAAAAATTAATCAAGTTTTGTCTCATCTTTGTAGAGAAAAAGCAAGAAATACCTTTGAATCATCTTTTACTTTGCATAAAAAAGCTCATTAACTTCAACTTCATCTTTAAATTCAATTACGTAGCTTATGGTGAAAGCTTTTAGAGTGCTAAACTTGAAATTGAACCAGAAAATCATTTGTCGTGCATTTCAGAAATGATTCAAGTTAGACTAACTATTGAAATTTCATACTAGTATTGAAGATAAGTTCAAGATGAGTTACCTACACGATTTTTAAAGTCGGCGATTTTATCAATGATTAATAATTTATGTTGTGATCTTGCGTATTTACTGGTCATGGTAGATCAAGAAGTCTTACTATTCATGGTCTTTCCTCTTTTGCTTGTGTCTTTTCATTTTCTTCTTTATTTCTTTTCTTTTTGCTTAGCAGATATTTTGGCTGTCTTTCTTGTTTTTTAGGTTGATTTGGTGGGCTTTGGGCCTTAACCCATCAGCCTTATTTGTTTGTTTGTAGAAATATTTGTTGAGTTATTAACATTGAGATATTTGGCTCTTTTGGATTTAAAATAAAATAATGCAGACCAAAATAAGGAGTCATTTTCTTTTGATTAGGAATTAAAAAAAATGTGACTTGTAATACCATAACTTAATTTCAAATGTCTGTTTTGAATAAAATAAAATAATCTATATTCAATATCTTTACTTAAATTGGAAGTAAAAATCCTTTGAGATCGAAAAAAGGGTCATGACTAGAGTTACTGCTAATAATTGGTAATCTATACTCATTAATGGGCAGGCTCATGATTTTTTTCATTCTACCAAAAGGGTTAGGAAAAGAGATCATTATTTATCACCCTACTCTTTTTATTTTGTCTACAGAAATGCTATCTAGAGCAAAGTTGGTTAAACTTATACTTGTTTATCAAGTATAGATATTCATGGTTAAAATACATCTCAAAAAGTTGACAATTAAATTCTGAAGCTTTTAGAAGTATATACACCACCGATACAGACTAAAATTGTTAAATTGTTACACTCTCCGAGGGGAAAATTCAAATATAATATTGATGGTTTAGTAAAATTTGGGACTGGGTCAATTACTTTTTTTTTATAGGAAATGAACTAGGAAACATGATATATTCTGAATCAAGATTGGCGGAGAATGTTTTTGTTACTGAAGTAGATTAAGGAAATTAAAATGGATGTAGATTATTGTTTAAACCAAAGTTTTGTGCTTTTGATTATCGAAAAAAGTCCTTAATTTTAGAAAGTCATAAATAAAATTTGGGAAGTCCCATATTTGAGATCTCTAGATGTAGGGTACATAAAAGGATTGATGATGAATAAAGCGGTGATGGTGGTGCATACTTATCGAGACACGAACACATTGGCGGAATTTTGAAATATCATACTTTTGATTTTGTAGGCACACACAGAAAGAAAATTTCTAACATGCATGAGATTCCTCAACAAGCACAAATAGTGATACAAATCGAACTGGATAATATGTCGAATGTGAGACTACGAAGAATACAAAATATATGCTATAAGTTACAGAGCCAATAGACAATGAAAGAACAAAAAAATACAATAGAAGAAACTACAGTAGAATATCGATACCTTATTTTTTCATCTAAAATTTATCTTCTTAAATAGTAGTATCAACCCTACTGGGGTTCAATCTGTTGAGAGGATAAATTAAAAGTTGTAACAGTAAGAAAATGAAAACATTAAGACAGGTATATGAGCTAGGAAAAAGGCAATTTCATGTTCAATTTGAATTCTTTTCTGTTTTGGAAAAAGGTGCAAATTCACATACCTATTGAGTCAACATAGATCTAATACAATCATGTAAAAGAATTCTTCATTGGTGTTTAATCATAATGTTAATGAGTTTTTTGTTTTTCAAGTGATTACAAGCTAAACATGAATATTGTTTGTAGAGGATGGTGATCGGAAGTGTGATATTGTTTTAAGGAAGACAACATGCTTGCGGGCCATCTTGATTTGTTTACTCATTTGATATGATGTTGAGGATATCCGGTAGAGCTGAAGAAGTTTTCTTGAAAGTCCTGAATAACTTGTCTTTTTTTGTTTTAGTGATTTCATTTTTTTTTTAATTTTTTCAATCTAGGCCATATATATGGGCTTCTGCGTTTGTAAATAGCTTTTTTTAGAGAAAAACTACAAAATATGACAAACATCAATATACGTTTAAATAAAATAGCTATAATCTAATTTTTTTATGTTATGTGGATATAACTATATAATAAATAGCAAAGTTAATTATATATCAAAAATTTGTTTTTTATATATATATTTAATATAAATAAATATTAAATAGGAAAATTATTATTATACACATAATTAATTATGTTTTCATCAATACGTTTTCTTTCATCAATATCCCTATATTACATATTTTTTGTGTTTCCCCCCAAATTCCTACCCATTCAAGATCTTTTTTGTATGATTCTAGGAGCGATTATTGTGATTTGAATTTATTATAATGCATTTTCTAATTGATTTTTCTCCTCGTTTTATAAACTTTTATTTATATACATTTATTTTTATTGTATTTTGATTGAAATTGTTTTTGTAATGAAAATTATATTGTTTTTATACTTTTCTTTCCATGAAGAAATGGCATATATCCTTGCGAAGAGTGTCACCTTTAATGCTAAATTGATTTCCTTGTCCCGATACACCACTGAGAGATCCTCGACGGTCTATGAGATGGAGTGAAGGGAATACCCTCAGTTCAGCGGAGCCATTAGGTTATCGTTGTTAGCAGAGAGTGTAGATAGATAATTTTGTTGTTTGTCAATTTTGTTTATAGCATAATACTTATATACATAGACAATTGTATTTTAATATTAATACGAATGGTGATTTGTGAATACAAGTATATTTGGATACATAAGTAATTATCCAATTTGATTAGGCAATACAAGTATAATTGAATCATCTATACTATATTTTGATAAATAATACCTAAGTTAACATCAAACCTTAAGTATTATGGAAATAACTTCACGAAAAATAGATCACGTTTTGTTGATTTTTTCAATTTTTATATAGTCAAATACTTACACACTTTGATACATACACAATCAATTGTTTTTCCATTTTCTTATTTATCAACAGTGTATTCATATGTATAGTATATTGGTGTATTGATTTTTTTGATTTAACAATAGCATATCCTTTTTCCAAAAAGTTGTATTCATATGCTAAAATTGTACTACTTTACCTTGTTTGATGTATTAATACATTAAACTTTTATAAATCACTTGTATCCTTGATAGATTAATACTTTAAGTTTTATAATAGAAACACCAATTTGAATTCAATGTATTCAAATGCTAATTGTACAAGTAATACATTTTTCTTATTTAGTTATTGGAATTACAACTGTATTAGTGTATAAATAAATAAATAAATAAAAAATAAATGCAAAAATACAATGAGATTATGTTCAAAATTTTATTAATACCTTTATAATTAGTATTTAGTGAATATATTGTATTTAGAAATATAAATACAAGTTATTGTATTATGTGAATGAATCATATATGCATACAATATGTAATTATTAGTTGGTAATTTAATAATTGAAATTTGAATAATTTAGGAACATAATAAAAGGTTGACACTTGACAGTTATGATAACATATCATACCTTATTTAGTGCATTGTAAGATCACTCTATAAATAATAATTTAAAAAAATTAATACAAACATGCATCTAGAAATTGACACAAAGTGTAGTCATTTTTATTAAATAACATATTTATAGCTATTGAACTTCAACAACCATATAAATATAGTCATTTTTTGTAAGTTGCTCTTTTTTTAATTAATAAAAAGCCCAGCTCGGAAAAAGGGGGGGGGATTTCATATATGGCAAACTAAACATTATATGAGTATAGTTTACATATACATTTTGTGGGTAGAGTTTAGTTTGTTATGTAGCTTTTAATTTGTATAAAACGTTTTTTTTTATTTGTACTATATTTTAATTTTTTATTATATAGTAACAATAGCCCTAAATACAGAAACAAACATTTACATAAACCCATTATTTAAGCTAAACATTCAAAATCAAATATTTTTTTCAAAAAAAGAATTTTATAACGACAAAAAGACCATAAAACTTGTTTCCGAAAAATTGAACTATTCGATGTACATATATTATATATACGAATGTAGCTAAATTGAATATAAATTGTTTAATTTGTACCAATTTGTAAACTAATTATTATATACATATACAAGTAATTGTATATGTGTAAATAAAAATATGAATATAGTACTTATATATACATAAATCTCTCGAGCAGTTTCGTATATAATAACGTAAGATACAAATTTTTTATAATTTAAAATAAATTATTATACAAATAGTTGTATCAATTTTTCAAAGTAATTACTTATATACATATATAACTAGTTGAAATATACAAAAAAAAAACTTAAAATATGAATATAACAACACAAATATCTTGATCAGTTTTTTATATAATAATTCTATGTACAAACAACTATATACACAACATTCAGGAAGATAATTCTTACAAATGGAGATGAATCTTTCATTCTGATTTTGAAGAACTTGTAATCTGATAAGAAAGAAAGACTTTAAAATATATATATATATGAAAAACTAAGACGCCATAATACATATACAATTGTTGATGAAGGAAAAAAAAGATACATGGGTTGATTTTAGCGGTTACCTGCAAAAATTGAGCAAGACGGGGGGAGAACGTGAAATCTTACAAAATTGAAATTTAAGTCTTTTTGTTTTTGCCATTTTGCGTCGGTTGAATATTAGCCATATGTAAAAAGTATTTTGTCGGCCGGTAATAAAAGAAAAGGCCACTATGAAAAGTAAATAGTAAGTTTTTGTTTTCTTGCGTCGGCCAAATGTAAAAGGGCCAAGTGTAAAGTAAGTGTCGGTCATTTTGGCCAAAAGCGTGTAATTTTTGTGTATAAATAGAGGGCTTTCCCTCAAAAATAAAGAATCCAACTTCTTCCAACTCTTTCTCTTACAATAATCGCTTCCACCCTAAAATTGGTATCAAAGCTAGCTAATTAAATTAATAATTATGGAAAACCCTGGAGCTACAGATCTACAAAAATAGGTATACGCTCTTAAATTTATAAGTAGCTAAATAGATATATTCCTGAAAATATCTTGTTGATTATAATTGTTTATCATGACTTAATAATGTTATAATAAACATCTTTAGAAGGTTTGCTACAGAAATATTCTTCGAATAAGTATGCCCAGACTATGCCATCCTAAAGTTGAAACCGGTAGGCAAGATGTAACGACCCGTTTGGTCGTTTTGAGCAGCAGAGTTTATTCTAGTAATAACTGTCTGGGTCGACGGATCCCACGACGGACCGTCATGGGCACGACGGACCGTAAAGGGGGTCTCGTTCCAAAACACTTAGATTCTGGAAATTTGGGTTCTGAGAACAACTCTCTGAACTTCGCGACGACATGGCAGGACGGACCGTCACAGACCCTTTAGTGAATAAAGTCTCTGAACTTTGTGACGGAAGCAGCAAGACGGACCGTCGCAGGCACGACGGGCCGTCACAGGCTTCGTAACCCTGACTGGGTCGGATTTCTGTTAAATGTTTTAAGGGGCGTTTTGGGACTATCCCTGCTTATAATTATAAAGTTAGTGGTTTAATGTTAATAATTCAATTACTTGGGGGTTAAAGGAGACAACCTTGGAATAAATAGTGGGTTACTTTTACCATCTTTTATACTTAATTATATGGTAATTAGGGTAAAAGAAAAAGAGTTTGAATAAGAAAAAATCAGAAAGAGGAAGATAGAACGAGCGAGAGAAAGAGAAGAACGCAGCTGTGGGAAAGTAGATTGCTTGATCACGATTCTTCGGTGGAGGTAGGTTATGGTTTTTATGCTATTTCATAGTAAACTCTTAATAGTGATTGATATGTATTGGGTAGTATTGTAAAGTCTTCTATATGCTTAATTGTATGCTTTCATGACGTGATTATGAAATTGTAATGGGTTGGAAAGATAAGGTTGTGAAGCTTAAACCTAAAACCCTCTTTGTTAATAATAATGCCTTGGTATAAAAGAAGGTTTGATGAACTAAAAAAATGAGGTTAGGGGATCGGGTGTCACGAACCGACATGTAGTATTAATGGATCGGGTGTCACGAACCGACACGTAGTATTAATGGATTGGGTGTCACGAACCGACACGTAGTATTAATGGATCGGGTGTCACGAACCGACACGTAGTATTAATGGATCAGGTGTCACGAACCGACACGTAGTATTAGGGGGATCATGTGTCACGAACCGACACGTAGTATTGGGGGGATCGGAGTGTCACGTTCCGACACCAGGATAGTAAAAAGAATGAATCTTGAATGATGTTAATGTACTCAGATTTGATGAAACCTGTTTCCCAAATGAGTATGGTGTGGAGGCTTGAGTCCTCATAGATGTGCTTGGGTTGTGCCCAATGGTCATGGTACTTGTTATTGCTACCTGTTGAGTATTGTAGTTGATTTTATGATATTATCTGATAAATATTGCTTTCTATTTTGAGTTGGCCGATGATATCTACTCAGTACTCGTGTTTTGTACTGACCCCTACTTGTATGTTTTCCTTTTGTTAATTGTGGAGTGCAGCAAACGTACCGTCGTCTTCAACTCAACCGCAACTCTAGCCAGTCTTCATCACGTCAGATTCAGGGTGAGCTATTGGTTCTAGCTTGGACTGGATCTTCTTCTTCACGTCTTGATGCCTTGAAGTTCTGGCATGGACTATCTGTTTAGTTATTTTAGCTTCTTAGATACTCTTAGACTTAGTAATTTGAGGATAGATGTTCTTGTGATGATGACTTCCAGATTTTGGGGATAATAATAAGTTTTGAGTTTTAGAAATTATTTATTGATTTCGTTAATGAGTTTTAAGTCTTCCGCATTATATTCTGTTTATTATGATTGAAATGTTGGGGTTTAGATTGGTTGGTTCGCCCGCATAGTAGGATAAGTGTGGGTTCCACTCGCGGCTCGTTTTGGGTCGTGACAAACTTGGTATCAGAGCATTAGGTTCGTTGGTCTCATCACACAAGAACGAGTCTAGTAGAGTCTTGAGGAACGGTAGGGGGACGCCTTTACTTTTCTTTGAGAGGCTACAAGACTTTAGAAAAATCCATTCTTTCTTTCTTTCGTGCTATTACTTGGATCCAATTGGTATCTGGGTGATACAAATTGGTATCTGACCATCTTCACTCTATTTCGCCGATGGTTAGAACTAGAGCAACAACTGCGCCAACACCAACACCGGCAAGACAGGATGCGTCTGAGCAAGCCACTGGGGCTGTAGCTCGAAGAGAAGCAGTGGCAAGAGGCTGTGGTAGAGGTCGCGAGGACGTCCTCTAGAGGAAGAGGACAAGCACCTGGCCCATCTAGTACTAGGGCGGTGACTCCTCCACCGACTGAGGAAGTATTAAGAGAGAGTGAGGAAGGGGAAAATGAACAAGTGCAGAATGAGGAATTACCACCCCAACCTACCCCAGAGATGATTAATCAGGTTCTTGTTTATTTTAGCGGGTTATCTGATCAAGGCCAGACACCTCCAGTGTTTTCTGCACCAACACCTCAGGTTCCGGGAGTACAACATGCAGCTGCTGTGTCTCCCCGCATGGATGCTTCATTGAAAATAGGCACGTTTCCTCGATTGACTACAGGGCCTATAATGACAAGTGATCAGCATGAACTTTTCGGTAAGTTCTTGAAGTTGAAACCTCCGGTTTTCAAGGGTGATGAATCTGAGGATGCCTATGACTTTCTGGTTGATTGTCATGAGCTACTACACAAGATGGGCATAGTAGAACGATTTGGCGTCGAGTTTGTGACCTATCAATTTCAGGGGAACGCCAAAATGTGGTGGCGATCGTATGTTGAGTGTCAACCAGCACAAGCATCACCTATGACTTGGACATCATTCTCTAGCTTGTTTATGGAGAAGTATATACCCCGGACTTTGAGGGATAGGAAGAGAGATGAGTTCCTGAGCCTAGAGCAAGGCAGGATGTCGGTTACTGCGTGTGAGGCTAAGTTTCGTGCATTATCTAGGTATGCCACCCAGCTTTGCTTCAGTCCACAAGAGCGGATTCGCCGTTTCGTAAAAGGGTTGAGGTCAGATTTGCGGATTCCAACCTTACAGGTAGCTGCTGCAGCAAAATCCTTTCACGAAGTAGTAGACTTTGTGATAGAAGTGGAGAGAGTGAAGCCAGATGACTTCACCATGGCATCAACAACTAAGAAGTTTCGTAAGGGAGGTGAATTTTGTGGGTTTTACTCTAGAAGGCAGAGTTCAGGAGGTTATCCAGCCCGACCTATTCAGTCTTCACTACAGGCTGTAGCCGGGGGTCCACCGCAGACCGGTCAACATTTCTCTGAGTTTGGAGGTTATCCCCAGACTCTATCGTTCTCACAGAGACCTATACTTGAATCCAAAGAATGTTATGGATGTGGAGAGACTGGACATATTATGAGAAATTGTCCAAAACCGAGTTACAGACCCCCAATAATCAGAGGTAGAGGTGGTCATGGAAGAGGTCGTTATTCGGGAGGACGTGGTGGCCAAGGTAATGGTGGTCATCAAAATGGCCGGGGTGACGGGCAAACTGGAACTACTGCGGCGCAACATGGTAGGGGCAACGGGCAGGCAGGTGATAGGACCCATTGTTATGCTTTCCCTGGGAGATCTGAAGCGGAGACATCTGATGCTGTCATCACAGGTAATCTTTTGGTTTGTGATTTCATGGCTTCTGTATTGTTTGATCCTGGATCTACATTTTCATATGTATCTTCCTCATTTTCTACTGGTCTTAATTTACATTGTGAATTGCTTGACATGCCTATTCGTGTTTCTACTCCGGTGGGTGAGTCTTTGATAGTTGAAAAGGTGTATAAGTCTTGTCTTGTGACTTTTATGGGGAGCAATACTCAGGTAGACTTGGTTATCTTAGAAATGGTTGATTTTGATGTAATTCTGGGTATGACTTGGCTCTCTCCAAACTTTGCAATCTTAGATTGTAATGCTAAAACTGTAACATTGGCCAAGCCTGGGGCAGATCTGTTAGTGTAGGAGGGTGACTACACTTCCACTCCAGTTCGTATTATCTCCTTTCTTCGTACGAAGAGAATGGTTAGTAAGGGTTGTTTAGCTTTCTTGGCACACCTCAGGGATTATACTACCCAAGTATCTTCAATTGAGTCGGTTTCGATAGTTCGTGAGTTTCTGGATGTGTTTCCTGCAGACCTTCCTGGTATGCCACCGGATAGGGATATTGACTTTTGCATTGATCTGGAGCCGGGTACTCGCCCCATTTCCATACCCCCTTATAGGATGGCTCCCGCTGAGTTAAGAGAGTTAAAGGCCCAACTTCAAGAGTTGTTAAGCAAAGGCTTCATTAGACCAAGTGCATCTCCTTGGGGCGCTCCGGTTTTGTTTGTGAAGAAGAAGGATGGAAGTTTTCGGATGTGCATTGACTACAGACAACTGAATAAGGTAACTGTTAAGAACAAGTACCCTCTTCCTTGCATCGATGATTTGTTTGATCAGTTACAAGGTGCTTGTACCTTCTCAAAAATTGATTTGAGATCTGGTTATCATCAATTGAAAATACGGGCCACGGATGTGCCCACGACTGCTTTTCAGACTAGGTATGGACATTATGAGTTCTTAGTAATGTCTTTTGGGCTTACGAATGCCCCTGCTGTGTTCATGAGCTTGATAAACGGGATTTTTAAGCCATATCTGGATCTCTTTGTCATCGTATTCATTGATGATATACTGGTATACTCAAAGAGCAAGAAAGAACATGAGGAGCACTTGAGAATGTTATTGGAAATGTTGAGGGAGAAAAAGCTTTATGCCAAATTCTCTAAGTGTGAATTTTGGCTAGATTCAGTGTCCTTCTTGGGGCATATGGTTTCTAAGGATGGGGTGATGGTGGATCCTACCAAGATTGAAGCAGTGAAGAATTGGGTAAGACCTACTAATGTTACAGAGGTAAGGAGCTTCGTTGGTTTAGCTAGCTACTACCGTCGATTTGTCAAGGAATTTTCTTCGGTTGCTTCCCAACTGACAAACTTGACTAAGCAGAGTGTTCCATTTGTATGATCGGACGAGTGTGAAGAAAGCTTTTAGAAGCTCAAGACTTTGTTGACTACTGCACCAATTCTTACCTTGCAAGTGGAAGGTAAGAATTTCATTATTTATTGTGATGCATCCTATTCTGGTTTGGGTGCAGTGCTAATGCAAGAGAAGAATGTAATTGCTTATGCTTCGAGGCAATTAAAGGTGCATGAACGTAATTATCCGACCCACGATTTAGAGTTGGCTGCAGTAGTGTTTGCATTAAAGCAATGGAGACATTATCTATATGGGGTTAAGTGTGAAGTCTATACAGATCATCGCAGTTTACAGTATGTCTTTACTCAGAAAGATTTGAATTTGAGACAGAGGAGGTGGATGGAACTACTGAAGGACTATGATATCACTATCTTGTATCATCCGGGAAAAGCTAACGTTGTGGCAGATGCGTTAAGTAGAAAAGCAGGGAGCATGGGAAGTCTAGCTCACTTGCAGGTTTCTAGACGCCCATTGGCTAGAGAGGTTTAGACTCTGGCTAATGACCTTATGAGGCTAGAAGTAAATGAGAAGGGAGGATTTTTGGCCTGTGTGGAGGCAAGATCTTCCTTTCTTGACAAGATCAAGGGAAAACAGTTTACTGATGAGAAACTGATCCGGATCCGAGATAAGGCGTTGCAAGGAGAGGCTAGAGAAGCAAAAATTGATGAGGAAGATGTTTTGAGAATTAAGGGAAGGGTGTGTGTACCCCGCGTCGATGATTTGATTCACACTATTCTTACAGAGGCTCATAGTTCAAGGTATTCTATACATCCTGGCGCAACCAAGATGTATCGTGACCTAAAGCAACATTTTTGGTGGAGTAGGATGAAGCATGACATTGTGGATTTTGTTGCTCAATGCCCGAATTGTCAGCAGGTAAAGTATGAACACCAGAGGCCTGGAGGGACACTTCAGAGAATGCCCATTCCTGAATAGAAGTGGGAGAGAATTGCAATGGACTTCGTGGTTGGTCTTCCAAAGACAATGGGTAAGTATGACTCCATTTGGGTAATTGTTGACAGATTAACTAAGTCTGCTCATTTCATTCCGGTTAAGGTGACTTACAATGCAGAGAAGTTAGCCAGGCTCTATATCTCAGAAGTCGTTCGGTTGCATGGAGTTCCAATTTCCATCATATCAGATAGAGGTACGCAGTTTACTTCTAAGTTTTGGAAAACATTGCATGCTGAATTAGGTACTAGATTGGATCTTAGTACTGCATTTCACCCTCAGTCCGATGGTCAGTCTGAGCGAACGATTCATGTTTTGGAGGATATGCTTCGTACATGTGTGATAGAGTTTGGTGGTCATTGGGATAACTTCTTACCCTTAGCAGAGTTCTCATACAACATTAGCTATCACTCAAGTATTGATATGGCCCCATTTGAGGCACTATATGGGAGAAGATGTAGGTCTCCCATTGGGTGGTTTGATGCATTTGAGGTTAGACCTTGGAGTACTGATCTTCTGAGGGAATCGTTAGATAAAGTGAAATGCATTCAAGAAAAGCTTTTAGCGGCTCAAAGTAGGCAGAAAGAATATGCAGACCGAAAGGTTAGAGACATGGAGTTTATGGAGGGCGAGCAAGTTTTACTGAAGGTTTCACCCATGAAAGGGGTGATGCGGTTTGGTAAGTGAGGTAAGCTTAGTCCGAGGTATATTGGTCCATTTGAAGTTCTGGAGCACGTGGGGAGGTAGCTTATGAATTAGCCTTACCCCCAGGACTGTCAGGAGTGCATCCGGTATTTCATGTGTCTATGTTGAAAAGATACCATGGGGATGGAAACTACATCATTCGTTGGGATCAGTTCTTCTTGATGAGAATTTGTCTTATGAGGAGGAGCCTGTTGCAATTTTAGATAGAGAAGTCCGCAAGTTGAGGTCAAGGGAGATTGCATCCATCAAGGTTCAGTGGAAGAATCGGCCAGTCGAAGAGTCCACTTGGGAGAAGGAGGCTGATATGCAAGAAAGATACCCACACCTGTTTTCAGATCCAGGTACTCCTTTTCGCACTTGTTTTTCTTCTTGTGATCGTTCGGGGACGAACGATGGGTAAATTGGTATCTATTGTAACGACCCGTTTGGTCGTTTTGAGCAGCAGAGTTTATTATGGTAATAATTGTCTGGGTCGACGGATCCCACGACGGACCGTCATGGGCACGACGTACCGTCGAGGGGGTCTCGTTCCAAAACACTTAGATTTTGGAAATTTGGGTACTGAGAACAACTCTCTGAACTTCGCGATGACGATCCGTCGTGGGCACGACGGATCGTCACAGACCCTTTAGTGAATAAAGTCTCTGAACTTTGTGATGGAAGCAGCAGGACGGACCGTCGCGGGAACGATGGGCCGTCACAGGCTGCGTGACTCTGACTGGGTCGGATTTCTGTTAAATGTTTTAAGGGGCGTTTTGGGACTATCCCTGCTTATAATTATAAAGTTAGTGGTTTAATGTTAATAATTCAATTACTTGGGGGTTAAAGAAGACAACCTTGGAATAAATAGTGGGTTACTTTTACCATCTTTTATACTTAATTATATGGTAATTAGGGTAAAAGAAAAAGAGTTTGAATAAGGAAAAATCAGAAAGAGGAAGAGAGAACGAGCGAGAGAAAGAGAAGAACGCAGCTGTGGGAAAGTAGATTGCTTGATCACGATTCTTCGGTGGAGGTAGGTTATGGTTTTTATGCTATTTCATAGTAAACTCTTAATAGCGATTGATATGTATTGGGTAGTATTGTAAAGTCTTCTATATGCTTAATTGTATGCTTGCATGATGTGATTATGAAATTGTAATGGGTTGTAAAGATAAGGTTGTGAAGCTTAAACCTAAAACCCTCTTTGTTAATGATGATGCCTTGACATAAAAGAAGGTTTGATGAACTAAAAAAATGAGGTTAGGGGATCGGGTGTCACGAACCGACACGTAGTATTAATGGATCGGGTGTCACGAACCGACACGTAGTATTAATGGATCGGGTGTCACGAACCGACACGTAGTATTAGGGGGATCGGATGTCACAAACCGACATGTAGTATTGGAGGATCGGAGTGTCACGTTCCGACACCAGGATAGTAAAAAGAATGAATCTTGAATGATGTTAATGTACTCAGATTTAATGAAACCTGTTTCCCAAATGAGTATGGTGTGGAGGCTTGAGTCCTCATAGATGTGCTTGGGTTGTGCCCAATGGTCATGGTACTTGTTGTTGCTACCTGTTGAGTATTGTAGTTGATTTTATGATATTATCTGATAAATATTGCTTTCTATTTTGAGTTGGCCGATGATATCTACTCAGTACTCGTGTTTTGTACTGACCCCTACTTGTATGTTTTCCTTTTGTTAATTGTGGAGTGCAGCAAACGTACCGTCGTCTTCAACTCAACCGCAACTCTAGCCAGTCTTCATCACGTCAGATTCAGGGTGAGCTATTGGTTCTAGCTTGGACTGGATCTTCTTCTTCACGTCTTGATGCCTTGAAGTTCTGGCATGGACTATCTGTTTAGTTATTTTAGCTTCTTAGATACTCTTAGACTTAGTAATTTGAGGATAGATGTTCTTGTGATGATGACTTCCAGATTTTGGGGATAATAATAAGTTTTGAGTTTTAGAAATTATTTGTTGATTTCGTTAATGAGTTTTAAGTCTTCCGCATTATATTCTGTTTATTATGATTGAAATGTTGGGGTTTAGTTAGTTGATTCGCCCGCATAGTAGGATAAGTGTGGGTGCCACTCGCGGCTTGTTTTGGGTCGTGACACAAGAAGGCCGTTTAGGGGAGTAAACAAAGTTGAGGCGCTGTTAGGGTAACTAATCAAAGAAGAAAGTTGTAGTAGTGACTAGACGAGATGATTATTAAATCATTATTATTTCATAATAGATAAGTATAATCCATTAAGAGGTCGGAAGGAATAAAACTTTTAGTCAAAATGAATAAGATGAATACTTATTTAATAGATGATGATGATAATTATAAGATATTACTACTCTATATACTAAAAAATCTTAGTACTGATATAAAAAGAGAAATTTATGACAAATTGGTAACATATGAAATAATAGAAATAACAACCCAAGGTTGGACTGAGTTAACCATACAAAGTATATAAGATGAACTTTACTATGATATGTATGATTTATATGATGATCTAGATATATTTACAGATTAATGATTGAATCAGAAAAATTTGAGATATGGCAAAAAAGAAGTACGAATAAATATAAGATAAAAGTAATTAAGAACCCAGATAAATTAAGTAGATTTTTTAAAATTTTATATAGAAAAATATAATGAACAAAAATAAAGAAACTAAAATAAAAAGAACCAAGATAGATAAAAAGGTACGAAAGATATGGAAAAAATTAAAATCCTTGTACATAGAATATGAACTATCACAACTTACCAAAGCAAACAATGATAAGAAAAACCATTTAATAAAGATAATTTCAAAAACAGAGTATAAATATGTATATTATTTAAAAAAACAACATGGACAAAGAAATATATAAGCAACAATTGATAGAAAAGATAGATGAAAAAAGGCAAGAATTACAACATAGAAAAGAAAGATTAATAGAAAATATATTAGCAGGAGTATGTAATAAATCAATATTTGTACAAAGAAAAAACATATTTATGTTAGAAATAGAAATAGATCACCTTGAATATAAATTACAACACAACATAATTCATAAATTATAATGAATAAAGAAGAATTTGCAGTAGATGAAAAAATATATGAAAATCAAGATGGAATGATAATAAAGATAATATTTTTAAATTTAGGAAGAAGGTATAAAAAAAATAGGAAATAACCTATACCTGATGTTAGAAAAAGAAACAGCAAGATTAGAAGATAATTTAACAGCCATGATAAGAATAACAAAAGAAAATGAAGAAATAGACAAATTAAGAGAAATAGAAAAAATAAAAGTAGAAGCAAAACAAGAAGTACAACATTTAGAAGAAATAAAAAATACAAGAATAAACGAACTAGAAAAAGAATTAGCAAGGTTAAAATTGTTATATGAAAATAAACAAAAATAAAAACAGATAGAAAAAGAAAAAGAATTAACAAATAAAATAAACGAAATGGAACAAAAGTTAAATGAAGATCTTGAGGTAAATGAAGTAAATGAAATAGATGAAAATGAAAATGACCAAAAATCAGAAATAAGTGACATAGTGAGACATATACAGAAATTTTAGAACAAGTAAATAAACTAAAAAAATTAGAAATAAACATAAGAGACATGAATAGACCCAGTACGTCAAGAGTTAAAACCCCAGATAATAGTCCCACAAATAGTCCTAGAGCTAGTCCTAGATGGACACCACCTACTTATTATACAGAAAGTTATCAACAATCAGATAGAAATAATGCAATATGGAACAGTAGATTAAATAAAAATTGGATACCACAACCAATAAGTGAACAATATAATTTCTTAGATCTAGATTGTGTCACAGACATAAATAAAGCAATATTACTATGGACAGGAAATATATCTAAACAGTTAATAGATAACAAAATAGAAACAACAAAAACACCAAGATACATAGAAAGAACATTCGTAGGAACAGCAAAATTATGGATAGAAAATCTACCCCCAGAAAGCTTAGAAGTACTTAGAAGTGATAAGAAAATGGATGGATCCCCATCAGCAACAAATATAGAAATATTAGATAAATACGAATCAGCAATAAGTAATGAATTTGGAGGTATGACCACAGACATAAAAGAACAAAACAGAGAAAAAATAATAAACAGACAACTTATGACAAAATTATCTATATGTAAAATGTGTTACATTGAACAATATACTTGTGCATTTAAATAATATTACTACAAATCAAAATATAATTTAGATGAAGCAAGAGAGATAAGACAACAATATTTTACAAAACTACCAGAACCGTTTAGCACAAAAATAATTAAAGATTGGGATAATGAAGGGATAGTAGATACTTTAGGAGCTAGAATAAAATTCCTATCTCAATGGTTTACACAATTATGTGAAAGCCAAAAAGAAAAATTAAAAGTGGAAAAAGTATTAAATAAAAATTTAGCATGTTGCAAAAATAGAATGGCACCACAATTTGGATGTACAAATAAAAAACAAAAATCCAAAAGATATAAAAATTATAGAAAAAATAAAACTAAGTATAAATATAAACAACCAAGACGAAGGTATTATATAAAAAATTATAAAGTAAAAAGACCATATAAACCAAAGAGGAAAATATCCCAATGTACTTGTTACAATTGCGGAAAGATAGGACACATAGCTAAGGATTGTAAATTACCAAAAGATCCAAAAAGAAAACAAATAGCAGAATTAATCATAGACAATGAAAAATATATGCAAATAGAATACATAGACTATGAATTAAGTGATAACGACAGCATATATGAAGTATCAGATATAGAAACTGAAAATGAACAAGAAAATTTAGATAATAAAATAGAAGAAGAAATATAATGTCTGAAAACGAAATAATATCTAAAGAAAATTATGAAAATGAAGAATTATCACACCAAAAGATTATATTTGATAATACAGTTTTTGAACAAATAAAAGGAAAAGAATTAGATTTAAGTGTTTAAAAGATACTTGAAATACCTACATTAAAAAACTGGTTTAAAAGACAAAAAGAAGAATACTATGTAGTTAGTCAAAAAGAACGCGTCATAGACTGTAAATATACAAGCGGAAAAACATATATACCTATAATAAGCAAACGAATAATAAATAAAGAAATACAAGACATAAAAAATAAAGCAGCTATAAAATATGTACATTTAGGAGGAACAGAAATACTAATAAAAGTTTGTTTCAGAGAAGGAATAGATACACCCATTGAAATATATTTAGCAGATGACAGAATAATACACTCTATAGAAAAAAGTGTAATAAGTGCAGTTAAAGGAAATTTAATATACCAAAAATTTAAATTTATAATAAGTGCTAATTATACAGTAGCATTAACAGATACAAATATAGATAAATCATTAGTACTATATTGAAAAATGTCAGGAATAGAGTTAACACCAGGAAGTAAGGTATTCACAACAAGATGTAAAAATCTACATATATTAACAACAAAACATAAAATAACAAGAAGGAATAAAATTGATAAGATAAAAATAGAAAATCCATTTGAAAAAATAATTACTGTAATAGATAATAATGACTATAGCTATAAGGAAATTGATACAGAAGGAGATTTGGAAATAGTTAAAGAAAGATTAAGCACCTCAAGTACACCAAATACAAGCACATTAAATATGTTGACTAGAGCTACCTCATCAAGGATGAGTACATCTAAAAGAAAATATGAAATACCACAAAATTTATTAGAGGAAACGACGCCATATCATTATTTTATAACGGGAATAATGGACCAAAGAAAATATAAAATCTTGATAAACACAGGACAAGAAGAAAATCATATAACAAGAGAATTAGTATTAGAAGAAGAAATTATAAAAACAGGACACATATGCCCTGGATTACCTAGTGAAATAGTAAATACAAATGAAGAAACAACAGAAAAAGAAATAATTATAGGAGGAATTCCATTAAAAATACAATTTAAGATATACCAAGGAAATCATAATATCACGTTAGGAATAAAATGGCTAGAGAAAGTTAAACCATATAATATAGAAAACGAACAATTAACAATAACATGTCAAAATAAGAAGATAATCATAAATAGAACAAAATGAATAATGAAAATATATATACTCGCAAAAATTATCATAGAAGGATATCACAACAGATATTATACTCCTATGATAGATACAGGAGCAGAAGCAAATATATGTAAATATAATTGTTTACCAGAAGATAAATGGGAAAAATTAAAAACACCAATGGTAGTAACAGGATTTAATAATGAAGGAAGTATGATTAAATATAAAGCAAAAAATATAAAAATACAAATATGAGATAAAATATTAACAATAGAAGAAATCTATAATTTTGAATTCATAACAAAAGATATGTTGCTAGGAATGTCATTTCTAGACAAATTTTACCCATATATAATAACAAAAACACACTGGTGGCTTACTACGCCATGTGGCTATAAAATAGGAGCAAAAAGAGTAAAAAATAAACAACAAAAATCTATGAAATGGATAAAAGGTAGTGAAAAAATAAACCAGAAAATGGAAAATATAAATGAAAAACAAATAACACAATTAGAAATCATTATATTTACAATAGACAGAGTCAGAATAATTAATGAACAACTAGAACAATTATATAATGAAGATCCACTACAAGACAAAAGTAAAAATTGAATTAATAGACGAAAATAGTATAATAACACAAAAACCATTAAAATATAACTTTGATGATTTACAAGAATTTAAAATACATATTAATGAACTATTAAAAAACAATTACATACAAGAGAGTAATAGCAAACACACAAGCCCAGCATTTATAGTTATAAAACACAGTGAACAAAAAAGAGGTAAAAGTAGAATGGTTATAGATTACAGAAATATAAATGCCAAAACTAAAACATATAACTACCCAATACCAAATAAAATATTAAAGATAAGACAAATACAAGGATACAACTATTTTAGTAAATTTGATTGCAAATCAGGATTTTACCACCTAAAATTAGAAGAAGAATCCAAACGATTAACAGCATTCACAGTACCACAAGGATTCTATGAATGGAATGTATTACCATTTGGATATAAAAATGCACCAGGTAGATATCAACATTTCATGGATAACATACTTTAACCAATTAGAAAATTGCATTGTATACATAGATGACATATTATTATATTCTAAAACACAAGAAGAACATATAAGATTATTAGAAAAATGTATACATATAATTAAACATTCAGGTATAAGCTTAAGTAAAAGTATAGCAGAAATAATGAAACCACAGGTAGAATTTCTAGGAATACAAATAGACAAAAATGGAATAAAAATGCAAACCCATATAATACAAAAATTAATTACCCTTAACGAAAATATAGATACAAAAAAGAAATTACAATCATGTTTTTAGGATTAGTAAACCAAGTAAGAGAATATATACAAAAATTAGCAGAACATTTAAAACCACTACATAAAAAACTTAAAAAGGACGTTGAATATTATTTTGACGATAAAGATAAAGAACATATAAAAAAATATTAAAAAATTATGTAAAAAATTACCAAAACTATACTTTCCTGATGAAAATAAAGCTTTTACATATATAGTTGAAACAGATTCAAGTGATCACAGTTACGGAGGAGTACTAAAATATAAATATAACAAAGAAAAGATAGAACATCATTGTAGGTATTACTCAGGAACATATACTGAAGCACAAACGAAATGGGAGATAAATAGAAAGGAATTATTTGCATTATATATATGTTTATTAGCATTCGAACCATATATTGTTTACAATAAAGTTATCGTAAGGACAGATAACACACAGGTAAAATGGTGGTGTAACGACCTGTTTAGTCGTTTTAGAGCAGCAGAACAAATTCTGGAAAAACTGGCTGAAACCACGGACCCAACGACGGACCGTCGCAGGCTCGACGGACCGTCGTGGGTGTTCCGTTCCACGACACTTAGAATTCTGAAATTGGAGTGCGAAAATCGACTCTCGAACTTCGTGAACGAAATGGCGAGCGGACCGTCACATCCACGACGAACCGTCGTGAGTCCCGCTGCAAAACACTTCAACTTTTGAGAAATTGGTGCAAGAAAAGCGAAGTTTCGACCGTCATGACGGAAGGGCAGACGGACCGTCACAGGTGACGGCCGTCGCAGAATTGAAATCTGGGAGGACACGACGGCTGTGTGACGGACCGTCGCACCCACGACGCCGTCCGCCAGCTGCACAATCCCAGGCGGTTTAGGATTTCTCCACACGTTTTAAGGGTCGTTTTGACTATTCTTTCCTTAATTATAAAGATTGAGGGTAACATTAATAAGTCTAATTACTTAGGGGTTAAATTAGGTAACCTTAAGTTAATTAGAGGGTTTATTGTCCTCTTTTATTCTTAATTATACATTAATTAGGGTAAAAGAAGGAGGGTTTGAATAAAACAAACAGAAAAAGAAAAGAGAGAGGAAAAGTCGAGCGAGAAAGAGAGAAAACAAAGAGGATAGCAAAGCTTGGGAGAATTCTTGTTGATTCCAATTCTTGATTGGAGGTAGGTTATGGTTTATGTTCACGATATTCGTAGTGAACTCTTAATAGTGAATATTATGTGTTGATATTATTGTAAACCCTACTATGTGCTTAAGTTGTATGCTTGCATGAATATGAATGTGAAATTGTGATGAATTAACAAAGCATGATGAAGCTATTGAATCCCAAATCTTGAAAGAACCCTAATTCGCTTGATATATTATATAATGAGAATGATGATGCCTTAGTATGAAAGAAGGCTTGATATATTATATAATGAGAATGATGATGCCTTAGTGTAAAAGAAGGCTTGATGAATTAGGGGATCGGGTGCCACGTTCCTACCAGGATAGAATGAATATGAGGATCGGAGTGTCACGCTCCGACACCAGGATAGAATATGGATCGGGTGCCACGTTTCGGTACCAGGATAGAATGAATATGAGGATCGGAGTGTCACGTTCCGACACCAGGATAGAATATGGATCGGGTGCCACGTTAGGTACCAGGATAGAATGAATATGAGGATCGGGTGCCACGTTCCGCATCGTGATAGAATGAATATGAGGATCGGAGTGTCACGCCCGACACCAGGATAGAATATGGATCGGGTGCCACGTTCGGTACCAGGATAGTATATGAGGATCGGAGTGCCACGTTCCGCACCAGGATAGAAATAGAGGAGCGGAGTGTCACGCATCGACACAAGAGGAAGAAAGATAATGAATCTTGAAAGATAATGAATATAGTCAATGTAATGAAGTTAATTGGGAAATGAGTATGGTATTGAGGGTTGAGTGGTGATGTGTGAAGTGGGTTGTAGTTATTGATGAATTTATGTTGTTATTGCTACATGTTGAGTATTGTAGTTGATTTACATTATTATTGATATATACTGTTCCCTATTTTGAGTTGGCCGATGATATCTACTCAGTACTTGTGGTTGTACTGACCCCCTACTTTTATGTTTTTCTTCTTTGTTATTTGTGTAATGCAAAGAACGCTCCGTCAACTTCAACTCAACGAGAGATCTAGCAGTCTTCACTTCATCGGAAATTCAGGGTGAGCTAATGCGTCTAGCTTGGACTGGGTCTTCTTCTTCAAGTCTTGATGCCTTGAACTTCCGGCATGGACTAGCTAGTATTTGTTTTAGCTTCTTAGACATTCCTAGTTTAGTAATTTGAAATAGATGTTCTTGTGATGATGACTTCCAGATTTTGGGGATATTAATAATAGTTTTGAATTGTTTTATTAATGAGTTAAGTCTTCCGCATTATTTTCTGTTGTTATATATTGAAATGTTAAGGGTTAAATTGGTTGGTTCGCTCACATAGGAGGGTAGATGTGGGTGCGGTCAGCGCCCGATTTGGGTCGTGACAAAACTTGGTATCAGAGCATTAGGTTCGTTGGTCTCATCACACAAGAACAGGTCTAGTAGAGTCTTAAGGAACGGTAGGGGGACGCCTTTACTTTTCCTTGAGAGGCTACAAGACTTTAGGAAAATTCCACTCTTTCATTCTTTCTTTCGTGCTACTACTTGAGTCCAATTGGTATCTAGGCGATACGAATTGGTATCTGACCATCTTCACTCTATTTCGCAGATGGTTAGAACTAGAGCCACGACCGCGCCAACAACAACACCGGCAAGACAAGAAACGTCTGAGCCAGCCACTGGGGCTGTGGCTCGAGGGAGAACAACGGCAAGAGGCCGTGGGAGAGGTCGTGGGAGGACGTCCTCTAGAGGAAGAGGACGAGCACCTAGCCCATCTGATACTAGGGCGGTGACTCCTCCACCGACTGAAGAGGTGATGAGAGAAGGGGAGGATGGGGTGAATGAGCAAGTACAGAATGAGGAAATGCCACCTCAACCTACCCCAGATATGATCAATCAGGTTCTCGCTTATCTTAGCGGGTTATCTGATCACGGTCAGGCACCTCCAATGGTTTCTGCACCAACACCTCCGGTTTCAGAGATACGACATGCGGCTACCATGGCTCCCCGCATGGATGCCTCATTGGAGATAGGCACATTTCCACGTCGACTCTTTGGACCGATAATGACAAGCGATCGGCCACGAACTTTTCAAGAAGTTCTTGAAATTGAAACCTCCAGTCTTCAAGGGTACGTAATCAAGATGCTTATGATTTTCTGGTTGATTGTCATGAGCTACTACACAAGATGGGGATAGTAGAACGGTTTGGCGTTGAGTTCGTAAGCTATCAGTTTCAAGGGAACGCCAAAATGTGGTGGCGATCACATGTCGAGTGTCAACCGACAGAGGCCACGCCCATGACTTGGGCATCCTTCTCTACTCTGTTTATGGAGAAGTATATCCCAAGGACTTTGAGAGATAGAAAAAGGGATGAGTTCTTGAGCCTAGAGCAAGGTAGGATGTCGGTTAATGCTTATGAGGCAAAGTTTCGTGCACTATCCAGATATGCCACTCAACTCTGTTTCAGTCCACAAGAACGGATCCGCCGTTTTGTAAAGGGGTTGAGATCAGAGTTGCGGATTTCGGCCTTACAGGTAGCGGCTACGGCAACATCCTTCCAAGAGGTGGTAGACTTTGTGATAGAAGTGGAAGGAGTGAAGCCAGACTACTTCACCACAACTTCGACATCAAAAAGGTTTCGAAAGGGAGGTGAGTTTAATAGTTCGTATACTAGAGGACAGAGCTCCGGAGGTTACTCAAGTCGACCAATCCAGTCTTCACTACAGATCGTAGTTGAAGTCCACCTCAGAACGGTCAACACTTCTCTGAGAGGCCTATGCATGAACCTCGAGAGTGTTATGGATGTGGGGAGGTTGGACACATTAAGAGGTATTGTCCAAACCAGAGTTACAGAACCCCAATAGCTAGAGGTAGAGGTGGTAATGGTAGAGGTCGTTATTCGGAGGCGTGGTGGCGAGGTAATGGTGGTCACCAAAACGGCAGAGGTGAAGGGCAAAACGGAGCCACTACTACGCAACATGGTAGGGGCAATGGACAGACAAACGATAGGGCCCATTGTTACGCTTTCTCTGGGAGATCTGAAGCGGAGGCGTCTGATGCTGTTATCACAGGTAATCTTTTGGTTTGTGATTGCATGGCATCTATATTATTTGACCCTGGCTCCACGTTTTCATATGTATCTTCATCATTTGCTAATGGTCTAAATCTACATTGTGAATTACTTGATATGCCTATTCGTGTTTCTACTCCGGTGGGTGAGTCTGTGGTAGTTGAAAAAGTGTATAGGTCTTGTTTGGTGAATTTTGTGGGGAGCAACACTTACGTAGATTTGGTTATCTTAGAAATGGTTGACTTTGATGTAATTCTGGGTATGACTTGGCTTTCTCCAAATTTTGCGATCTTGGATTGTAATGCTAAAACGGTGACGTTAGCCAAGCCTGGGACAGATCCGTTAGTGTGGGAGGGTGACTACACTTCTAATCCGGTGCGTATCATCTCCTTTCTTCGTGCTAAGAAAATGGTTAGTAAAGGGTGTTTAGCTTTCTTGGCCCATCTCAAGGATGACACTACCCAAGTACCTTCGATTGAGTCGGTTTGAAGTCCGTGAGTTTTTGGATGTGTTCCTGCAGATCTTCCTGGTATGCCACCAGATAGGGATATTGACTGCATTGATCTTGAACCGGTACTCGCCCCATTTCTATACCCCCTTATAGAATGGCTCCCCCGGAGTTAAGAGAGTTAAAGGCACAACTTCAAGAGTTATTGAACAAAGGCTTCATTAGACCAAGTGCATCCCCTTGGGGTGCTCCGGTGTTATTTGTGAAGAAGAAGGATGGGAGTTTTCGGATGTGCATAGACTACGCATAACCGAATAAGGTAACTATCAAGAACAAGTATCCTCTTCCTCGCATTGATGACTTGTTCGATCAACTACAAGGTGCTTGTGTCTTCTCTAAGATTGACTTGAGATCCGGTTATCATCAATTGAAAATACGGGCAACGGATGTACCAAAGACTGCTTTTCGAACTAGATATGGACATTACGAATTTGTGGTGATGTCTTTTGGTCTTACGAATGCCTCAATGCGTTCATGAGCTTGATGAACGGGATCTTTAAGCCATATTTGGACCTTTTCGTGATCGTATTTATTGATGATATATTGGTATACTCGAAGAGCAAGAAGGAACATGAAGAGCATTTGAGAATGGTATTGGAAATGTTGAGGAGAAAAAGCTTACGCCAAATACTCTAAGTGTGAGTTTTGGCTAGATGCGTGTCCTTCTTGGGACCCGTAGTTTCTAAGGATGGAGTGATGGTAGATCCATCTAAGATTGAGACAGTGAAGAATTGGGTGAGACCCACTAATGTGTCAGAAATAAGAAGTTTTGTGGGGTTAGCTAGTTACTACCGCAGATTTGTCAAGGGATTCTCTTCTATTGCTTCCCAATTGTGAACTTGATTAAGCAGAATGTTCCATTTGTATGGTCAGATGAATGTGAGGAAAGCTTTCAGAAGCTTAAGACTTTGTTGACTACCGCACCAATTCTTACCTTGCCAATAGAGGGTAAAGACTTCATTGTTTACTGTGATGCATCCTATTCGGGTTGGAGTGCAGTGTTAATGCAAGAGAAAAATGTGATTGCTTATGCTTGAGGCAATTAAAGGTGCATGAACGTAACTATCCGACCCATGATTTGGAGTTGGCCGCGGTAGTATTTGCACTAAAACAATGGAGACACTATTTATATGGGGTTAAGTGTGAAGTCTACACGGATCATCGTAGCCTTGATGCGTCTTTACTCGTAAAGATTTGAACTTGAGACAAAGGAGATGGATGGAACTACTAAAGGACTACGATATCACTATCTTGTATCATCCGGGGAAGGCGAATGTTGTAGCGGATGCTTTGAGTAGAAAGGCGGGAAGCATGGGAAGTCTAGCTCATTTGCAAGCTTCTAGGCGCCCATTGGCTAGACAACTGCAGATTTTGGCTAACGATTTGATGAGGTTAGAAGTAAATGAGAAGGGAGGATTGTTAGCTAGTGTGGAGTCGAGATCTTCTTTTCTTGACAAGATTAAGGGAAAACAGTTTGATGACGAGAAACTAAGGCGAATCCGAGACAAAGTGTTGCAAGGAGAGGCTAAGGAAGCACAAATCGATAAGGAAGGTGTTTTGAGAATCAAAGGTTAGAGACTTAGAGTTCATGGAGGGTGAACAAGTCTTGTTGAAAGTTTCACCAATGAAAGGGGTGATGCGGTTTGGTAAGAGAGGTAAGTTAAGTCCAAGGTATATTGGACCATTTGAAGTGCTTAAGCGAATAGGGGAGGTGGCTTATGAGTTAGCCTTGCCCCCGGGGCTGTCCGGAGTACATCCGGTATTCCATGTGTCCATGTTGAAAAGATACCATGGAGATGGAAACTACATCATCCGTTGGGATTCAGTTTTGTTGGATGAGAACTTGACTTATGAAGAGGACCCGGTTGCTATATTAGATAGAGAGGTTCGCAAGTTGAGGTCGAGAGAAATTGCATCCATCAAAGTTCAATGGAAGAATCGACCGGTTGAAGAGGCTACTTGGGAGAAGGAGGCGGATATGCAAGAGAAATACCCACATCCGCTTACGCATTCAGGTGCTCCTCTTCGCCATTGTTTTTCTTTTGATCGTTCGGGACGAGCGATGGGTAAATTGGTATCTATTGTAACGACTGTTTAGTCGCTTTAGAGCAGCAGAACAAATTCGAAAAAGCGGCTGAAACCACGGACCCAATGACGGACCGTCGCAGCTCGACGGACCGTCGTGGGTGTTCCGTTCCACGACACTTAGAATTCAAATTGGGTACCGAAAATCGACTCTCTGAACTTCGTAACGAAATGGCAGAACGGACCGTCACATCCTCGACGAACCGTCGAGAGTCCCGTTGCAAAACACTTCACCTTTTGAGAAGTTGGTGCAAGAAAGCGAGTTTGTGACCGTCATGACGGAGGGGCCGGGACGGACCGGCACAGGGGTGACGGCCGTCGCGCACCACCCGAAATCTGGGAGGACACGACGGCTGTGTGACGGACCGTCGCACCCACGACGGCCCGCCACAGCTGCACAATCCCGAGCGGTTTAGGATTTCTCCACACGCTTTAAGGGTCGTTTGACTATTCTTTCCTTAATTATAAAGATTGAGGGGTAACATTAATAAGTCTAATTACTTAGGGGTTAAATTAGGTAACCTTAAGTTAATTAGAGGGTTTATTGTCCTCTTTTATTCTTAATTATACATTAATTAGGGTAAAAGAAGGAGGGTTTGAATAAAACAAGCGAGAAAAAGAAAAGAGAGAGGAAAAGTCGAGCGAGAAAGAGAGAAAACAAAGAGGATAGCAAAGCTTGGGAGAATTCTTGTTGATTCCAATTCTTCGGTGGAGGTAGGTTATGGTTTATGTTCACGATATTCGTAGTGAACTCTTAATAGTGAATATTATGTGTTGATATTATTGTAAACCCTACTATGTGCTTAAGTTGTATGCTTGCATGAATATGAATGTGAAATTGTGATGAATTAACAAAGCATGATGAAGCTATTGAATCCCAAATCTTGAAAGAACCCTAATTCGCTTGATATATTATATAATGAGAATGATGATGCCTTAGTATGAAAGAAGGCTTGATATATTATATAATGAGAATGATGATGCCTTAGTGTAAAAGAAGGCTTGATGAATTAGGGGATCGGGTGCCACGTTCGGTACCAGGATAGAATGAATATGAGGATCGGAGTGTCACGCTCCGACACCAGGATAGAATATGGATCGGGTGCCACGTTCGGTACCAGGATAGAATGAATATGAGGATCGGAGTGTCACGCCCGACACCAGGATAGAATATGGATCGGGTGCCACGTTCCGCATCAGGATAGAATGAATATGAGGATCGGGTGCCACGTTCCGGTACCAGGATAGAATGAATATGAGGATCGGAGTGTCACGCCCGACACCAGGATAGAATATGGATCGGGTGCCACGTTCCTGCACTGGATAGTATATGAGGATCGGAGTGCCAATGCTCCACACCAGGATAGAAATAGAGGAGCGGAGTGTCACGCATCGACACAAGAGGAAGAAAGATAATGAATCTTGAAAGATAATGAATATACTCAATCTAATGAACTTAATTCCCAAATGAGTATGGTATTGAGGCTTGAGTCCTCATGTGTGAACTTCGGTTGTAGTTATTGATGAATTTATGTTGTTATTGCTACATGTTGAGTATTGTAGTTGATTTACATTATTATTGATATATACTGTTCCCTATTTTGAGTTGGCCGATGATATCTACTCAGTACTTGTGGTTGTACTGACCCTACTTTTATGTTTTTCTTCTTTGTTATTTGTGTAATGCAAAGAAACGTTCCGTCAACTTCAACTCAACAAGAGATNTAGCCAGTCTTCACTTCATCGGAAATTCAGGGTGAGCTAATGCGTCTAGCTTGGACTGGGTCTTCTTCTTCAAGTCTTGATGCCTTGAACTTCCGGCATGGACTAGCTAGTATTTGTTTTAGCTTCTTAGACATTCCTAGTTTAGTAATTTGAAATAGATGTTCTTGTGATGATGACTTCCAGATTTTGGGGATATTAATAATAGTTTTGAATTGTTTTATTAATGAGTTAAGTCTTCCGCATTATTTTCTGTTGTTATATATTGAAATGTTAAGGGTTAAATTGGTTGGTTCGCTCACATAGGAGGGTAGATGTGGGTGCCAGTCGCGGCCCCGATTTGGGTCGTGACAGGTGGATAACTAAAAAGGTAGATGATTCAGTTACAACAAAAGAAATAAAAAGATTAATATTAAATATATTGAATTTTACATTTACAATTGAGATAATTAAAACTGACGAGAATCTCATTGCAGACTATCTCTCAAGAGAAAGATACACTAAAAGATATATTGGCCATGATGACAAATCTATGCCAAAAGATGGAAAAGATAGAAACGGAAGTACAAAGTCTGAAAGAAAAAGCTAATAGTCATCAGCATGACTCAAAATATGCGGAGCTAAGTCAGCAGCATGACTATAAACATGCGGAAGTATAAAATTATATACACAATCAGAAATAGGTCTTTTATTGTTGGTATACAAATAGGTGGTGGGTCCCATTAATTATGGCAAAAAAATTATTTTGTCAATCATGCACTTTCCTTAAAAAAAAATTAATACAAGGTTTACTTTGACTAATATAACCTTATTATAGCAAGAACATCAAAAGTCTACATAACTTTTTAATTGAACAAAATGAAGTGATTATTAAGAATATAATTGAAAAAAAAGATTAATTATTTTTTAATTGTTTAAACTGATAATAATCTTGAACATCTATCTTTAATATAAATGTCAAACAATTATGAACGAAAGGAATAATTACTTAGTATAATTTTTCATCCCCCATAATTTTGGAATGGATAGTGTACAAAGTAAAACAAAATATCCAAAAATAGGGTGAGTTTCTTTTTCCTCAAAATGAAAGCCTACCATTAAGGTACATGGATTAAGTAGAAAAAAGATGAAAAATACTATTTAGTAGGATATTATTTTTAAAAAATTATACGTTACATAACAAATACTTGAAATCATCATGTGATTCCCTACAAAATTCTTATTCTTTTTAGTTTTGAATGAACAAAAAATTTAAAAAATAAAGTCAAATATTTGAATTTAGTGATATTATTAATTTACATTATTGTTATCCATTGTATTGTATTATATTGTATTGTTACTATATCTACAATGTTTGTTTTAATTGTTACTTAAAATGTATTGTATTGAATCATTAAATTTGGTTGTTACGTAACAATGAAAACTCGTATTTTATGGAACAACCAATTTGATGTGTTCCCATTGTTACTTAATTTCTTTTTCCAACTATATCTTTACATAATATTTCAAAAAACTTTTTACTCTTTATCTCAATTATTTAAATCTAGTCAAACCTCTTACCCTAAATAATTAGAATATTTTAGTAAATTTATAAATTACAATACAGTACGATACAATCAAACCAAACAATTAATACGTTATTAAACAATAACAAATAATACAGTCTAGTCAAACATTGTATCTATCATACAATGCAATAAAAAAGAATATAATACAATACAATATATTATGAAACAATAGATCAAACAAAATGTTAATAATATGCATTCTTTAAATTTTATAATCTTGATTTGTCACAAAATCTTATTTTTCGGGGTTATCCAAAAATATTATTTCTTTTATCAAATGTCGTAATGAAACATCACAACGTACGAAAGGAGTATTCATTATGAGGTTTTCCAATGAGGCCGGCCGGCTAAATTTGGATGAATGGAACACCCAGCCCATTAACACACATTTACGAGCCTCCTCTAGGGTCTGGAAGCTTCTCAACTTTTCTTTTATAAATTTCTAGCATTTTCTATGCTGAACTTCAAAAATCTTCCATAACCCAGAATTCACATTTGATTTTATTTGTTGAAGAAGAAGAAAGTAGAAAATGGCTGCTAACGATTTAGCTTTGGACTTGGAGGAACTTCAGCAGCTTCACACCATAGCCAAACGGCCTCGTGTCGTTTCTCTCATTTCTACTGAGATTCGTAACTTGGAGAAGGTTATCACTCTTTTTTTATTGTTATTAGTGTTTTACTATTTCCATCTCCAGTATTGTTGCTTGTCTGTGTATCTGTATTTTTCAGTTTGTCGTTTTTCCTCTTTAAGTTGGGTATATGTGAGCTAAAATGGAGTAATTCAATTATAGTTTGAATTGGTATAGTTCAGCATGATTCATTTTTGTCATAACAAATAAATATGTATTTTAACTTATCTCTTTATATATTTATGTTATACATGCAGATACTTTTAAATTTGTATTAAATTGAACAAACACACCCGTTCTATGTGGCATCATACCTGGCATTATGCGCTCTACTTGGGCTCATACATATAATATGCAATATAGAATTTGTTCAACATTGTATAATTATAAGTGTCTACTTATACACATTCAAAACTGGATGGTAAGGTGAAATGATGTAAAGTTAAATGACATATTTATGTATTATGCCTTCATTTTTGACATTCTTTTTATATGATTTTTCGATTATTGCACTATTTTTCCATGAAGTAGTGGTAAGACCGGCATGTATTTTACTCTCCAGAACTCACAAATGGGATTATTGTTGTTGTTGTTGTCTCATGATTCGTTTCATTTCAAGATGAACTATTGTGTAGAAACTATAGGTTTTGATTTTTGTGTAAGGTAAGGTTCTTAAGTCTCACTTGATGGCTCCTTTCAATAAAATGAGACTATAGGTTTTGATTTTTGTGTAAGGTAAGGTTCTTAAGTCTCACTTGATGGCTTCCTTCAATAAAATGAGACTGGGTTCGGGAAATTATGATAGCATGGGTGCTCTTAATCTGAAATCTTTATCAAGGAATCCGAATATACTTCTTGTTGTTAGTGATTTAATAGCTGTGACTTCTAGATGATTTAGTGACTGTATAATGGGTTCTTGTTGCAGAAGTGGATGAAGCAGCTGTAATTGCATCAGCTGGCTGTTTTAGTCTTTTAGAAGTTAATGGTTCTAGTCTAGTATCTTGAAATGAATACTAAGTAGGGGCAAAATCATCCCAAACCCCCTATCGGTCCGGTATTTCAACTGGTTGGGTAATGACTATATTGTTGATTTGACCTAACAGATCGAACTCAAAATGACCCATCAAACAACTTTCGGGTCAAAACAGGGATCTAACTAGTGTAACCAGCTGGGTCAAAACGTAATCCAACTTGATTTTTTAGTTTACATCACCTAATTTGCTTTCAAATTTATGATGACATGTGATGCTTAGAAGTGTATTTGATTTGTGTTATCGTGATTGTTAACGGTATGTTCTATCGGATGTATGAGGCTTGAAGCTTTGACATTACATTCTCTTTGAGCTGCAAATATCTACTCTATTTATGGCCTAAATATTGAACACCATGAAGATTTTAGATAAAGAAAATTTAGAAACTTATTGTTGAGTGAGACTAGATTGGAACATTTCTATTGTAGTCCAATGATAACTTAATGAATTTTTGATCTATCATTTTACTTCATCATGAGTTCTTTACTCCCTTGAACCATTAACAATTACTTACACATTGATTTTTTTACTAGTAAAATTGCTTTGATATTTTAACTACTCAATTTTATGTAATTTTTTTTTAATTTCCGTCATTTTTATATTCTTCTTCATTCTTAGTAATTTCATGGAGTATTTAATTCAAAACATTTCACCTTTAATAATTTTGATATCCCAAACCTATTGCTAAGCATGAAGACTCTGTTTTTGAAAACTTCTCTGGTGATTATGTATGTTAAACAAGATGCACAGCTGCAAAATACAGTTTCAGGAGATACTGGTTGATCATTATTTTCATTCTTTTATTCTTTACGAGGTTATATCTATTTGATAAATGGATAATGGATACATATATGTGATTAGAAAATTGTACTGTTAAAAGTCTACCTGCATCATATCCAAGTTTTTGCTGTTTCTTATCAAATTAGATATTAAGATTATGAAAAATGAGGCAATAGCACATTTAATTTGACATGAAACATCCTTCTTGAATCATGTTATACAGAAATGTGTTTAGCAGCTCTTTTCAATCTGTTCTTAGTGAAAGGTATTCTGCGAACAGGTTTACATTTGTAATATGATATTTCAAGTCTTAACGTCTTTTCTGTTCTGCAGCTGTCAAAAGATGGTGCTTCAGTGTCATCTTCGCAAATACCAGCTCCAGTTTTAACTGCAGCAAAGGTGATCCACAAACCATCTCTGAACTATGTCTCTGTTTCATCCTTCAGTTGGGATCAGGACAATGACAAAGTGAAGGTACGATATCTTCAGTCAGAGCTATAACGTTGAACCCCTGTATCCATTTGAATGTGTGAGATACTTGCTTAACCATTGCAAAGGGTTCTTACTTCAATTATAAAATTCCACTCAGTTCTCTACCATTTCGATATTTTGAACTCTTGCAATGCCTTCATTGATTTTACTCTTTGTCTCTTCTCTGATGGCTTATTTATCTCTTATGCAGATTTATCTATCATTGGAAGGAGTAGATCAGGAGAAAACGGAGACAGATTTCAAGCCTATGTCTTTTGATGCCAAGTTTCATGATGTAAATGGAAAGAACTATCGCTTCTCCTTGCCGAAATTGAACAGAGAGATTGTACCTGAGAAATGTAAGGTGCTCGTGAAACCATCAAGGGTTGTCATCACCTTGGCCAAAGCCTCCAAAGGGAACTGGTTGGATTTGCATTACAAAGAGGACAAGGTTATTACCTGTTCCACGTAATTATTTTTCACTTTTGATTATGGTGATTGTTTAATAACCATGCCATGCTTATTATCCTGCAGTTCAAGCCTAGTTTGGACAAAGAAAAAGACCCCATGGCAGGAATTATGGATATGATGAAGGTATCAACTTGTTCTGATGTTGTGGACTTCTTACTTCTTTGCAATTCCTTTCTTATTTTCAATGTGTATGTGATGAGTGATGTTTCATTTTGCAGAACATGTATGAGGACGGTGATGAGGAAATGAAGAAGACAATTGCAAAAGCCTGGACTGATGCTAGATCTGGCAAGGCAGCTGATCCATTGAAACGCTACACCTGAATGTTGAAATAGGTCTCTTAACAGATTTAGGGGTTTATTCCGGGTGAGCAGCCATTATCGTTTTGAGTAGCTTGTAAAACTGGATAATCAAGGATCTCTATGTAGAAATTTTACAGCATGTTGCTTGAATGGTCGTTTTTTGAGCCTTAAACTTAGTATATATATGCAGCTGGTGTCAAGTAATTGTCTTTGAACCTTGTTTTGATAAGCTTCATTGTTGAATGTGATTCCCAAGAATGAATGATGTATTCCTTTTTACTATTCCAGTTTTCTTATTTGATATATAAATCTTTAGGATCTAAATCTTACCTTGGGATTGAGACGCAATTAGTTGATTGATATAGCTAAATTGCCTATAGTAATAGCTAGTAAATTCAACTAAATTTGTAATTTGACATCTATTATCACAATCTAACTAAACAGACAATAGGAGAGCAAATAACCACATGTCAGTACAAACCATTCCAGTCTAATAATATTTTCATATTTTATGACGAAACACCTTAGGACCCCCAGCAAATGAGCAACTTTAACTTTATTGTGGGTTCGTGTCACCAACAACAAATTAGACACTTTATATCAAAGAAGGAGCAGTAGAATCCGGATGCTCAGATGGTTTGAGTCTGGATCCGGGATAAGGTTGAAAGGGGGCACGTATGTTGTTGTGTTGATCATACGGGTCGTGTTCCGCAATTTCTATGGTAATCAAACCTAATATTACACTGCCAATTGCTATCGATATCGTCGTAACTGCCCCCATTGCTTGACTCTTCTAAAGGAATTTTGAAAATGAAATTGTGAATTTAGGAATGGAGGAGAATTTTGCCAGTTGATTATTTGGAAGAATCGTAGGATTTCCCCAACTGTTTGACAAATGATTGTTGGGTTCTTTAATAAAAAATTTCACAATATGTTGACATATCTTTGGCTCTTTAACTGTATACTGGAATTCGTGATATTTTTTACTAGTCATATTTCATAGGATAAACATGTGATAATTAGAGATGACAATGAGGTGAGTTGAAGCTTTATCCATAAAATTTTATTTCACCCCTGTTAAAAAAGTTAAAGTTGATTTTTTGGGTATATGATAGATTGTTCTAGTAAGTTTCTAGAATAGTCTAGGATAGTACCGGGGTTAATTATCTTTAAAAAATATTTAGATATCTAGAAGATAAAGTTAAATAGAATTTTCTTTGTAAAAGTATGTAGAAGAATTTCTAGAAGCATCCCTATACTCGTATAAATAGGAGTGATCATAGTCATTTGTAATCAATCCAAACAACTCAAGAACAACCTAATAAAAGAGTATTCTTCCATAAACAAGTTCTCCTTTCTAGCTTCCTCTTCTTTTGTTGAATCTTAGATCTTAGTTAACGTCTTGGGCTAGCAAAAGGTTCCCCAATTATACTCTTCTTTTGCTATTCTTCACATGGTATCAGAGTCATAGCCGTAGATTGGCTAATGGGTTTTATTTCAAGATCGGGTTGGTGGTAGATTCAACTGGTTTGTTTAGATGGATTTTAGCGGTCGTGTTAATGGACGGGGATTGAGTTGTTGAATCAGTCCAGTTACACGGTATGAAAGACATGTATGGAATCATAACTTGTCGGAGAGGATATGTGGGATGCTGTTAATGGGAATGGCACGAGTCCTCCTATTGACGGATCGGGAAACAGTAGCATATACACGAAGTGGAAGCAAGTTAATGGGAATGTTGAGTTCATTTTGAAGAGGACAATCTCCTCCGATTTATTTGATCACATTATAAAGTGTAAATCAGCTTACGAGATATGGAGGACCCTCGATCGCTTGTTCAACAAGAAGAATGAAGCTCGGCTGCAGATATTGGAGAATGAATTGGCTAACACCACTCAAGGTAATCTTTCTATCTCTGAGTATTTTTTGAAGATTAAGAGCTTATGTTCTGAGATATCTTTGTTGAATCCGGATGAGGCTATCTCTGAAGCGCGAATGAATAAAATTGTCATTCGTGGTTTGAAGCCTGAATATATTCCATTTGTAACGTCGATTCAAAGATGGGCTCAACAACCGTCCTTGGAGGAGTTTGAAAATTTGTTGTCATCACAGGAACTACTAGCTAAGCAATTGTCTAGTGTATTTGTCAAAAGAGAAGAAAATGCTCTTATAGCCGATAAGAGAAACTTTAAAGGAAAAACACGAGATATGTCACACTCTCGATTCTCAGGTGGTTTACGCTCACCTAGAGAGAATGAAGATCCTTCTAACTATTATGGTAAGAAGCCTCTAAGATGTTATCGTTGTGGCGAAGTAGGGCACATAAAAGAAATATTGTCACGCCAAGTTGGAATATTTCAATGAAAATCTGAGAAAGAGAGAACATGGTAATTGTTGAGAGCTTCTGCTCTTTAACATGATATGAAAGTTGAAAGAGCCCAGAGAGTATCTTGAGAAAAAAGTTTTCAGTTTCACCCACACCGCCCTACTTAATTTCTTTAAAAAAATTGTTTTAACCCACTCCACAACCGCCCCATGTTAGCTTAGACCTGCCCTGCCGCCTCCCAACCCATTGTCATTCCTAGTGACAATTTGGTTTGAATATCACTTATTCAATGAGTTGCGGTACCTTGCATTGGATTTGAATATGTTGCGTGAGCTAGTTGATGTTAATGTATATATTTTCACCCTTGTTGATGATGCAGATATAATAGATTGGGTCTATTGATCTTGTTTAGTTTCTGCTCATGGCAATTATCAAGCGATTGATATGTTATTATATTTGATATGGTTGATTTTGAGGTAATCCACAATATGGATGGATTGTTTCTCTTAACATTAGAGACTATTATGAAAATATGTATTTCTTAGAGTAAGGGTCAAGTATGTGTGCTAATTTTACTTGTCAACAAAGCATTAGTTGTATCGATATATACCTCTATTATGAGATGAATAAAAGATGTGAAAAGGAAAAGTATTCTCTAAACCTAATATCCAACATGGTATCAAAGCAATCAGATTCGTAAAACCTGAAAGTCCAACCTAATTGTTTCCAAGATGGGCGATTCTATGCCTTCATATGGCACAACGAGAAACCCTGTGAACTCAACCATAACAAACCATGACTCAATTAACAAAACGGGAGTTATCCTTGATTAAATAAATATCTCATTATGGTCTCAATTGATGCAGATGTGTATTAGAGCTCAAAACAAGGTTGATTACCTTATCGGTGAAGTAAAAGAAACCTGAACAAACTGACTCGGGTAATGCAATATGAATTATAGAGAATCATAAGGTGAAGAGCTGGTTGACTGACTTGATGAGTCCTACGTCAATGCAGTGGTTTATCAGGTTTTCCACGACAAAGGAAATATGGAATGCAATTGCCAAATCTTCTCTGAGGGTTCGGATGAAATCCGGTTATTTGAACTAAATCCAAAATCCTTCACCACTATGTATAACGGAAGACCCATGTCCACGTACTACGGTTGTGAGTCCATATATTTCTCAATGGACTTAATGGAGAATGTGATCAAGTTCATGATGAGATTATAAGAAAGGATCCAAAGCTTGACCTTAAAAGTACATATGCTTATTTCCGAAGAGAAACTCAACAGAGACAGCCTATGGGTAGTGCTCGGCTAATTCATGAGAGTTCTACCATGGCTATCCATCGTATCAATTCTGCTAAAGGTCGAACTCTGGTATGCCTAATAATATTATTTGTAGCCATTGTGGTGATTAGGACATTCAAAAAAATGATGCTATGAGATCATTAGTTATACATATTAGTAGGATTTCTTGAAGAAACCCAGCAAAGTCATTCCAAGTAGAGTTAAAGCCACGACTTCATCATGAATCAATCGGCCAAAACAATGATGGTAAAATAGAAGCCCGTGTTAATATGACAGTCATATATTACGGGTAATAGCAATGTTAATGTCAATGTTACTGCACCTTCTACAAATAGTACTTGGATTATAGTTAGTGGAGCATCTAATTGTATGACCAAAGACCCAAGCAAAATTACAATCATTAGAACCATCTTCTCAGCCCTTTATTTCTACCGCTAGTGGTGGTACTTCTCCAATTATTGGAGAAGGACTAGTTGTCTTAACAGATGTTTTAAAACATGTCAGTTTTTCAGTTGCACTTGCTCTAGATCATAATCTTCTATCGGTTAGCCAAGTTACCTCCTCTCTCAATTGCACTGTAACCATTTGGCCTCTTTTTTATATCATTAAGGACATTTTGACTCGGAAGACTCTTGGTTATGGTGTTAAACGACTCTATTTTCTGGAATTGACTAAAGGCGGAGAGAAGAAATTCAATCATGTATTGCGCACATAGGGGGTTGGAAAGGCACGGCACCATGTATGGTTATGGCATATAAGGCTCGAACATATCTTGTTTGGTCATCTTCAAAATCTCAAATCAGATTCATTTTTAGGTTTAGATAGCTCAGATTTTCATTATGACAATTACGAATTAGCGAAAAGTCGTTGTGTTTCATATTTACCAAGTTTGAATAATTGTTATAAATCTTTTGTTGTTTTACATTCTAATATTTGGAGCCTTGTGAAAGTTGAAACTCTGTCTCAAGCGCATTATTTTATTACTTTCACAGATGAATGTACTAGAATGACATGGATATTATTATTTCGAAAGAAGAGTGATGTGTATATTACATTCAAAGAATTTTATAATATAGTAGGTACTCAATATCAATAACAAAATTGTGTTTGGCAATCTGACAATGTCCTGAAATTTGTGCAATCTATTGTTGATGAATACCTTCGGCAATGAGATGCATCATCAAAAATGCGGCACTTACACACCACAACAAAAATGGCCTAGCAGAAAAAGAAAAAATAGATTATGGAGATTGTCTGTGCATCTCTCTTTGGCATAAATATGTCAACTATTATATCGGGGAAAGCCGTTAAGTCTGTGGCTTATTTTATAAATCGAGTTTCATCTCGAGGCATTAATTAATTTTGAGACTGCAGAAAAAGATCCATTCTCTTTGTTCTCTTTTGCATCTATCGAACATAAAACAAAGGGTGTTTGGTTGCACAGTATGCACTCACATTTTCAAAGCTCTACGAGGAAAATTGGATTTGTGTGCAAGATGGTGTGTGTTTGTTGGCTAGTCAGAATTTCATAAAGGATGTCGGTGTTATGAGCCACAAAATAAGAAACCTATTTCACTCTTAATACATGTATGAGTGAGTGAGAACCATATTTTGAAGGCGCAGTAACACCCTCATCTCTTCCGGGGAGAATAACATCGAAGAGACTAGGACGAATAGAGCTTTAGAGGGAGAAACTGAGTTATTTGAATTAGAAGTCCACGAGGAAAGATTAAATGTGCATACTATTATATCTGAATAAGACACTATCACACATGAAGACAATGAAGCAATCAGTGAAGAAGGAAATAAAAATAAGTCTCATATGAAGACAATGAATGAATTCTCAGAATGTTCTACTTAATCATATACCTACCTCAGTTACCTTTTAATTGCTCTTCAAATGAACTTGAAACTATGTATAATGATTCTTATTCTCCTACTTCCGAATATTCAATTAAAAAAGCTAAAGATATACCGATAATACAATATGAACCTGATCTTATTTCCAATTCAAAATATCCTAGTAGAAATTATACCTCCCCAAAAGATTATCGACCCCATATTCTATAAATGTCAATCAAATGTCCAAAGTGTCTATTCCTAGTGGTGTTTAAGAAGCATTAGTAGGATCACAATAGAGAAAAGCGATGAATGAAGAAATGGAGGCCTTGTAGAGAAATCAAACTTGGGAATTAGTTCTGCTACCCGAAGGAAAGAGGGTTATCGGGTGTAAATGGGTGTATATTGTAAAGCTTAAAGTAGATGGAAGTATCGATAGGTATAAGGCGAGGCTGGTAGCAAAAGGATACACAGAGAAATATGGAGTGGACTATCATGAACATTTGCATCGACGGCTAAACTTAATACTATTGATCGTATCCCTATATCAGTTGCAGCAAATAGAGATTACCATTGCGAAAAATTGATGTAAAAAACGCATTCTTAAATGGTGACTTGGAGGAAGAGGTTTACATGGATAGCCGACCAGGAATTATGCAGGAGAACACTTACAGAAACAAGCTATGCAAATTAAAGAAGACTTTATATGGGTTAAAATAGTCACCACGGCCATGGTTTGGACATTTCACGTGTGTAATGACATCAGTGGGTTATAAACAGAGCAAATCTGATTACACTTTATTTATCAAACACAACAAAAGGAAGGTAATAGGAAATGATTCCAATGAAATGGACCAATTTCAGAAATTTTTGACATCAAAATTTGTAAAGGAAGACCTAACCGAGAAAATGTTTACTACAATGGTTGATGGAGACAGGTATGCTAGCATGCAAGCCAATTAATACACCTATGGAGACAAACCATAAACTTTGAAACTCTGCGAGAGAGAAAATAAAAGATGTAGGCAAATGTAAACGTCTAGTAGGAAAGTAAATCTAACTCACACAAGGACAAACATTTTGCATATGTTGCAAGTGTTGTGAGTTAGTTCATGCAGAACCTAACAGAAGATCATATGAAAGTTGTCTATAGAATTTTGCGATACTTGAAGAGCTCCAGGAAAAGAACTATCGTTCTTGAAGAATGAAAAAGTTGTCATCGAAGGTTATACAGATGCATGCAGATTGGGTAGGAGATCTCTTGACCAGGAAATCAACATCGGGTTATCTCACTTTTGTCGAAGGCAATCTTGTCACATGGAGAAGTAAGAAGCAAAAGGTTGTCGCGAGGTCTAGTGTAGAACCATAATTTTGAGGGATGGCCAATGGCTTGTGTGAGCTTTTATCTATTAAATATGTTCTGTAAGATCTTGGAATTGAATGTACATGACCTATGAACTTATTCTGTAATAACAAAGCTGCAATCAAATAGCACAAAACCCTGTTCAACATGATCGGACTAAGCATGTTGAAATTAATTGACACTTCATTAAGGAAAAATTAGATCAAAAGATTATGCATTTTCCATTTGTCAAGTCTCAAAGTCAACCGGCAGATGTACTCACCAAGGTTGTATCAGGGGAATGTCTTCGACGATATGATTGGCAAGTTGGGCTTGATAGACATATATGCACCGCCTTGAGATTAGTACTATTATGTAAATATGTATTTCTTGAAGAAGCGGTCAAGTATTTGTGCTTATTTTACTTGTCAACACAGTTTTAGTTGTATCAATATATACCTCTATTATGAGAGAACAAAAGATGTGGAAAGGAAAAATATTCTCTAAACCTAAAATCCTACTATTTCAATTATGTGACCTTATACTTTCATGACTCGATATGACCAATATGGATTTTTTTTCATAGTATCATTCTATTAGACAAATTCAGAGGCAATTTTTTCTTAGAATTGATGAATTATGTGCTCAAGTGGTATTTAGATTCCTTCATCATTATTTACTTATTAAATCTTTATTTACATATTCATATAGTAGGGAACAATATTTAAGTATCGTACTTCAGATTTTGAAGGATAGGAAATTATACACCACGTTCTCCAAATTTATGGTTTGGTTAGATTCAATATTTCTCTTCGATCATGTGGTATGTGTCAAGGTTATTAAATTAAAGTTGATCTCAATATGCATGAGTCTTCATTTGTACACATTGTGTGACCTTGTCATTTGTTACGGTAGACAATAAAATTCGCGTCGAGAAACAATAATCAAGAACAGAAAATTATAGCAACAATCAATTTTATTTCAAATGCGAGTGTTACAATATCTATAATTCCTGAACTCGCCTTTTCAAATATAAATTTAAGGGGTTTAAAGGTTGTTCTTGAATCTATGATGAACTTGAACTTTATCTTGATCTTGACTTTTATTTGAACTCAAGGGCTTCAAGCTTGTTCTTGAATTTGGTGGTCTTGATCTTGATCGTTCTTGAACTTGAATGCTTGGATTCTTAAACTTGTAGCTTTGTAGAGAATTAAATGACGTTTGTACCACAGAGTTTCTCTGGCTTCTTGTTTAGAATTTTCTCCCTTTTCTGAATTATGAAGACCCCTATTTATAGTTTTAGAATATAGGAGTTGCGATTGGAATTGAATTCTGTTCAGCCAATCAGATTTAAGTGACATAGCATTTGGGTTTTATGGAGTGGGTTTGTCATCTTTGACACGTGTCATAATTCTATTGGTTTTCTTATTTGACTTGGCATGCCACATCATCTGCACATGTGGCGCCAAGATGGGCTCTAGAATGAGATGAGATTGGGTTTAACAAATTGGGTTCATCTAATGTAGCTCAAATCAATTAATTTAGACTTTAATTAAATCCATATTAATTGGACTTAAATATTTAACTCAATTATATCAATCCACAATATTTATTTGGATTAATATATTTATGAATTCAATATAATCCGAATCATTTTAGAAATTTATATTTAATAAATTTTAAATGATTATAAATGCCCCTTGCTTTAAGTCTTGTCGAGATATTTTATTTTTTAGAGACTAGGCTTGAAACATTAATCGGCTACTAAATTCACCTAAGTTAAAAATGAATTATAATTGAATTAACAATTGTAATCCTACTCAATTTCATATTCATATATATATGTTTTATTGCCCAAGACAAAAAGAAATTGTAATTGAACTAGGAATTGTAATCCTACTCAATTTCATATTCATATTATGTTTTATTGCCCAAGACAAAAAGAAATTGTAATTGAACTAGGAATTGTAATCCTACTCAATTTCATATTCATATATATGTTTTATTGCCAAAGCCAAAAAAAAATTGTAATTGAACTGGGAGAAGGATTTTATCCCACCACATGACATCTATAAATAGATACATTGTCTCCATAATTTTATCTTCAATTACAGATTGTGAGCTTACGACGAAAAGGGCATACTCAAGGTAATTTTCCTCTTTTTTTTTTTCCATCACTTTTTTACAGCTTGACATGTCTGTCGTAGAAAATTCATATCTAATTGTAGAAAAATTGAAATTATGAACCGTTTGATTTTTCAGAAACTAGAATTTTGGATATCTAACATACCCGAAATTCAAAATCTAATACCTTCAGAATCTTTCTAGATGATTTTTTGAAGTTAGCTCTAGATTTTGTCATGCTAAAAATTCGTCTCTTTTTTTACAGCCTGACATGTTCGTCGTAGAAAATTCATATCTCATCATGAACCATTTAATTTTTCAGAAACTAGACTTTTCGATCTCTAACATATCCAAAATTCAAAATTTAATACCTTCAGAATCTTTCTAGATGATTTTTTGAAGTTAGCTCTAGATTCTGTCATGCTAAAAATTCGTCACTTTTTTACAGCCTGACATGTTCGTCGTAGAAAATTCATATCTCGTTGTAGTAAAATCAAAATCATGAACCGTTTGATTTTTCAGAAACTAGACTTTTCGATCTCTAACATATCTAAAATTCAAAATTTAATACCTTCAGAATCTTTCTAGATCATTTGTTGAAGTTAGCTCTAGATTCTGCCATGCTAAAAATTTTCAGATTTGTGTGACTTACTAAAAATCTCGTGTCTTGACGTAGGAACAACGAAATCACAATCCACTTGGTGATTCTAAATCTAGACATAAAGGTCAACAACACATCCAAGATTCAACATTTAATACCTTACGAGTCTCAAACATCTTGACGGGTAACAATCTCTCCTTCACTTGTATTTTTTTTTATCACATAAAAATGTTCTTAACGTCCATGCCATAACAAAATTAATAAATAATACTCTCAAGGTGTTCCATGGCCCCGAATGCTTAACCAACTTGAAGCTTTACTAGAATATTGTGTAACACTCCCGCCTTGAATATAACCTCAAGCTGTTACAAGGTCCCGAATGCTTAACCAAATTGAAGCTTTACTAGAATACCGTGTAATACTCCCGCCTTGAAAATAACCTCAAGGTTTTACAAGGTCCCGAATGCTTAACCAACTTGAAGCTTTACTAGAATACCGTGTAATGCTCCCGCCTTGAAAATAACCTCAAGATTTTACAAGGCCCCGAATGCTTAACCAACTTGAAGCTTTTACTAGAATACCGTGTAATGCTCCTCCCCCCCTTGAAAATAAACTCAAGGTGTTACAAGGTTCCGAATGTTTAACTAAGAAGCTTTACTAGAATACCGTGTAATGCTCCCGCCTTGAAAATAACCTCAAGTTTTTACAAGGTCCCGAATGCTTAACCAACTTGAAGCTTTACTAGAATACCGTGTAACGCTCTCACCTTGAAGATAACCTTAAGGTGTTACAAGGTCCCGAATGCTTAACCATGAAGCTTTACTAAAATACCGTGTAACGCTCCCGCCTTGAAAATAAATTCAAGGTGTTACAAGGTCCCGAATGCTTGAACAACTTGAAGATTTAATAGGATACTATGTAACGCTCCCTCCTTGAAGATAACCTCAAGGCGTTACAAGGTCCTGAATGTTTGACCATAAAGCTTTACTAGAATGCCGTGTAACCCTCCTGCCTTGAAAATAAACTCAATGTGTTACAAGGTACCGAATGTTTGACCAACTTTGAAGCTTTAATAGGATACCATGTAACGCTCACGCCTTGAAGATAACCTCAGGCGTTACAAGGTCCTGAATGTTTGACCATGAAGCTTTACTAGAATACCATGTAACACTCCCGCCTTGATAATAAACTCAAGATGTTACAAGGTCCCGAATGCTTGATCAACTTGAAGCTTTAATAGGATACCGTGTAACGCTTCCCCGTTGAAAATAATCTCAAGGTGTTACAAGATTCCGAATGTTTAACCAACTTGAAGCTTTAATAGAATACCATGAAACGCTCCCGCCTTGAAGATAAACTCAAGGTGTTACAAGGTCCTGAATGCTTAACCATCTTGAAGCTTTAATAGAATACCGTGTAACGCTCCCGCCTTGAAAATAAACTCAAGATATTACAAGGTCCCGAATGCTTGACCAACTTGAAGCTTTAATAGGATACCGTGTAACGCTCCCGCCTTGAAAATAAAATCAAAGTGTTACAAGACTCTGAATGCTTATCCAACTTGAGACAGGATAAACTTGTGAAAAGACCAGTTTAAGTTGCAAAGGGACAAATATTGTCCACCTTAAGGCATGGAAATTTAAGATACTTTTAAAGATAAATCCGCCGGAACTCTAGCTTAAGGTGCAAAGGGACAAGTTTGTCCACCTTAAGGCATAGAAATTTAAAGATATGTTGAAAGATAAATTGGCAACAAGGTTAGATTAAGGTGCAAAGGGACAAATGTCATCCACCTTTAGGCATGAAAAATTTAAAGATTCTTTTAAGTATACACCAGTGAAAAGGTCAACTTAAGGTGCAAAGGGACAAATATTGTCCACCTCAAGAGATGAAAATTTAAAAAGATTCTTTCAAGTATACATCCGTGAAAAGTCCTAGCTTAAGGTGCAAAGGGACAAGTTTGTCCACCTTGAAACATAGAAATTCAAATATCTATTGAGGGATAATCCGCAACAAAGCTAGCTTAAGGTGCAAAGGGACAAATCTCACGCACCTTTAGGCATGGAATTCAATTACATATGCATTTGGAGACTTCTACTTATATACATGAAGTCTTACCTTCATACTTAGAGTATTTGAATACTTCAATCTGTATACTTAGAGAATTTGGATACTTCAAATAATAAACTCGAAGAATATTAAGACTCCAATTTGCATACTTGATCTAATTTAAAGACTTCCACCGTACTAATAAGAGATTCATATTTTATAAGAGTTTGCACCTTCCATAGACCCATCAATACTTCGTGCAAGTCTTAAGTTTGATGAGACAAAAGATAAAAATAAAATATATATCGCTTTGACTTTAATGCAATAGATTAAGTGGGAACATTTTTTATTTTTGACACTCATACATATGAACTTAGAATATGGTTCTAAGCGCCTATGTACCTCAATAAAGAGGATCAAGTCACAACGTAGTTCTGGGATTTCAGTGATTATTCTTTTTTTTTTGTGATTGTGCCGTACACAGTTTATACTTTTGCGGGCCAGAAGTGACATGCAGTTTAGGCTCGTACATTAAGGAGCATCATCTTACTTCAAGGATAGTATCTCTTTAGGAATTTGGCATTGATAGGACCGATCCTTAAGCCATCAGCATCAACAAGCTTGTAAGCACCATTTGAATATGCTTCTTGTACGACATATGGTCCATCCAACTTTGAGGTAAATTTGCCCCCAGACTTGTGCGAAGTAATGATTGGTCTTCTTACCGCGAGAACTTGATCTCCAACTTGAAAGCACCTAAAGCAAACCTTCTTATTGAAAGCACGAGATAGACGAGCTTGATAACATTCAAGGTTTTGTTGGGCTTCTAACCTCTTTTCATCAAGTGCTTCTAACTCAGCAAGACGCAATCGAGCATTTTCTTCCTCAGTGAGCCCTTCTTGAATAGCAAGTCTTAAGGAGGATATTTGCCACTCAAGTGGCAGGACTGCTTCAACTCCAAAAGCAAGTGAATATGGTGTTGCTTGAGTTGGTGTGTGATATGTTGTCCTATATGCCCACAAATATTCTTCCATTCTTTTATGCCAATCCCGTTTGGATTTGGAGACAACTTTCTTGAGCAGGTTGCACAGAGTCTTATTGAATGCTTCAGCAAGACCATTAGTGGCATCATGGTACATAGAAGATTTACGCTGCTTAAAGTCAAAAAGATCACAAGTCTTGTTCATTAACTTGTTATCAAATGGTTTTCCAATGTCTGTTATTATATAGCGAGGGATGCCAAAGCGATAGATAATATTTACTCGGATAAAATTTGCACCATTCTCTTTCTTCACCTCTTTAAGAACGACAACTTCAGCCCATTTTAAAAAATAATCAGTTGCAGCCAAGATGTACAAGTGTCCACCAGAAGACTTTGGTAATGGTCCTACAATATCCAGTCCCCAAGCGTCACCAAGATGCGATGGTTGGGTGCACTACTTCGGGTGGCTGATGAATGAAATTCGCATAAAATTGACAAGCATAGCATTTCCTGGCATAATATAAGCAATCTTTCACCATGGTTGTCCAGTAATACCCCATTCTCTTTATGTGAAAATGAAGTTTTAGTCCAGATTGATGTGATCCATATACTTCTGAGTGTGCTTCTTGTAGAGCTTTGATCACTTCTTCCTCTCCCAAACATTGTAATAACATACCCTCAAATGATCTTCTATATAATGTATCCTTGTAGTAAAGGAAACGAGGTGCACGACGACGTATGTCATTCTTTTTGGATTTTCTGGATGTATCCCATAACATAGGTAGTCAATGATGGCTTGTTTCCAATCTTCCTTTGCAACTTCAACAATGGTAACGATATGATCAAGCGTATTTTCAATATATTCTTCCTCGTTTGACGGTGGTACTATCCTTTTTTGACAGACAATTACTTGCTTTTGATCAGGAAGGGTTAGCGTTGAAGCTAGAGTAGACAATGCATCAACTTTCTTATTCTCTGTTCGACGCACATGTTGAAGGGTTACATCCCCAAGCCATCTAATCAACTTTTGATCATAATCATGATAAGGTTGCAATTCAGGCTTTTTTACCTCATAACTTCCTAAAAGTTGATTAATCACCAATTGAGAGTCACCAAAGACCTGTAAATGTAATTGTTTCATGTCAACAACCATTTCAATTCCAAGTATTAGTTCTTGATATTCAACGACATTATTGGAGCAACATTGTTTTCGAGTAAAAGAGAATGGTAGAATCTCTTCTTGTGAAGTGATGAACACCACGCCAGCACCAGCTCCGCCGCGATGTGCAACCCCGTCAAAGTACATTTTCCAAGGAGGTTGAACTTCAATTAACATTGCATCTTCATCAGGAAACTCATCAGTTAACTCCCAATCATTTGGTATAGGATGGTCTGCTAAGAAATCCGCTAGTGCTTGTCCCTTCACGGATTTTCGAGGGATGTACACAATCTCAAATTGTTGGAATTGGAGGTACCATATTTCTAGTCGGTCACTAAGGACAGGTTTTGACATAACAAACTTGATGGGAATTTCTCTAGAAATAAGGCGGACAACATGAGCTTGAAAATAATGCTTTATCTTTTGAATTGAGAAGACCAGTGCCAAGCATAACTTTTCAATTGGCGAATAATTTAGCTCATTTAGCGTCATCGTCCTACTTAAGTAATAATACAGACCTTTCTTGTGCTGCAATGTAGAGTATCAATCGTTTTCCAGGTATAGGGGCTGCCGAAACCTGAGGTTTCGCTAGATACAATTTGATACTTTTAAAGGCTTCGCTACATGTTTGGTCCCAATTAAAAGGAGCACCTTTCTTCATGAGATGACTGAATGGTTGACATCTCCCCGCTATCTCAAGTAGGCTAAATTTCCTTGGATACTTTTTAACTCATGAATATCTCAAGGTTCAGACATCTTTGATATTGCATCGACTTTGGCTTGATCAATTTCAATTCCTCGATGTCTCACAATAAAGCCAAGGAACTTGCCGAAAGTAACTCCGAAGGCACATGTCAATGGATTCATCCTTAATTGATATCTTCTGAGTAACTCAAACACCATCCTTAAGTCTTTCAAATGATCACACCTCTTCCTTGACTTTACTACCTAATCATCAACATAACATTTAACGTTTTTATGGAGCAAGTCGTCAAAGATATTTTGCATAGCGCTTTGATATTTGGCGCCATCATTCTTTTAACCAAATGGCATCACTTTGTATCAATAAATACCTTTTGGCGTGCGAAATGCAGTGAGTTCTTCATCTTTTGGTGACATGCGGAATTGATTGTATCCAGAAGAACCATCCATGAACGACATTGCCTCATAACCAGTGGTGGCATCAATCATCAACTCTAGAATGGAAAAAGGAAACTCATCTTTAGGGCATGCATTATTGAGATCTCTAAAGTCAACGCAAACTCGAATTTGACCATTCTTGTTCCTCACAGGAACAATACTTCAAATCCATGTAGGATATTTGACCTCAAAAATAAAGCCTGACTCAATGAGTTTGTTAACTTCATTTTCTATCAATGGAATCAAGTCTGGTCTAAAACATCTTTGAGCTCTTTTAACTGGATGAGAACCATTTTTGACTGCCAATTGATGGACCGCTACTCTAGGATTCAATCCAGGCATTTCTTTATAACTCCAAGCGAATTCATCTCTATATTCTTTGAGTATATTCATGTAAGCGACTTCTTCATCAATTTCTAGAAACGCACTCAAGTAAGTTGGCTTCGGATCTTCATTAGTGCCAAGGTTAACTTCCTTCAAAGGATCTATTGTGATCTTTACTCCTTCTTCAAGTTCTGGTGGAGCATCTTTAGCATCTTCCTCTTCCACAGGATCATTGTCATTGACCGATATATGACCACACGAGACAATATCTTTTACCTCTTCCTTAATCTTCTTTTGAGGCAAAGAATCGTACTCATTTTTTATTGTAACATGATTTGAGGAACCTACACTTTCTTCATCTTCCTCGCGCTCTTTGGTGTAAACCACAGTATGAACTTTTCCCTTGAGTTCCTCTTTACAGGAAACCACAAGTTCCACTCGTCGCCGCATCCTAGAAGGAATCAAACTTCTAAAATCCTTTCGAATCAAATGTGAAGTAGGCTTTGTAACTTTTAAATAACTTCTCAGGTTCTTGTTATTCTTCTTCAGAGGACCTAACCTCTCAAACACAGAAATTTTTGTTGTCGCTTCACCTAGTCGATCAAAGACAGAAGGACTTTTATTGGGAGCAGTGATGTCATCTTCAAAATTATATGATTATTACTGGCCCTTCTTATGGAAATGCGAATTGGAGGCGCTTGACTATAACCTAGGCCTTCACGCGTTTTCCTAGTTGTATCTTCTGATGGGAGTTTCCCTAGCACTGGTGGCCGCTAGGGTTGTATCCTGCCTTCAGAAATAACTTGTAGGGATTGGGATCAAAACCTTCTCTTGTGAGCTTTGTAGGGAGAGCCATATCTAGTACTTGATCTTGAGCGACTAACTTCTCTGGCAACTTTGAAGACAAGTTTATTGCATCAATCCGTCTGATAGGAAGAGTTATCCCTCTTAATGCATTTTCTTCAAGGTTATATGGTTGATCTTGTTCTTTCTTTGCTTTTGGAACATAGCAAAGCCTAGAAGTCTGCTTCTTCTTTGAAGACAGGATCTTCCCTTTATTTAGAATGGGACAAGAGTCTTTAATGTTAATTTTCACCTTTTCGATAGCTGCATCAATTCTTTTTCTTATGATATTATCAATATTGATTGATTTGACGTCATTGGATTTGATCCCTTTAACAACATAACTTCTCATATAGAATTTCGCATCCGCAAAGTGTGTCTCCACTTCGGTGAAAGGATTATCATCTGCCACTATCTTTCTTTCAATTCAACTTTCAAGATATTTCAAACATTGATAGTAAGAAGATGAGACAATTCTATTCTCATGTACCCAAGGCCTATTAAGTAATATATTGTATGATGTCTTTGCGTCAATCACATGCATCCATGCGCTTGATCGCAAATCTCCCATGTGGATCTCTAATTTAATAGAGCCTATGGACCTCTGCCCGCATTGGTTAAATCCTTGTATCAACAGACGACTTTTACTAAGTTCCCCAATCGTGATGCCAAGTTCCTTCAATGTGTGGATAGGCAAAATGTTGACTCCAGATCCTTTATCTATTAAGATTCTATTTATCTTCTTCTTTAGCACATGACCCACCATGTAGAAAGGACGATTGTGTAGTGTTTCACCAAATAGAAGATCGTTATCTGTAAACGTGATGTTAGTATCACAGACATGTGCTTCTTGGGAAGAAATTTAAATAGATTTTTCACAAGACGAAAGAGACATCATTTCTGAGATTTCCCTTGTTTCTTTTTCTTCTTCCCCAGGAGACACTTTTGGTGAGGATTCACTCGTTGTTCCTTCTTTTACAGTAGGAGGCACCTTCATTGTTTGTTCTTTATCCACATTGAAACATGATGCCTCGACATTGCCTTGAGTAGACTTTGTGTAGAACAAGCTTGGCAAGAATTCCTCTAGAGTCACAAGACGTCGAGGTTTTTGGTAGTGATGCACTTCAACCTTTGCCCTTTTTTGGCGCTTGATTGATTTTTGCTTCTCTGATTTCTTCACCATTTTTCCTCTAACCGGTTGCTCGGATAATTCTTTTCGTAAGCTTGACTTTTTGCGTCTTCGCCTAGTTACAAGAATCCAACCCTCATCACCATCTATGTCAACGTTATGTTCTACTAGCTCTTCTTCATGCTTTTCAGAGATATACATTTGGATCGGATCCATTGACCCAAATGTGATAGAGATCTGGTTAGAACTAGCCTTCTCATCATCAAGGATAATTTTATTTTCGTTAACCAATCGCATCACTCTATCCTTAAAGACAAAATATTTTTCAAGAGGATGACTCACAAGTCTGTGATACTTGCAATAATTTGGGTCATCAGTTTTTCCAGCTTCATCGGGTCGCTTCAACTCTGGCAAGTCAATGAGCTTTAACTCAAGCAATTCATCAAAAATTTCAGAAACGTCAGAATCCAATAAGGGATACTTTTTTCCTTGCATCTCCCTTAGCGTCGACTTTTGATTTGAACGTGCTTGGAAAGTCGTTCTCACATTTTGTTTTACGCCCTCATTGGTGGTGAACTTTGCGGGTGACACATTTACACTCATGGATTCTTTGTTGTCATTTCTGGGAAGAAACTTGCTCCATCTCTTGGGTTCCTGCTTGTCCCTTCCTTTGCGAGGATCATGGACAATAGTCATATCTTTTCTGGCAAATGACATGCTCAACTCCATATCATGAGCGCGAGTAGCTAAATCCTCGAAAGATTTTGGTTTTATCCCTTGCAAGATGTAAAGAAGCTCCAGTGCATTCCTTGAATAGACATTTCGATTGCAGAAGCTTCACTAAGTCTGTCCTTGCAATTTAGGCTCGCGTTCCTCCATCGATTTATGAAATCTATGACCGATTCATCCTTTCTTTTGTGAGTATTCGTGAGTTCTACCATGCTGGCCGTGCGCCTTGTGCTATAGAAGCGATTGAGAAACTCATGTTCTAGTTGTTCCCAACTATCAATAGAGTTAGGTTCGAGATCCGTGTACCAATCAAAGGCATTTCCTTTTAGAGAGCGGACAAACTATTTGACAAGATAGTCTCCATATGTTCCAGCATTATTACATGTCTCCACGAAGTGAGCGACATGTTGTTTTAGATTTCCTTTTCCCTCAAATTGTTAAAATTTGGGAGGTTGATAACCAGCAGACATTTAAAAGTTATCAATCCTAGCAGTGTATGTCTTAGCATACACAAGAGAAGACTTGGTGGAGACTTCATACTTATCTTTGATAGTTCCTTCAATAGCTCCTTCAAGCAATCGAGTGGGAACATTCCTTCAGAAGAAACTGGCATCTCTTTAACAAACAGGGCTTTCTTAGCACGATCTTCGATATCTTGAACTTCAATGCCCTTTCCAGGTGCATGGCTCGCATCTCCATCTAAAAGTCCTTCTATCCTGTCCATCAACTTGTCAATTCGAGATTCTTGGTGTTGTACATGCTTCGTCAATCCTTCAACCAACTTCGTCAGATTTGCGAGTTGTTCCTCAAGAGAGGAAGCAACAGTCACCATCGTTTGCATGATCATCGGAGATGCAGGAGAGTAACATGGATTGTCGCGTAAGTTAATTTTCAATGGACTCACGTTACGCGATATACGTGGAGATGATTCACAAGTTGAATCGCAGTTCTCCCTTGTGGTAGAGTTCTTGGAACCAGATTGCTCAAGTAGAGCCAATGTCTTCTTGATCTTTTCAGCAACACTACTTCCTCCTTCTAGAGAATTTGTGGAGGAACTTGCTCCTTTTGGAGTCGAAGACCCAAAAACAGGGGTTGATGCAGATGACACTTGAAGCGTTTGTTGACATAGTGTAGCAGCCTTGCTTCTCGTAACAACTCCAAAACTTCCAAAGGTAACTCCAAGGATGTCTTCAACTTCAGTAGAGAACTTGGAGCTAGTGACCTTAAAGGAGGTTGATCGAGAGTTGTTATTCATGGAAGTCATTTCGATATTCTTTGACGTTTGAAAAGTTGAGATGAGAGGTAGAGATTGTCCCACTGTGCGTGCCAGAATTTGTAGACGATAAAGTTCGCGTCGAGAAAACAATAATCAAGAACGGAAAATTATAGCAACAATCAATTTTATTTCAAATGTGAGTGTTACAATCTCTATAATTCCTCTGAATTCGCCTTTTCAAATATAAATTTAAGGGGTTTAAAGCTTGTTCTTGCATCTATGATGAACTTGAACTTGAACTTTATCTTGATCTTGACTTTTATTTGAACTCAAGGGCTTCAAGCTTGTTCTTGAATTCGGTGGTCTTGATCTTGATCGTTCTTGAACTTGAATGCTTGAATTCTTAAACTTGTAGCTTTGTAGAGAATTAAATGGTGTTTGTACCACAGAGTTTCTCTAGCTTCTTGTTTAGAACTTTCTCCCTTTTTTGAATTACGAGGACCCTTATTTATAGTTTTAGAATATAGGAGTTGCGATTGGAATATGATTCCGTTCAGCCAATCAGATTTATGTGACATAGCATTTGGGCTTTATGGAGTGGGCTTGTCATCTTTGACACATGTCATGATTCTATTGGTTTTCTTATTTGACTTGACATGCCACATCATCTGCACACGTGGCGCTAAGATGGGCTCTAGAATGAGATGAGATTGGGTTTAACAAATTGGATTCTTCCAATGTAGCCCAAATCAATTAATTTAGACTTTAATTAAATCCATATTTTTTTGACTTAAATATTTAACTCAATTATATCAATTCACAATATTTATTTGGATTAATATATTTATGAATTCAATATAATCCAAATCATTTTATAAATTTATATTTAATAAATTTTAAATGATTACAGTTTTGTTTGCGGTACTAATTTAGGTTAATAATCATATCTTAGCCATTCTAATTGCTTCAGTTTTTCATTGTTAGCATCCATGCTAACATGAACACATAAACTAGCCAAAAGGTCAACAAGTACTGTAACTACGCTCTCCTCTATTAATCATAAACACTATTTTATCTAAGCTAGAATATATTCTGCATGAAATTTGGTGTTTTTAAATTAAATGGTTAAAATTGACAATACGGTGAAAATAAAAATTCATTTGCACTTTATTCTATTTTGTATTTGTCTTTAATTTATATTACTCATAACAAATAATTTTTTTATAAGATATGTTTTTATATTTTTTTAATCATAATATCTCATGACTTGTGTCTGGGCGTGACTTCAAGAATTTATTCTTCACTATGCCTAAATTCAATTCTTAAACAATAAAATTAGAGATCCATTATTTCATTTGAAGGTAGATAATTAAATATACTATATTAAGAATATATTTATCATTTATAGAAAAAATATTTTGTTTTACTTGATCATTTTTAATATATTTATGATACAAATTTAATACATATTACAAAGAATGGTTTACTATTCACATATAATACACGTTTTTTTGATAATTAATATATTTATCACACATTTTAATACACTTAAAATACAATATGTCAATTTCTAACAAAAACAAGCATAATATATTTTTAAGAACATTTATAATGCATATTTTTTTACATACATAATTCACTTTTCATACATATTGTAAATTTAATATAGTATTACTATAATTAATAATAAATAAAATGTATAAATAAAATTAATAATTATTTATTAAAAAGTAAATTTTCCATTAAAATATTACTTCGTTTAAAAGGCAAAACATGTTATATTCTGATCAAATGACACATTGTAAACTCTAATTAATTGGCCCCAAAGATGTTCTCGGAATGTGAGGCCCAATCTTTTTTTTTTCTTTTATAAAACTAGGGAACCTGATTGTGCTTCGCCCAATTATTAAATAGTTAATTCACTTTTTATTTAATCTTATATCACTATATTATCTACTTAACCGTATTATATGAAAACTCTTTATTAAATTTTATATTTTTTTTATATTATCCAATTAAATTAGTGTCAAAGTTAATTGTTATTTTCTTATTTCCCCATCCCACTTTAAATAGGACAGCTATCCTACATTTTCTCTCATTATTTATGATGCTAAAAAAATCAAAAACATTTTGTATAATGAAAATTCTAACCAAATAGAACTACACCTAAACTAAATACATTGAAGATAATTTTAAAGCAAAAAATAAATAAAAAAGAGAATTTCTATATTATAATTATTTGAATTAAATAAAAATAACTTACTTATTTACGTATAATTTGTAATTCTAATTTCATATATTAAATTAATTTAAGATGATTAAAAGTATACTTTTATTTTATGATTCGAAAAATAGAATGACTTTCTAAATGAAATATCAATAATGGAGTGATTTTTTAAGTGGAATATCAATAATTGAGTGGTTTTTGAGTTCTAAAATAAAATAAAATTGACTTTCTAAGTAAACAACAAAAGAAATTAAGAAAAAGAACAAAATATTAATAAAAATGAGCAAAAGACCATAGATTGAAATTTTAAAAAAAATGCTTTGCAATTTTTTATCCTTTAATTAAAAATTAAGAGTAAAGATAAAAACTGAAAAAATTATAATTGATAAATTAAAATGGAGCATACAAGGAAACGGAATTGTAACATAAAGTTTATATTTAAGTTCCTTTACAAATAAAATAGAAGGCAACGTAAGTTAATATTCTATATTTATTTTTCTTCCTTTTAAATGGTCATTATTCATTTACTATGTTTAGATTTTTCTGTCTCATACCTGTTTCTTTTTATTTCTTTCCAATTAATTTGATATCTTCTTCCTTTAATTTTGTAGTTTCTATCTCTACCTCCTCATTCTACTCTATTATCACACTAAATTAAATCACTATTTTTACAAACAATACTTAAAAATTTATTGTTTTAGTTAACTCTTCATATCATTTAATATCCAATATTATAATTCGCATTGTGTAAATCAATATGATAGAAATAAAGAATTAATACTTGTAATAATCGTCATTCTTAAGATTTACAAACTGGCTTGTCGATTTTCGATATGTTGAGCTTCAATAATACATATTTTGATAGATTTTGTAATTATTTTATTTTGATATACATATGTGAGTTTTTATAGACTTTCATTTACAAAATAAATATTTATTATTGATAATTTTATTTTCAAAATTCTAACTAAGAACTGAAAGATATGAGATTAAATGTCACGACCCAAATCGGGGCCGCGACTGGCACCCACATCTACCCTCCTATGTGAGCGAACCAACCAATTTAACCCTTAACATTTCAATATATAACAACAGAAAATAATGCGGAAGACTTAACTCATTAATAAAACAATTCAAAACTATTATTAATATCCCCAAAATCTGGAAGTCATCATCACAAGAACATCTATCTCAAATTGCTAAACTAAAACTGTCTAAAAAGCTAAAACAACTACTAGCTAGTCCATGCCGGAAGTTCAAGGCATCAAGACTTGAAGAAGAAGACCAGTCAAGCTAGACGCATTAGCTCACCCTGAATTTCGAAGGTAGTGAAGACGGCTAGATCTCTTGTTGAGTTGAAGTTGACGGAACGTTTGTCGCATTGCACAAATAACAAAGGAGAAAACATAAAAGTAGGGGTCAAGACAACCACAAGTCTTGAGTAGATATCATCGGCCAACTCAAAATAGGGAACAGTATATATCAATAATAATGTAAATCAACTACAATACTCAACATGTAGCAATAACAACATAAATTCATCAATAACTACAACCGAATTCACACATGAGGACTCAAGCCTCAATACCATACTCATTTGGGAATTAAGTTCATTAGATTGAGTATATTCATTATCTTTCAAGATTCATTATCTTTCTTCCTCTTGTGTCGGTACGTGACACTCCGCTCCTCTATTTCTATCCTGGTGCCGGAACGTGGCACTCCGATCCTCATATACTATCCTGGTACCGGAACGTGGCACCCGATCCATATTCTATCCTGGTGTCGGAACGTGACACTCCGCTCCTCATATTCATTCTATCCTGGTACCGGAACGTGGCACCCGATCCTCATATTCATTCTATCCTGGTACCGGAACGTGGCACCCGATCCATATTCTATCCTGGTGTCGGAACGTGACACTCCGATCCTCATATTCATTCTATCCTGGTACCGGAACGTGGCACCCGATCCTCATATTCATTCTATCCTGGTACCGAACGCGTGGCACCCGATCCATATTCTATCCTGGTGTCGGGCGTGACACTCCGATCCTCATATTCATTCTATCCTGGTACCGAACGTGGCACCCGATCCCCTAATTCATCAAGCCTTCTTTTACACTAAGGCATCATCATTCTCATTATATAATATATCAAGCCTTCTTTCATACTAAGGCATCATCATTCTCATTATATAATATATCAGCGAATTAGGGTTCTTTCAAGATTTGGGATTCAATAGCTTCATCATGCTTTGTTAATTCATCACAATTTCACATTCATATTCATGCAAGCATACAACTTAAGCACATAGTAGGGTTTACAATAATATCAACACATAATATTCACTATTAAGAGTTCACTACGAATATCGTAACATAAACCATAACCTACCTCCACCGAAGAATTGGAATCAACAAGCAATTTCCCAAGCTTTGATATTCTTCTTCCTCGCTCGACTCTCTCTCTCCCAATCGATTCAATCATCTCTCTTCTGTTCTTTTCTTTTTCTTATTCAAACCCTCTTTCTTTTACCTAATTCTATATAATTAGGAATGAAAGATGGTAATAATGACCACTAATTAACTTAAGGTTACCTAATTTAACCCCAAGTAATTAGATTTATTAATAATAACCCTCAAACTTTATAATTAAGGAAAGAATAGTCCAAAACGACCCTTAAAACGTGGGGAGAAATCCTAAAGCGCCTGGGATTGTGCAGCCTGTGGACGGGCCGTCGTGGAGTGCGACGGTCCGTCACACAGCCGTCGTGTCCTCCCAGGTTTTGGTGGGCGTGACGGCCCGTCACCCTGTGACGGTCCGTCCCCGCCTCCGCCCCGACGGTCGAGACTCGTTTCTTGTACCAAATTCTCAAAAGTTGAAGTGTTTTGCAGCGGGTACTCACGACGGTTCGTCGTGGATGTGACGATCCGTTACGCCATTTCGTTCACGAAGTTCGTAGAGTCGATTTTCAGTACCCAAATTAAAAATTCTAAGTGTCATGGGATGGAACACCCACGACGGTCCGTCGAGCCTGCGACGGTCCGTCGTTAGTCCGTGGTTTCAGCCGCTTTTTCCGTAATTTGTTCTGCTTTGCTCTAAAGCGACTAAGCGGTCGTTACAATAGATACCAATTTACCCATCGTTCGTCTCCCGAGCGATCAAAAGAAGAAAACCAAAGGGCGAAGAGGAGTACCTGAATCAGTAAATGATGTGGGTATTTCTCTTGCATATCCGCCTCCTTCTCCCAAGTAGCCTCTTCAACCGGTCGATTCTTCCATTGGACTTTGATGGATGCAATTTCTCTCGACCTCAACTTGCGAACCTCCCTATCTAATATAGCAACAGGCTCCTCCTCATATGACAAGTTCTCATCGAGTAAACTGAATCCCAACGGATGATGTAGTTTCCATCTCCATGGTATCTTTTCAACATGGACACATGAAATACCGGATGTACTCAGGACAGCCACTGAGGGCAAGGCTAATTCATAAGCCACCTCCCTACTCGCTTTAGTACCTCAAATGGTCCAATATACCTTGGACTTAGCTTACCTCTTTTGCCAAACCGCATCACCCCTTTCATAGGTGAAACCTTCAACAAGACTCGTTCACCTTCCATGAACTCCAAGTCTCTAACCTTTCGGTCTGCATACTCCTTTTGTCTACTTTGCGCCGCTAGAAGCTTTTCTTGAATGCCCTTCACCTTATCTAACGAATCCCTTAAAAGATCGGTACCCCAAGGTCTAACCTCGAATGCATCAAACCAACCAATGGGAGACCTACATCTCCTCCCATACAATGCTTCAAATGGAGCCATGTCAATGCTTGAGTGATAGCTATTATTGTATGAAAACTCCGCTAAGGGTAAGAAGCTATCCCAATGGCCACCAAACTCTATCACGCATGCGCGAAGCATATCCTCCAACACTTGAATCGTTCGTTCAGACTGACCATCAGTCTGAGGATGGAACGCAGTACTAAGGTCCAACCTAGTACCCAATTCCGCATGCAATGTTTTCCAAAACTTAGAAGTAAACTGCGTGCCTCTATCAGATATAATGGAGAGTGGAACCCCATGCAATCGAGCGATTTCTGAGATATAGATTTTGGCTAACTTCTGCATTGTAAGTCACCTTGACCGGAATAAAATGAGCAGACTTAGTTAACCTATCAACAATCACCCAAATGGAGTCATACTTACCCAATGTCTTTGGAAGACCAACCACGAAGTCCATTGCGATTCTCTCCCACTTCCATTCAAGAATGGGCATTCTCTGAAGTGTTCCTCCGGGCCTTTGGTGTTCATATTTCACTTGTTGACAGTTTGGACACTTGACAATAAAGTCAACAATATCACGCTTCATTCTACTCCACCAAAAGTGTTGCTTTAGGTCACGATACATCTTGGTTGCACCCGGATGTATAGAATACCTTGAGCTATGAGCTTCTGCCAGAATAGTGTTGATCAAATCATCAACTCGGGGTACACATACCCTTCCCTTAATCCTCAAAACACCTTCCTCATCAATTGTTGCTTCTTTAGCCTCTCCTTGCAACACTTTGTCTCGGATTCGCCTTAGTTTCTCATCATCAAACTGTTTTCCTTAATCTTGTCAAGAAAAGAAGATCTCGACTCCACACTAGCTAACAATCCTCCCTTCTCATTTACTTCTAACCTCATCAAATCGTTAGCCAAAATCAGTACTTCTCTCTAGCCAATGGCGCTAGAAGCTTGCAAATGAGCTAGACTTTCCATGCTTCCGCCTTTCTACTCAAAGCATCCGCTACAACATTCGCCTTCCCTGATGATACAAGATAGTGATATCGTAGTCCTTTAGTAGTTCCATCCATCTCCTTTGTCTCAAGTTCAAATCTTTACGAGTAAAGACGTCTTGAAGGCTACGATGATCCGTAGACTTCACACTTAACCCCATACAAATAGTGTCTCCATTGTTTTAGTGCAAATACTACCGCTGACCAACTCCAAATCATGGGTCGGATAGTTACGTTCATGCACCTTTAATTGCCTCGAAGCATAAGCAATTACACTCTTCTCTTGCATTAGCACCGCACTCCAACCTGAATAGGATGCATCACAATAAACAATGAAGTCCTTACCTTCCACCGCAAGGTGAGAATGGGTGATAGTCAATAAAGTCTTGAGCTTTTGAAAGCTTTCCTCACACTCATCCGACCATACAAATGGAACATTTTGCTTAGTCAAGTTCCTCAATTGGGAAGCAATAGAAGAGAATCCCTTGACAAATCTGCGGTAGTAGCTAGCTAACCCAACAAAGCTCCTTATTTCTGATACATTAGTGGGTCTTACCCAATTCTTCACTGTCTCAATCTTAGATGGATCTACCATCACTCCATCCTTAGAAACTACGTGCCCCAAGAAGGACACCGCATCTAGCCAAAACTCACACTTAGAGAATTTGGCGTAAAGCTTTTTCTCCTCAACATTTCCAATACCATTCTCAAATGCTCTTCATGTTCCTTCTTGCTCTTCGAGTATACCAATATATCATCAATAAATACGATCACGAAAAAGGTCCAAATATGGCTTAAAGATCCCGTTCATCAAGCTCATGAACGCAGCAGGGCATTCGTAAGACCAAAAGACATCACCACAAATTCGTAATGTCCATATCTAGTTCGAAAAGCAGTCTTTGGTACATCCGCGTTGCCCGTATTTTCAATTGATGATAACCGGATCTCAAGTCAATCTTAGAGAAGACACAAGCACCTTGTAGTTGATCGAACAAGTCATCAATGCGAGGAAGAGGATACTTGTTCTTGATAGTTACCTTATTCAGTTGTCTGTAGTCTATGCACATCCGAAAACTCCCATCCTTCTTCTTCACAAACAAAACCGAGCACCCCAAGGAGATGCACTTGGTCTAATGAAGCCCTTGCTCAACAACTCTTGAAGTTGAGCCTTTAACTCTCTTAATTCGGCGGNAGCCATTCTATGCGGGGTATAGAAATGGGGCGTGTGCCGGTTCAAGGTCGATACTGGTCAATATCCCTATCTGGTGGCATACCAGGAAGATCTGCAGGGAACACATCCAAAAATTCTCGAACTACCGAAACTGATTCGATTGAAGGTACTTGAATAGTGTCATCCTTAAGATGTGCCAAGAAAGCTAAATACCCTTTACTGACCATTTTCTTAGCTCGAAGAAAGGAGATGATACGCACCGGATTGGAAGTGTAGTCACCCTCCCACACTAACGGATCTGTCCCAGGCTTGGCTAACGTCACCGTTTTAGCATTACAATCCAAGATCGCAAAATTCGGAGAGAGCCAAGTCATACCCAGAATTACATCAAAATCACCCATTTCTAAGATAACCAAATCTACGTAAGTGTTGCTCCCCACAAAATTCACCAAACAAGACCTATACACTTTTTCAACTACCACAGACTCAAGAACTCATCCCTCTTCCTATCCCTCAAGGTCCGGGGGATATACTTTTCCATGAACAAACTCGAGAATGATTCCCAAGTCATAGGTGGTGCCTCTGTTGGTTGACACTCAACATGTGAACGCCACCACATTTCATGCTCCTTGAAACCGATAGCTCACGAACTCGACACCAAACCTCTCTACTATACCCATCTTGTGTAGTAGCTCATGGCAATCAACCGTAAAATCGTAGGCATCCTCTCGATTCTCGCACTTTAAAGACTGGAGGTTTCAATTTCAAGAACTTATGAAAAGTTCATGTTGATCGCTTGTCATAATAGGCCCGATGGTCGACGTGGAAATGTGCCCATTCCCAATGGTGCATCCATGCGAGAGCCATAGTAGCCGCATGTCGTACCTCTGAAACCGGAGGTGTTGGTGCGTAAACCCTGGAGGTGCTCGACCGCGGATCGAGATAACCCGCTAAGATAGCGAGAACCTGATTGATCATCTCTGGGGTAGGTTGAGGTGGCATTTCCTCATTCTGTACTTGCTCATTCACCCCATCCTCCCCTTCTCTTATCACCTCTTCAGTCGGTGGAGGAGTCACCGCCCTAGTATCAGATGGGCTAGGTGCTCGTCCTCTTCCTCTGAAGGGCGTCCTCCCACGACCTCTACCACGGCTTCTTGCCGCTACTCTTCCTCGAGCCTACGGCCCGGTGGTGGCTCAGACGCTTCTTGTCTTACCGATGTTGGTGTTGGCGCAATCGTTGCTCTAGTTCTAACCATCCGCGAAATAGAGTGACGATGGTCAGATACCAATTCGTATCGCCTAGATACCAATTGGACTCAAGTAGTAGCACGAAAGAAGGAATGAAAGAGTGGAATTTTCCTAAAGTCTTATAGCCTCTCAAGGAAAAGTAAAGGCGCCCCCCTACCGTTCCTTAAGACTCTACTAGACTGTTCTTGTGTGATGAGACCAACGAACCTAATGCTCGATACCAAGTTTGTCACGACCCAAATCGGGCCGCGACTGCACCCACATCTACCCTCCTATGTGAGCGAACCAACCAATTTAACCCTTAACATTTCAATATATAACAACAGAAAATAATGCGGAAGACTTAACTCATTAATAAAACAATTCAAAACTATTATTAATATCCCCAAAATCTGGAAGTCATCATCACAAGAACATCTATCTCAAATTGCTAAACTAAACTGCCTAAAAAGCTAAAACAACTACTAGCTAGTCCATGCCGGAAGTTCAAGGCATCAAGACTTGAAGAAGACCACCCAAGCTAGACGCATTAGCTCACCCCGAATTTCCGAAGGTAGTGAAGACGGCTAGATCTACTGTTGAGTTGAAGTTGACGGAACGCTTGTCGCATTGCACAAATAACAAAGGAGAAAACATAAAAGTAGAGTCGATTACAACCACAAGTACTGAGTAGATATCATCGGCCAACTCAAAATAGGGAACCGTATATATCAATAATAATGTAAATCAACTACAATACTCAACATGTAGCAATAACAACATAAATTCATCAATAACTACAACCGAGTTCACACATGAGGACTCAAGCCTCAATACCATACTCATTTGGGAATTAAGTTCATTAGATTGAGTATATTCATTATCTTTCAAGATTCATTATCTTTCTTCCTCTTGTGTCGATGCGTGACACTCCGCCTCTATTTCTATCCTGGTGCCTAACGTGGCACTCCGATCCTCATATACTATCCTGGTACCGAACGTGGCACCCGATCCATATTCTATCCTGGTGTCGGAACGTGACACTCCGATCCTCATATTCATTCTATCCTGCTACCGGAACGTCCCACCCGATCCTCATATTCATTCTATCCTGGTTCCGGAACGCGGCACCCGATCCATCTACTATCCTGGTGTCGAAACGTGACACTCCGATCCTCATATTCATTCTATCCTGGTACCGAACGTGGCACCCGATCCTCATATTCATTCTATCCTGGTACCGAACGCGTGGCACCCGATCCATATTCTATCCTGGTGTCGGAACGTGACACTCCGATCCTCATATTCATTCTATCCTGGTAGGAACGCGTGGCACCCGATCCCTAATTCATCAAGCCTTCTTTTACACTAAGGCATCATCATTCTCATTATATAATATATCAAGCCTTCTTTCATACTAAGGCATCATCATTCTCATTATATAATATATCAATAATTAGGGTTCTTTCAAGATTTGGGATTCAATAGCTTCATCATGCTTTGTTAATTCATCACAATTTCACATTCATATTCATGCAAGCATACAACTTAAGCACATAGTAGGGTTTACAATAATATCAACACATAATATTCACTATTAAGAGTTCACTACGAATATCGTAACATAAACCATAACCTACCTCCACCGAAGAATTAGAATCAACAAGCAATTTCCCAAGCTTTGATATTCTTCTTCCTCGTTCGACTCTCTCTCTCTCCCAATCGATTCAATCTGTCTCTGTTTCTGTTCTTTTCTTTTTCTTATTCAAACCCTCTTTCTTTTACCCTAATTCTATATAATTAGGAATGAAAGATGGTAATAATGACCCACTAATTAACTTAAGGTTACCTAATTTAACCCCCAAGTAATTAGATTTATTAATAATAACCCTCAAACTTTATAATTAAGGAAAGAATAGTCCAAAACGACCCTTAAAACGTGGGGAGAAATCCTAAACCGCACGGGATTGTGCAGCTGTGGCGGGCGTCGTGGGTGCGACGGTCCGTCACACAGGCCGTCGTGTCCTCCCCAGGTTTCTGGTGGCTGTGACGGCCCGTCACCCCTGTGACGGTCCGTCCTGCCCTCCGTCCTGACGGTCAGAGACTCGTTTCTTGTACCAAATTCTCAAAAGTTGAAGTGTTTTTAACGGTACTCACGACGGTTAAATCGTGGATGTGACGATCCGCTCGCCATTTCGTTCTACGAAGTTCAGAGTCGATTTTCAGTACCCAAATTAAAAATTCTAAGTGTCATGGGACGGAACACCCACGACGGTCCGTCGAGCCTGCGACGGTCCGTCGTTGGGTCCGTGGTTTCAGCCAGTTTTTCCAGAATTTGTTCTGCTGCTCTAAAACGACTAAACAGGTCGTTACATTAAACCTGACACTTACTTTAACAAAAGAATGTATGCATCAATATCTTAGCATCACCAAGCATCATATTGTACACATATATTTTCTTTATTTGCAAAATATAGAAAAAGAAAAAATTACTAATTTACAGAAAAAATGACCTGCAAAATATGATCAGAATAATGATGCATAAAACAGAAAAACATGATGTATTTGAAATCTATAACTAATTCAGTACTATATACAAGGTTATTGTTTATTTTGTTGTTAATGCTGCAGTTATGTTAACGTTATCATGAAATTTTATAAGTCTTATTTGCACATTTAATATTTATTAATAATTAAGGATTTACTGTTAGAAATAAGAAGTTATTTAAGCTAGAATATATATCTAAGCATATAAACACTATTTTATTTTTATCTAATCTAGAATATATTCTGTATAAAATTTCGTGTTTTTAAATTACATGGTTAAAATTAATAATCGGGTGAAAATTCAAATTCATTTGCATTTATTTCTATTTTCTATTTGTCTTTAATTTATATTTCTCATAATAAATAATTTTTTTATAAGATATTTTTTTTTTATCATAATGTCTCATGACTTGTGTCTGGGCATGGCTTCAAGAATTAACTCTTCACTATGCCTAAATTAATGTATAAATTAGGCAAATGACATAGTGTAAATGATAAATTACATTTTATCTCTATAATATCAATATTTATCAAAAATTTCTTATTTTTAAGAATTCCGGATACTTTATAAAATAGAAATGATACTTAAATATAAATGACTGAATTTATTTTTTATGTAACTTTTATAGCTAAAATCAAGGGTAACTGATTTCCCTTCAATTTATTTATGTTAATTTTGTAACTAATTGACCGTGTTAATTGCTTCATAAATTACAACATTAAATAATTATTTAATTTAATGATTTTCCTTCCCTTTATTAATGTTAATTTTGAAACCAAATAACCGTGAAAACTGCTTCCAAATTACTACATTCAATTTTATTCAATTTAAAAATTTTAAAATAGTCTTTCAAAATCAGGAAAAAAAAAACACTATTCTGCTTTAAAAAAACTCTAAAAGGCCAATTCTGATTTTTCAAATATGAATATTTCGATCTTGTTGCGACATTCTAGAATATGGGAAAGTGATGTTATGTACGAGCGATACAAAAGTGATGGAATAGTGGTTGGTGAAAATATTTCGTTCATGAATCTTATTTCAACAATTGCGGCTGAGTTGGGTATTGACGATTCGAAAAAAAATATAGATATTAGATATGTTGTTGAAGGAAATACATCTCCATTGTGTATTCGAAATGATATGGGTGTAAAATTGTATGTAGAAATTAAGAAACATGAGGCTGGGTTCGGAACTTATCTTTTATGCATTGATACTTCAGATAAAGGTGTTGAAGAGATAATAAATTTCGATGCAACAACAGGTGCCATCATGTGTGTTGAGGGTGAAAAAAACGACGCAAAGGCTCTCAATATTGTTGAATCATCAATTGATTATGAATATTACATACCGGAAATAGATGTTGATAAGTATATATCAGACACAAATAATTCATTTGTGGTAGAGAATCAAATGTATAAGGATAAGTCAACTCTGAAGGTGGTAATGGAAAATTACAAAATAAAGAATGGTTTCAACTTTAAAGTTAAAAGATTTGATAACAAAAGGTATGTTTTCAATTTATATGTTAATATTTTTAATAATATATAATTGGTTTTTAATATTATGTGTTGCGTGTAGTTTTCTGTTTAATATGATTTGATCGTAATAAGTTTTGTTATATTTTTAATGTTTAAACCACTAAATGTAATAGTTCTGATCGATTAACAGAGAAGATTTATTAAGATGTGAAATAGTTGTTATAAAGTATCATTTATAATGTGAAAATGAAATAAAGGATATATATATATATATATATATATATATATATATATATATATATATATATATATATATATTATTTTTTTTGTTTATTTAAAAAGTCAACCTTATTAAATAATCAATATCAATATATGTTAAAATGAATTAAAGTATATTAATTAATAGGGAAAATTGTGAAAAAGAAATAAAGTATATTATGTGTATCTGTGAAAATGAAATACTTTGATTAAATTAAATATAACTTAAAATTGTCACGACCCAAATCGGGGCCGCGACTGGCACCCACATCTACCCTCCTATGTGAGCGAACCAACCAATTTAACCCTTAACATTTCAATATATAACAACAGAAAATAATGCGGAAGACTTAACTCATTAATAAAACAATTCAAAACTATTATTAATATCCCCAAAATCTGGAAGTCATCATCACAAGAACATCTATCTCAAATTGCTAAACTAAAACTGTCTAAGAAGCTAAAACTAATACTAGCTAGTCCATGCCGGAATTTCAAGGCATCAAGACTTGAAGAAGAAGACCCAGTCCAAGCTAGACGCATTAGCTCACCCTGAATTTCCGAAGGTAGTGAAGACTGGCTAGATCTACTGTTGAGTTGAGGTTGACGGAACGTTTGCTGCATTCCACAAATAACAAAGAAGAAAACATAAAAGTAGGGGGTCAGTACAACCACAAGTACTGAGTAGATATCATCGGCCAACTCAAAATAGAAAACAGTATATATCAGTTAATATCATAAATCAACTATAAAGCTCAACATGTAGCAACAACAAGTACTAAAATCATCAATAAGTACCATCAAGTTCATCCATGAGGGCTCACGCCTCAATACCATACTCATTTGGGAATTAAGTTCATTATATTGAGTATATTATCATCTTTCAAGATTCATTATCTTTCTTCCTCTTGTGTCGGTACGTGACACTCCGCTCCTCTATTTCTATCCTGGTGAACGCATTGGCACTCCGATCCTCATATACTATCCTGGTACCGAACGTGGCACCCGATCCATATTCTATCCTGGTGTCGGAACGTGACACTCCGATCCTCATATTCATTCTATCCTGGTACCGAACGCGTGGCACCCGATCCTCATATTCATTCTATCCTGGTACCGAACGTGACACTCCGATCCTCATATTCATTCTATCCTGGTACCGGAACGTGGCACCCGATCATCATATTCATTCTATCCTGGTACCGGACGTGGCACCCGATCCTCATATTCATTCTATCCTGGTACCGAAACGTGGCACCCGATCCTCATATTCATTCTATCCTGGTACTGGAACGTGGCACCCGATCCCCTAATTCATCAAGCCTTCTTTCATACTAAGGCATCATCATTAACAAGTGAATTAGGGTTTTTATCAAGATTTGGGATTCAATAGCTTCATCATGCTTATTTATTCACAATTTCATAATCATATTCATGCAAGCATACAATTTAAGCATATAGAAGGGTTCACAATACTATCAATACATATCATTCACTATTAAGAGTTTACTACGAATATCGTAAGAGAAACCATAACCTACCTCCACCGAAGAATTGAATCAACAAGCTATCTTCTCAAAATCCTTGCTATCCTCTTCGTTTCTCTCTCTCTACTCGTTCGATTTCCCTCTCTTTCTGTTCTTTTCTTTTCTCTTTTTCCTTATTCAAACCCTCTTTCTTTTACCCTAATTATTCTATAATTAAGAATGAAAGATGGCAATAATGACCCACTAATTAACTTAAGGTTACCTAGTTTAAGCCGCAAGTAATTAGATTTATTAATAATAACCCTCAAGCTGTTTAATTAAGGAAAGAATAGTCCAAAACGTCCCTTAAAACGTGGAAAGAAATCCGATTCTCGATCGGGATCGCGACTGTGGACGGGTCATGCTGCCCGCGACGGTCCGTCACAATGGTCGCCGCAGCCTCCCACATTCTAGGTGAATCAGGACGGCCGTCACACCGGTGACGGTCCGTCCGCACCTCCGCCCCGCAGTTCGAGAGTCGATTTTCGGTACCCAATTTAAGAATTCTAAGTATCTTTGAAACGATGCACCCTCGGCGGGCCGTCGTGCTGTGACGGTCCGTCGCGATGCTCGTGGTCTTGGCCGATTTTCGATTAAATCTGCTGCTCAAAACGACTAAACAGGTCGTTACAATAGATACCAATTTACCCATCGTTCGTCCCCGAATGATCAAAAGAAGAAAAACAATGGCGAAAAGGAGTACCTGAATCTGTAAACAGATGTGGGTATTTCTCTTGCATATCGGCCTCCTTCTCCCAAGTAGCCTCTTCAACGGGTCGATTCTTCCATTGAACCTTGATGGATGCAATCTCCCTCGACCTCAACTTGCGAACTTCTCTATCTAAAATAGCGACTGGCTCCTCCTCATAACACAAGTTCTCATCAAACAAAACTGAATCCCAACGGATGATGTAGTTTCCATCTCCATGGTATCTTTCAACATGGACACATGAAATACCGGATGTACTCCGGACAGCCCTGGAGGTAAGGCTAACTCATAAGCCACCTCCCCTACTCGCTTAAGCACTTCAAATGGTCCAATATACCTTGGACTTAGCTTACCCCTTTTTCCAAACCGCATCACCCCTTTCATAGGTGAAACCTTCAACAAGACTTGTTCACCGTCCATGAACTCCAAGTCTCTAACCTTTCGATCTGCATATTCCTTTTGTCTACTTTGCGCCGCTAGAAGCTTTTCTTGAATAGATTTCACTTTCTCCATTGAATCCCTCAACAGATCAGTACCCCAAGGCCTAACCTCAAATGCATCAAACCAACCAATGGGAGATCTACATCTCCTCCCATACAATGCTTCAAATGGGGCCATATCAATGCTTGAGTGATAGCTATTGTTGTATGAAAACTCTGCCAAAGGTAAGAAGCTATCCCAATGTCCACCAAACTCTATTACGCATGCGCGAAGCATATCCTCCAACACTTGAATCGTTCGTTCAGACTGACCATCGGTCTGAGGATGGAACGCGGTACTAAGATCCAACCTAGTACCCAATTCAGCATGCAATATTTTCCAAAACTTAGAAGTAAACTGCGTACCTCTATCTGATATGATGGATAGTGGAACCCCATGCAGTCGAACAATCTCTGAAATATAGATTTTGGCTAACTTCTCGGCATTGTAAGTCACCTTGACCGGAATGAAATGAGCAGATTTAGTTAACCTATCAACAATCACCCAAATGGAGTCATACTTACCCATTGTCTTTGGAAGACCAACCACAAAGTCCATTGCAATTCTTTCCCACTTCCATTCCGGAATGGGCATTCTCTGAAGTGTTCCTCCGGGCCTTTGGTGTTCGTACTTTACTTGCTGACAGTTTGGACATTTAGCAATAAAGTCAACAATATCACGCTTCATTCTACTCCACCAAAAGTGTTGCTTTAGGTCACGGTACATCTTGGTCGCACCCGGATGTATCGAATACCTTGAATTATGAGCCTCTGCCGAATAGTGTTGATCAAATCATCAACTCGGGTACACATACCCTTCCCTTGATTCTCAAAACACCTTCCTCATCGATTTGTGCTTCCTTAGCCTCTCCTCGCAATACCTTATCTTGGATTCTTCTTAGTTTCTCATCATCAAACTGTTTTCCCTTAATCTTGTCAAGAAAAGAAGATCTTGACTCCACACTAGCCAACAATCCTCCCTTCTCATTTACTTCTAACCTCATCAAGTCGTTAGCCAGAGTCTAAACCTCTCTAGCCAATGGTCGTCTAGAAACTTGCAAATGAGCTAGACTTCCCATGCTTCCCGCCTTTCTACTCAAAGCATCTGCCACAACATTCGCCTTCCCCGGATGATACAAAATAGTGATGTCGTAGTCCTTCAGTAGTTCCATCCATCTACTCTGTCTCAAGTTCAAATCTTTCTGCGTAAAGACATACTGAAGGCTACGATGATCCGTGTAGACCTCACACTTAACCCCATATAAATAGTGTCTCCATTGCTTTAGTGCAAACACTACCGCGGCCAATTCCAAATCATGAGTTGGGTAGTTACGTTCATGCACTTTTAATTGTCTTGAAGCATAAGCAATTACGTTCTTCTCTTGCATTAGCACTGCACCCAAACCCGAATAGGATGCATCACAATAAACAATGAAGTTCTTACCCTCTACCGGCAAGGTGAGGATAGGTGCGGTAGTCAACAAAGTCTTAAGCGTCTGAAAGCTTTCCTCACATTCATCCGACCATACAAATGGAACATTCTGCTTGGTCAAGTTCATCAATTGGGAAGCAATAGAAGAGAATCCCTTGACAAAGCGGCGGTAGTAGCTAGCTAACCCAACAAAGCTCCTTATTTCTGACACATTAGTGGGTCTCACCCAATTCTTCACTGTCTCAATCTTAGATGGATCTACCATCACTCCATCCTTAGAAACTACGTGCCCCAAGAAGGACACTGCACCTAGCCAAAATTCACACTTAGAGAATTTGGCATAGAGCTTTTTCTCCCTCAACGTCTCCAATACCATTCTCAAATGCTCTTCATGTTCCTCCTTGCTCTTCGAGTATACCAATATATCATCAATAAATACGATTACGAAGAGGTCCAAATATGGCTTAAAAATCCCGTTAATCAAGCTCATGAACGCAGCAGGGGCATTCGTAAGACCAAAAGACATCACCACAAATTCGTAATGCCCATACCTCGTTCGAAAAGCAGTCTTTGGCACATCCGCGTCTGTATTTTCAATTGATGATAACCAGATCTCAAGTCAATCTTAGAGAAGACACAAGCACCTTGTAGTTGATCGAACAAGTCATCAATGCGAGGAAGAGGATACTTGTTCTTAATAGTTACCTTGTTTAGTTGTCTGTAGTCTATGCACATTCGAAAACTCCCATCCTTCTTCTTCACAAACAAAACCGGAGCACCCCAAGGAGATGCACTTGGTCTGATGAAGCCTTTGCTCAACAACTCTTGAAGTTGGGCTTTTAACTCTCTTAACTCCGCGGGAGCCATTCTATAAGGGGGTATAGAAATGGGGCGAGTACCCGGTTCAAGATCAATGCAGAAGTCAATATCCCTATCTGGTGGCATACCAGGAAGATCTGCAGGGAACACATCCAAAAACTCACGGACTACCGAAACTGACTCAATCGAAGGTACTTGAATAGTGTCATCCTTAAGATGTGCCAAGAAAGCTAAACACCCTTTACTAACCATTTTCTTAGTTCGAAGAAAGGAGACGATGCGGACCGGATTGGAAGTGTAGTCAGCCTCCCACACTAACGGATCTGTCCCAGGCTTGGCTAACGTCACCGTTTTAGCATTACAATCCAAGATCGCAAAATTCGGAGAAAGCCAAGTCATACCCAGAATTACATCAAAGTCACCCATTTCTAAGATAACCAAATCTACATAAGTGTTGCTCCCCACAAAATTCACCAAACAAGACCTATATACCCTTTCAACTACCACAGACTCGCCCACCGGAGTAGAAACACAAATAGGCATATCAAGTAATTCACAATGTAGATTTAGACCATTAGCAAATGAGGAAGATACATAAGAAAACGTGGATCCAGGATCAAACAATACGGAAGCCATGCAATCACAAATCAAAAGGTTACCTGTGATGACAGCATCAAACGCCTCCGCTTCAGATCTCCCAGGGAAAGCGTAACAATGGGCCCTATCACCCGTCTGTCCATTGCCCCTACCATGTTGCGTAGTAGTGGCTCCAGTTTGCCCATCTCCTCGGCCGTTTTGGTGACCACCATTACCTCGACCACCACGTCCTCCAGAAAAACGGCCTCTACCATGACCACCTTTACCTCTAGCTATTGGGGTTCTGTAACTCTGGTTTGGACAATACCTCTTAATGTGTCCAACCTCCCCACATCCATAACACTCTCGGGGTTCATGCATAGGTCTCTCGGAGTAGTGTTGACCGTTCTGAGGTGGACCCCCAACTACACCAGTAGTGAAGACCGAATTGGTCGACTTGAGTAACCTCCTGAGCTCGTCCTCTGGAGTGAGAACCATTAAACTCACCTCCCCTTCGAAACCTTTTTGATGTCGATGTAGTGGTGAAGTCATCTGGCTTCACTCCTTCCACCTCTATCACAAAGTCTACCACCTCTTGGAAGGATGTTGCCGTAGCCGCTACCTGTAAGGCTGATATCCGCAATTCTGACCTCAACCCCTTTACAAAACGGCGGATCCGTTCTTGTGGACTGAAACAGAGTTGAGTGGCATACCTTGATAAAGCACGAAACTTAGCCTCATATGTGTTAACCGTCATCCTACCTTGCTCGAGACTCAAGAACTCATCCCTTTTTCTATCTCTCAAAGTCCTTGGGATATACTTCTCCATAAACAGAGTAGAGAAGGATGCCCAAGTCATGGGTGTGGCCTCTGTCGGTTGACACTCGACATGTGATCGCCACCACATTTTGGCGTTCCTTGAAATCGATAGCTTACGAACTCAACACCAAACCGTTCTACTATCCCCATCTTGTGTAGTAGCTCATGACAATCAACCGTAAAATCATAAGCATCTTGATTCTCGCACCGCTTGAAGACCTGGAGGTTTCAATTTCAAGAACTTCTTGAAAAGTTCGTCTTTGATCGCTTGTCATTATCGGTCCAAAGAGTCAAACGTGGAAATGTGGCTATCTCTAATGAGGCATCCATGCGAGGAGCCATAGTAGCCGCATGTCGTACCTCTCTCAAACCGAGGTGTTGGTGCGTAAACCATCGGAGGTGCGACCACGATCGGATAATCCACTAAGATAAGCAAGTACTTGGTTGATCATCTCTGGGTAGGTTGGGGTGGCAATTCCTCATGTTGCGCTTGTTCATTCACCCCGTCCTCCCCTCTCTTACTACCTCTTCGCGGTGGAGGAGTCACCGCCTAGCATCGGATGGGCTAGGTGCTCGTCCTCTTCCTCTGAAGGACGTCCTCCCACGACCTCTACCACGGCCTCTTGCCGTTGTTCTCCCTCGAGCCACGGCCCGGTGGGTGGCTCAGACGTTCTTATCTTGCCGGTGTTGTTGTTGGCGCTGGTCGTGGCTCTAGTTCTAACCATCTGCGAAATAGAGTGAAGATGGTCGATACCACCAGACGCCTAGATACCAATTGGACTCAAGTAGTAGCACGAAAGAAAGAATGAAAGAGTGAAATTTTCCTAAAGTCTTATAGCCTCTCAAGGAAAAGTAAAGGCCCCCTACCGCTCCTTAAGACTCTACTAGACCTGTTCTTGTGTGATGAGACCAACGAACCTAATGCTCGATACCAAGTTTGTCACGACCCAAATCGGGCCGCGACTGCACCCACATCTACCCTCCTATGTGAGCGAACCAACCAATTTAACCCTTAACATTTCAATATATAACAACAGAAAATAATGCGGAAGACTTAACTCATTAATAAAACAATTCAAAACTATTATTAATATCCCCAAAATCTGGAAGTCATCATCACAAGAACATCTATCTCAAATTGCTAAACTAAAAGCTGCTTCTAAGAAGCTAAAACTAATACTAGCTAGTCCATGCCGGAAGTTCAAGGCATCAAGACTTGAAGAAGAAGACCAGTCGAAGCTAGACGCATTAGCTCACCCCGACTTCCGAAGGTAGTGAAGACTGCTAGATCTCTTTGTTGAGTTGAGGTTGACGGAAGCGCTTGTCGCATTCCACAAATAACAAAGAAGAAAACATAAAAGTAGAGGTCGATTACAACCACAAGTACTGAGTAGATATCATCGGCCAACTCAAAATAGGGAACAGTATATATCAGTTAATATCATAAATCAACTATAAAGCTCAACATGTAGCAACAACAAGTACTAAAATCATCAATAAGTACCATCAAGTTCATCCATGAGGGCTCACGCCTCAATACCATACTCATTTGGGAATTAAGTTCATTATATTGAGTATATTATCATCTTTCAAGATTCATTATCTTTCTTCCTCTTGTGTCGGTACGTGACACTCCGCTCCTCTATTTCTATCCTGGTGCCGGAACGTGGCACTCCGATCCTCATATACTATCCTGGTACCGGAACGTGGCACCCGATCCATATTCTATCCTGGTGTCGGAACGTGACACTCCGATCCTCATATTCATTCTATCCTGGTACCGGAACGTGGCACCCGATCCTCATATTCATTCTATCCTGGTGCCGGAACGTGGCACCCGATCCTCATATTCATTCTATTCGTAGGAGCGTGGCACCCGATCCTCATATTCATTCTATCCTGGTACCGAACGTGGCACCCGATCCTCATATTCATTCTATCCTGGTACCGGAACGTGGCACCCGATCCTCATATTCATTCTATCCTGGTACCGGAACGTGGCACCCGATCCCCTAATTCATCAAGCCTTCTTTCATACTAAGGCATAATCATTAACAAGTGAATTAGGGTTTTTATCAAGATTTGGGATTCAATAGCTTCATCATGCTTATTTATTCACAATTTCATAATCATATTCATGCAAGCATACAATTTAAGCATATAGAAGGGTTCACAATACTATCAATACATATCATTCACTATTAAGAGTTTACTACGAATATCGTAAGAGAAACCATAACCTACCTCCACCGAAGAATTGAATCAACAAGCTATCTTCTTAAAATCCTTGCTATCCTCTTCGTTTCTCTCTCTCTACTCGTTCGATTTCCCTCTCTTTCTGTTCTTTTCTTTTCTCTTTTTCCTTATTCAAACCCTCTTTCTTTTACCCTAATTATTCTATAATTAAGAATGAAAGATGGCAATAATGACCCACTAATTAACTTAAGGTTACCTATTTTAACCCCCAAGTAATTAGATTTATTAATAATAACCCTCAAACTTTATAATTAAGGAAAGAATAGTCCAAAACGTCCCTTAAAACGTGGAAAGAAATCCGATTCTGACTGGGACTGCGCGACCTGTGACGGGCCGTCATGCCTGCGACGGTCCGTCACAATGGTCGTCGCAGCCTCCCACATTCTAGGTGAACTGTGACGGTCCGTCCTGCACCTCCGTCCTGCAGTTCAGAGAGTCGATTTTCAGTACCCAATTTAAGAATTCTAAGTATGCTGAAACGATGCACCCTCGACGGGCCGTCGTGCCTGTGACGGTCCGTCGCAGTGCTCGTGGTCTTGGCCAGTTTTTCCAGAATTAAATCTGCTGCTCAAAACGACTAAACAGGTCGTTACAAAAATAAATTAATAATACTACATCAATTCAAATTTCGCGAATGAATAAATATAAGTCATAATACAAGCATATTAATTAATATTAGAACGTGCATAATATAAGTCATATGTTATAAAGTATTATTTATTATACGTGCATAACCTATGGCATATTTTTTTTTATTTATTAAAAAAGTCAACCTTATTATATAATCAATATCAATATCTGTGAAAATGAATTAAAGTATATTAATTAATAAAGAAAATTGTGAAAAAGAAATAAAGTATATTAAGTATATCTGTGAAAATGAAATACTTAGATCAAATTAAATGTAACTTAAAATAAAATAATAATACAACAACAATTCAAATATCGCGGATGAATAAATATAAGTAATAATACAAGCATATTAATTAATAGGGAAAATTGTTATAAAGTATCATTTATAATATGAAAATAAAATAAAGTATATATATATATATATATATATATATATATATATATATATATATATATATATATATATATATATATATATATATATATATATATATATATATATATATATATATATATATATATATATATATATATATATATATATATATATATATATATTTGTTTATGAAAAAAGTCAACCTTATCAAATAATGAATATCTGTTTTTTTATTTCAGCTACGTATTAGTTTGTCATTCAGATGATTGTTGTTGGAAATTGAAGGCATCTGTTAGAAAGAATTTAGAAACATTCATAGTGAGATACTTTAATAGTGAACATATCTGTCCATTAAGGGATAGGGTATTAAGCAAGGTACAATCCACAGTTGGATTTATTAGTGGTGTGACAGCGCCTAAATTAAAGAATCATAAAAGAAAACATACTCCGAGCGATATAATTGATGATATCAGGGAAATGTATGGCGTTGAGATTTCTTATCAACAAGCATGGCGTGCAAAAGAGCGTGCATTGGAACTTATAAGAGGTAAACCTACTGATGGCTACAAAAACATGCCAAGATACATATATATGCTGGAAACTGTGTATCCAAATTCATATATAAGGATGCATAATTCTGAATACAACGAATTTATGTATCTTTTCATATCATTAAGGCCAATGATGAGAGGATTTGAGTTCTGTAGGCCAGGTGTTGTTGTTGAAGCTTCACATCTTAGTGGAGCTTATCGAGGTACATTTGTTTCTGCTAGTACACTTGATGGAGCAGGTATGACATATTGTTTATGGATTTATTTTATTATTTTCTTAATAGTAAGTAGTTATTTAGTATATATTGTTTTGTGTTTATATATTAAGGTTGCATATTGCCTTTGGCATACAGAGTTGTTGACACAGAAAATGATTGTTCATGGACATGGTTCTTTCAACAATTTAAGAATGCATTTGGTGAGAGGGAAAAAATGTGTATTGTATCTGACAGAAATGAAAGCATAAAGAAACGTGTGAGTATTGTTTATCAAACTGTTCCTCATTTTGCATGCATATAGCACCTCTGGAAAAATGTGTGTTCAAACTTTAGGAGAAGCAGGACCATTCTAAGTGATCTGTTTTATTCAATGGCTAAGGCTTATAGAAAGGATGATTTTGAAAAATTGATGGCTAAATTGAATAAAATTGATGGAAGAGTGAAAAAGTATCTTCAAGATACTGGGTATGAAAGATGGGCTAGGTCTCATGCAACAGTGAACCGTGGGAGAATGATGACTTCAAATATAGCTGAATGTATCAATGGTTGCCTTGTTGATGCACGACAACTACCTATTATAGATTTTTTGGAGGAAGTTATAATTCTATTTGGTTCTTGGAATTGCAAAAATAGAGAAATAACTTCTTATACAAAAGAAACATTGGGCAGAAGATTTGAAGATATATTGGTTTTAAACGCATCAAAAAGTGCAAAAATGAAGGTACATATTTGATTTGTATTTATTATTTTATTGTTAAACAAAAAATGAATAAAAACTTGTTGACAGTCTCTATTTTTTCAAAAATTGCAGGTAAGCTGTAGAGGAATGACAACATCCAATGGGTTGACATCCAATGTCATTGCTACATTTTCAGGTGTGAAGGATACCGATGAGGTAGAATCCTGTCATATCAAATAATTAAAAAACACAATATATTTTCAATAACTTATGCAAGTTCAAATTTACTAATTTTTTTCAACCAGTTTTTTCAATATGCCAGCAACATGATCTAAAATTAATAATATTTGAACAAATAAATTATATGTTAGTATTTTAATATATATTATGTAGTCAGCGATACTTAAAAATAAATTAATAAATTTCATAGAATAATTTATAAACCAAAATGCATGATTAAAAACATCATATATATTTTAACTGTAAAAAAATAAAGCAATTGCTGATTTCAATTATTATTCAAAATATAAACTGTTGGAATAATGTATCAACCATCTGAAAAGATACTTAATTACAAAAAAGAAAAATATAGTATCAATAAATGTATTAAGTATGAGATTTTTATTACCTTCGTTACATCTTCTGATTGTTTTTCAACCTCCACTGCAGTTTCAGCAGTATCATCAATAGTAGCAAAATTCATATGCTTTTGTAAAACAGTCGGATGATCAGAGTTATTCTATTAATATGCGTTGTGCAGTCAGTGATACTTAAAAAATAAAGTAATCAATTTCATAAATTAAAGTATATACCAAGTACATGATTTAGATCATCATTTATATTTTATAACTAAACAATTAGTTAATCAATAATACACAATTGTCATATAAAAATGATGTATTAGAGTATCAAGCATACAAAAAGTACTTTATTAAACTGATGGAATAAAATATCAACCATCTGAAAAGATACTTAATTGCACAAAAGAAAAATAAAGTATCAATAAATATATTAAGTATCAGATTTTTATTACCTTCGTTACATCTTCTGTTTGTTTTTCAACCTCCACTGCAATTTCAGCAGCATCATCAACAGTAGCAAAATTCATTTGCTTTTGTGAAACAGTCGGATGATCAGGGCTATTCTATTAATATGCGTTGTGCAGTCAGTGATACTTAAAAAATAAAGTAATCAATTTCATAAATTAAAGTATATACCAACTACATGATTTAGATCATCATTTATATTTTATAACTAAACAATTAGTTAATCAATTATACACAATTGTCATATAAAAATGATGTATTACAGTATCAAGCATACAAAAAGTACTTTATTAAACTGATGGAATAAAATATCAACCATCTGAAAAGATACTTAATTGCACAAAAGAAAAATAAAGTATCAATAAATGTATTAAGTATCAGATTTTTATTACCTTTGTTACATCTTCTGTTTGTTTTTCAACCTCCACTGCAATTTCAGCAGCATCATCAACAGTAGCAAAATTCATTTGCTTTTGTGAAACAGTCGGATGATCAGGGCTATTCTATTAATATGCGTTGTGCAGTCAGTGATACTTAAAAAATAAAGTAATCAATTTCATAAATTAAAGTATATACCAACTACATGATTTAGATCATCATTTATATTTTATAACTAAACAATTAGTTAATCAATTATACACAATTTTCATATAAAAAATGATGTATTAGAGTATCAAGCATACAAAAAATACTTTATTAAACTAATGGAATAAAATATCAACCATCTGAAAAGATACTTAATTGCAAAAAATAAAAATAAAGTATCAATCAATGTATGAAGTATCAGATTTTTTTTACCTTCGTTACATCTTCTGTTTGTTTATTAAGCTCCACTGCAATTTGAGTAACATCATCAACAGTTTCAAAATTCTTATGCTTTGGCGAAACAGTCTGATGAGCAGAGTTATTCTATTAATGTGTGTTGTGCATTGTGTAGTCAGTGATACTTAAAAATAAAGTAATCAATCTCATAAATTAAAGTATATTAAAATAAACCTTTTGTTTTCCAGCAGCATCAGAATTTTCATCAGCATCGTCTACAGTTGCTTCATTAGAGTTACTAGAATTGAATTGTGTACCAACATTTTTTTTGCCACAGAATCATTCATCATGTGTGGCAATGACACACCTCCCATATCCTATTTTAAATATAAAGTCACTTAAAAACCGAGAAAAAAAATAACAAAAATCAAAATATCACCTTATCAGATTTGTTTCCTCTCGCAGCAACAGCTATCAACAATTCTGAATGGTTACTCTTTATCAATGCCTCAAGAGCTTCAACTTTACTATTAAGATCTCCAATTTTTTGGTCAACCTATTGTCACGACCCAAAACGCGTCGTGAGTGGCACCCACACTTAGCCTCCTATGTGAGCGAACCAACCAATCTAAACCCCATCATTTCAAACATAATGAACAAAATACAATGCGGAAGACATAAAACTCATTAATAAAAATAGATTAATAACTTTTAAAACTCAAACACTTAATTATTATACCCAAATTCTGGAAGTCATCATCACAAGAACATCTATCCTCGAATTACTAATTCTAAGAGTATCTAGAAAGCTAAAATAATATAAAGTTAGTCCATGCCGGAACTTCAAGGCATCCAGACATGAAGAAGAAGATCCAGTCCAAGCTAGAAGCGTTAGCTCACCCTGAAATCCGGTGTAATGAAGACTGGCTAGACTTGCGGTTGAGTTGAAGACGACGGTACGTTTGCTGTATTCCACAAATAACAAAGAAAGAAACATACAAGTAGGGGTCAGTACAAAACACGAGTAGTGAGTAGATATCATCGGCCAACTCAAAATAGTATCAGATAATATCATAAAATCAACTACAATACTTAACATGCGGCATTTACAATTACCATAACCCTTGGTCACGACACCAAGCACATCAATGAGGACTCACGCCTCCCCATCATACTCATTTGGGAATTAGATTCATTAAATTGAGTATATTAACATCTTTCAAGATTCATTATCTTTATCCCTCTCGTGTCGGTACGTGACACTCCGATCCTCATATACTATCCTGGTACCGGAACGTGGCACCCGATCCATAAACTATCCTGGTGTCGGAACGTGACACTATGATCCTCATATACTATCCTGGTGTCGGAACGTGACACTCCGATCCTCATATACTATCCTGGTGTCGGAACGTGACACTCCGATCCTCATATACTATCCTGTTACCGGAACGTGGCACCCGATCCCCTAATCTCACTACATGTTCATCAAGCCTTCTTTTCTACCAAGGCATCATAATTAACAAAGTAGATTAGGGTTTTCAAGATTTAGGATTCAATAGCTTCATCATGCTTATTTTATCACAATTATATAATCACATTCATGCAAGCATACAATTAAGCATATAGAAGGATTTACAGCACTACCCAATACATATCATTCGCTATTAAGAGTTTACTACGAATAGCATAAAAAAAAACCATAACCTACCTCCACCGAAGATTCGTGATCAAGCAAGCAATTTCCCAAGATCTTTGCTTTCCTCTTCGTTCCTCTCTCTCGATCGTTTCTCCTCTCTTTCTGTTCTTTTCTTTTTCTTATTCAAACCCTCTTTCTTTCACCCTAATTAGCATATAATTAAGTATAAAAGATGGTGAATTAACCCATTAATTAATTTAAGGTTATTTCTTTTAACCCTCAAGTAGTTAAATTATTAACATTAACCCACTAAATTTATAATTATAGCAGGAATAGTCCAAAACGTCCCTTAAAATATTTAAAGAAATCCGACCCCCCCGGGATTACGCAGCCTGTGACGGGCCGTCGTGCCTGCGATGGTCCGTCTTGCTGCTTCCGTCACAGAGTTCAGAGACTCGAATTTACTGAACGGCCTGTGACGGCCCGTCATGCCTGTGACGGTCCGTCCTGCCACTTCGTCACGAAGTTAAGAGAGTCGATTTCAGTACCCAAATTTCAAAATTTTAAGTGTTTTGGAACGAGACCCCCTCGACGGTCCGTCGTGGGTTCCGTCGTCTCAGCCTGTTTTTCCAGAAATAAAATCTGCTGCTCAAAACGACTAAACAGGTCATTACAATAGATACCAATTTACCCATCGTTCGTCCTCGAACGATCATAAGAAGAAAAACAAGGGCGAAAAGGAGTACCTGAATCTGTAAACAGGTGTGGGTATCTTTCTTGCATATCTGCCTCCTTCTCCCAAGTGGCTTCTTCAACTGGTCGATTCTTCCATTGAACTTTGATGGATGCAATCTCTCTTGACCTAAACTTGCGGAATTCTCTATCTAGAATAGCAACAGGTTCCTCCTCATAAGACAAATTCTCATCAAGCAAAACTGAATCCCAACGGATAATGTAGTTTCCATCCCCATGGTATTTTTTCAACATAGACACATGAAACACCGGATGCACTCCTGACAGTCCTGGAGGCAAGGCTAATTCATAAGCCACCTCCCCTACTCGCTTAAGTACTTCAAATGGTCCAATATACCTTGGGCTTAGCTTACCTCTTTTACCAAACCGCATCACCCCTTTCATGGACGAAACCTTCAGCAAGACTTGCTCACCCTCCATAAACTCAAAGTCTCTAACCTTTCGATCTGCATATTCCTTTTGCCTACTTTGTGCCGCTAAAAGCTTTTCTTGAATAGATTTCACTTTCTCCAATGAATCCCTCAAAAGGTCAGTACCCCAAGGTCTAACCTCAAATGCATCAAACCAACCAATGGGATACCTACATCTCCTCCCATACAATGCTTCGAATGGAGCCATATCAATACTTGAGTGATAGCTATTATTGTATGAAAACTCCGCTAAGGGTAAGAAGTTATCCCAATGACCCCCAAATTCTATCACACATGCATGAAGCATATCTTCCAACACTTAATCGTTCGCTCAGACTGACCATCGGTCTGAGGTTGAAATGCAGTACTAAGGTCCAACCTAGTACCTAATTCAGCATGCAATGTTCTCCAAAACTTAGAAGTAAATCACGTACTTATCCTGATATGATGGAGAGTGGAACTCCATGCAATCGAATGATTTCTGAGATATAGATTTTGGCTAACTTCTCTGCATTGTAGGTCACCTTGACCGGAATGAAGTGAGCAGACTTAGTTAACCTATCAACGACTACCCAAATAGAGTCAAACTTCCCCAATGTCTTTGGAAGACCAACCGCGAAGTCCATTGCAATTCTCTCCCACTTCCATTCAGGAATGGGCATTCTCTGAAGTGTTCCTCCGGGCCTCTGGTGTTTATACTTTACTTGCTGACAATTTGGACATTTGGCAACAAAATCAACAATGTCGCGCTTCATTCTACTCCACCAATGGTGTTGCTTTAGGTCACGGTACATCTTGGTTGCACCAGGATGTATAGAATATCCGGAACTATGAGCCTTTATGAAAATAGTGTGGATCAACTCATCAACACAGGGCACACATACCCTTTCCTTGATTCTCAAAACACCTTCCTCATCCATTATTGCTTCTTTAGCCTCTCCTCGCAACACCATATCCCGAATTCGGCCTAGTTTCTCGTCATCAAACTTTTTTCCCTTGATCTTGTCAAGAAAGAAGATCTTGCCTCCACACTGGCCAAAAATCCTCCCTTCTCATTTACTTCTAGCCTCATAAAGTTATTAGCCAGAGTCTGAACTTCTCTAGCCAATGGGCGTCTAGAAACTTGCAAGTGAGCTAGACTTCCCATGCTCCCTGCTTTTCTACTTATGGTGTCTGCCACAACATTAGCCTTTCCCGGATGATACAAATAGTGATGTCGTAGTCCTTCAGTAGTTCCATCCATCTCCTCTGTCTCAAATTCAAATCTTTTTGATTAAAGACATACTGTAGGCTACGATGATCCGTGTATACTTCACAGTTAACCCCATATAGATAATGTCTCCATTGCTTTAATGCAAATACTACCGCAGGCAATTCCAAATCATGGGTCGGATAATTACGTTCATACACCTTTAATTACCTTGAAGCGTAAGCAATTACGTTTTTCTCTTGCATTAGCACTGCACCCAAACCTGAATAGGATGCATCACAATAGACAATGAAATTCTTACCTTCCACTGGCAGGGTAAGGATTGGTGCAGTAGTCAACAAGGTCTTGAGTTTCTGAAAGCTTTCCTCACATTCATCCGACCATACAAATGGAACATTCTGCTTAGTCAAGCTTGTCAATTGGGAAGCAATAGAAGAGAACCCCTTGACAAATCGGCGGTAGTAGCTAGCTAAACCAACAAAGCTCCTTACTTCTGACACATTAGTAGGTCTTACCCAATTCCTCACTGTTTCAATCTTAGATGGATCCACCATCACTCCATCCTTAGAAACCACGTGTCCCAAGAAGGACACTGAATCTAGCCAAAACTCACACTTGGAGAATTTGGCATAAAGCTTTTTCTCCCTCAACATTTCCAACACAATTCTCAAGTGCTCCTCATGTTCCTTCTTGCTCTTTGAGTATACCAATATATCATCGATGAATACGATGACAAAGAGATCCAGATATGGCTTAAAAATCCCATTCATCAAGCTCATGAAAGCAGCAGGGGCATTCGTAAGCCCAATAGACATTACTAAAAACTCATAATGCCCATACCTGGTCCGAAAAGCAGTCTTGGGCACATCCGTTGCCCATATTTTCAATTGATGATAACCAGATCTCAAGTCAATTTTTGAGAAAGTACAAGAACCTTGTAACTGATCGAACAAATCATCGATGCGAGGAAGAGGATACTTGTTCTTAACTGTTACCTTATTCAGTTGTCTGTAGTCTATGCACATCCGAAAGCTTCCATCCTTATTCTTCACAAACAATACAGGAGCATCCCAAGGAGATGCACTTGGTCTAATGAAGCCCTTTCCTAACAATTCTTGAAGTTGAGCCTTTAACTCTCTCAACTCCGCGGGAGCCATTCTATAAGGGGGTATAGAAATTGGGCGAGTACCCGGTTCAAGATCAATGCAGAAGTCAATATCTCTATCCGGTGGCATACCAGGAAGTTCTGCGGGAAACACATCTAGAAACTCACGAACTATAAAAACCGACTCGATTGAAGGTACTTGGGTAGTGTAATCCCTGAGATGTGCCAAGAAAGCTAAACACCCCTTACTAACCATCCTCTTAGCACGAAGAAAGGAGATGATACGAACCGGATTGGAAGTGTAGTCACCCTCCCACAATAACGGATCTGTCCCAGGCTTGGCTAACGTCACACTCTTAGCATTACAATCCAAGATCGCAAAATTCAGAGAAAGCCAAGTCATACCCAGAATTACATTAAAATCAACCATTTCTAAGATAACCAAGTCTACATAAGTATTGCTCCCCACAAAAGTCACCAAACAAGACCTATATACTTTTTCAACTATCACAGACTCACCCACTGGAGTAGAAACACGAATAGGCATGTCAAGCAATTCACAATGTAAATTAAGACCATTAGCAAATGAGGAAGATACATAAGAAAATGTGGATACAGGATCAAACAATACAGAAGCCATGCAATCACAAACCAAAAGATTACCTGTGATAACAAAGATCGATGTCTCCGCCTGCATCGCCGGGAAAGCGTAACAATGGGCCCTATCACCTGTCTGCCCGTTGCCCCTACCATGTTGTGCTGTAGTGGCTCTAGTTTGCCCGCCACCCCGGCCGTTTTGATGACAACCATCACGTCGGCCACCACGTTCTCCAGAATAGCGGCCTCTTCCCTGACCACCTCTACCTCTAACAATTGGAGGTCTGTAACTCTGTTTTGGACAATACCTCTTAATGTGTCCAGTCTCCCCACATCCATAACACTCTCTGGATTCAAGCATCGGCCTCTGTGAGAAAGACGAAGTCTGGGGATAACCACCAAACTCAGAGAAATATTGGCCGGTCTGAGGTGGACCCCCAACTACAGTCTGTAGTGAAGACTGAATAGGTCAGGCGGGGTAACCTCCTGAACCCTGCCCTCTGGAGTAAGAACCATTAAACTCACCTCCCTTACGAAACCTTTTTGATGTCGATGCCATGGTGAAGTCATCTGGCTTCACTCCCTCTACCTCTATCACGAAGTCTACCACTTCTTGAAAGGATTTCGCTGTAGCCGCTACCTGTAAGGCTGAAATTCGCAACTCTGATCTCAACCCCTTCACAAAGCGGCGAATCCGCTCTTGTGGACTGAAACATTGTTGGGTGGCATACCTGGATAATGCGCGAAACTTAGCCTCGTACGCAGTAACCGACATCCTACCTTGCTCTAGGCTTAGAAACTCATCTCTCCTCCTATCCCTCAAAGTACGGGGTATATACTTCTCCATAAACAAGTTAGAGAATGATGCCCAAGTCATAGGTGGTGCCTCTGTTGGTTCACACTCAACATGTGACCGCCACCACATTTTGGCATTCCCTTGAAACTGATAGGTCACAAACTCAACACCAAATCATTCTACTATACCCATCTTGTGTAGTAGCTCATGACAATCGACCAGAAAATCGTAGGCATCCTCTGATTCAGCACCCTTAAAGACTGGACGTTTCAATTTCAAGAACTTGCTGAAGAGTTCATGCTGATCACTCGTCATTATAGGCCCTGTAGTCAACCGAGGAAACGTGCCTATTTCCAATGAGGCATCCATGCGGGGAGCCATAGTAGCTGCATATTGTACCTCTAGAACCGAAGGTGTTGGTGCAGAAAACACTGGAGGTGTCTGGCCCTGATCAGATAACCCGCTAAGATAAGCAAGAACCTGAGTGATCATCTCTAGGGTAGGTTGGGGTGGCAATTCCTCATTTGGCACTTGTTCATTCCCCCCATCCTCACACTCTCTTACCACTTCCTCAGTTGGTGGAGGAGTCACCGCCCTAGTACCAGATGGGCTAGGTGCTCGTCCTCTTCCTCTAGAGGACGTCCTCCCACGGCCTCTTCCACGGCCTCTGGTCACTACTCCTCTTCGAGCCACAAACCCGGTCGCCTCGACGCTTCTTGTCTTGCCGATGTTGGTGTTGGCGCAGTCGTTGTTGCTCTAGTTCTAACCATCTGCGAAATAGAGTGAAGATGGTCAGATACCAATTTGTATCACCTAGATACCAATTGGATCCAAGTAATAGCACGAAAGAAGAAAATAAAGAATTGAGTTTTCCTATAGTCTTATAGCCTCTCAAAGAAAAGTAAAGGCGTCCCCCTACCGTTCCTTAAGACTCTACTAGACTCGTTCTTGTGTGATGAGACCAACGAACCTAATGCTTTGATACCAAGTTTGTCACGACCCAAAACGCGTCGTGAGTGGCACCCACACTTAGCCTCCTATGTGAGCGAACCAACCAATCTAAACCCCATCATTTCAAAAATAATGAACAAAATACAATGTGGAAGACTTAAAACTTATTAATAAAAATAGATTAATAACTTCTAAAACTCAAACGCTGAATTATTATACCCAAAATCTGGAAGTCATCATCACAAGAACATCTATCCTCGAATTACTAATTCTAAGAGTATCTAGAAAGCTAAAATAATATAAAGCTAGTCCATGTAGGAACTTCAAGGCATCCAGACATGAAGAAGAAGATCCAGTCCAAGCTAGAAGCGTTAGCTCACCCTGAAATCCGGTGTAATGAAGACTGGCTAGACTTGCGGTTGAGTTGAAGACGACGGTACATTTGCTGTATTCCACAAATAACAAAGAAAGAAACATACAAGTAGGGGTCAGTACAAAACACGAGTACTGAGTAGATATCATCGGCCAACTCAAAATAGAAAACAGCATATATCAGATAATATTATAAAATCAACTACGATACTCAACATGCGGCATTTACAATTACCATAACCCTTGGTCACGACTCCAAGCACATCAATGAGGACTCACGCCTCCCCATCATACTCATTTGGGAATTAGGTTCATTAAATTGAGTATATTAACATCTTTCAAGATTCATTATCTTTATCCCTCTCGTGTCGGTACGTGACACTCCGATCCTCATATACTATCCTGGTACCGGAACGTGGCACCCGATCCATAAACTATCGTGGTGTCGTAAAGTGACACTCCGATCCTCATATACTATCCTGGTGTCGGAACGTGACACTCCGATCCTCATATACTATCCTGGTGTCGGAACGTGACACTCCGATCCTCATATACTATCCTGGTACCGAAACGTGGCACCCGAACCCCTAATCTCACTACATGTTCATCAAGCCTTCTTTTCTACCAAGGCATCATCATTAACAAAGTAGATTAGGATTTTCAAGATTTAGGATTCAATAGCTTCATCATGCTTATTTTATCACAATTATATAATCACATTCATGGAAGCATACAATTAAGCATATAGAAGGGTTTACAACACTACCCAATACATATCATTCGCTATTAAGAGTTTACTACGAATAGCATAAAAAAAACCATAACCTACCTCCACCGAAGATTCGTGATCAAGCAAGCAATTTCCCAAGATCTTTGCTTTCCTCTTCGTTCCTCTCTCTCAATCGTTTCTCCCTCTCTTTCTGTTCTTTTCTTTTTCTTATTCAAACCCTCTTTCTTTCACCCTAATTAGCATATAATTAAGTATAAAAGTTGGTGAATTAACCCATTAATTAATTTAAGGTTATTTCTTTTAACCCTCAAGTAGTTAAATTATTAACATTAACCCACTAAATTTATAATTATAGCAGGAATAGTCCAAAAAGTCCCTTAAAACATTTAAAGAAATCCGACCCCGCCTGGAATTACGCAGCCTGTGACGGGCCGTCGTGCCTGCGACGGTCCGTCCTGCTGCTTCCGTCACAGAGTTCATAGACTTGAATTTACCGGAAGGGCTGTGGACGGCCCGTCATGCCCTGGTGGACGGTCCGTCCCCGCCACTTCGCCACGGTTCGCAGAGTCGATTTCAGTACCCAAATTTCAGAATTCTAAGTGTTTTGGAACGAGACCCCCTCGACGGTCCGTCGTGCCCATGACGGTCCGTCGTGGGTTCCGTCGTCTCAGCCTGTTTTTCTAGAAATAAAATCTGCTGCTCAAAACGACTAAACAGGTTGTTACACCTATAATCAAATTTAACATATAATAAATAGTAACACTAAAACATATAAGAGTTTAAATTGCTTGATTACTTACATAAGACTTCATGAACTTCTTCAAATCATCAGTTTCTGAACTGCCCCAACTTGTTTTTTCATCGAATGAATTTGGAGAAACACCAACACCAGCTACATTCTCAAATCCTTTTTGTTGTGGTTCTGGATTTTGAAATGAATGATCTGGTTGATGATCTGATTCCTTTTGTGCTTTTGAAATTCTTGGTAGATCATACTTATATGGATGTGCAATCTTTATTCTCTTGCGTTTCGGTGGGGTTGTTCCTACATTAACACCTCTTGATGTTCTCTTTAACAAAACATCTGGAGGTTTTGTTGTGAAGTCTTCAAAATCAGAAACCTCCTCCGGATGCACATCATCATTATCTGAAATTGATGAAACTGATTGGTTTGGCGGTACATAATTGATATCTGGTAACCCAAGAGCTGATATTTCCTCAGGAGTTGCCTGAATGTTAGAACATTCAATCTAAAAAAAACAACAATTAATTAGTGACAATAAATATATTAGAGTTGTATTCCATAATAAAACTAATTAATTAAGAATGTTGTATTGAATTAATTACCTCTGAAAAAATTGTTTCCATAAAAAACTCAAACTTGGGCTTCAAACCAACAACTTGCCAGTTGCAAATCTTCGGTATACCGTTTCCTTCTTTGACAACAATATCGGTGTTTATCGTGGAAGCACATTCATAAATCCATATATTAAGTGCGTACGAAAAATCATTCAACCAATACAACTTTTTTGAGGGTTTGTACTTTTTCGAAAGGATTTCATTAACTTTTCAAAAGCTACTATATAAACTGTTGGTAACTACCATCTTCCACCATATAAAAATCTTCAATAGGAATTGGTGTATTATCAGGTTGGGAATACAAAAATGTATGGATAAAATAAAGTATAGCCATCTGAAGGGTATCCTCAATATTTTCCATTGACCCATCATAAACCGGTCTACGAATCTTTGTTTGTTAACATTATATTTAGTATCAGGAAAATATCTTTCAACTAACCTACTGGTTTTTGAGTCCGGATATGTAAAGTCCTTTACATTACCTTTACAATTCAAACCAGTAACAATTGCAAATTCACTGATGCTAAATTTCAACACATTCCCTTTGGCATGGCGAATGTGAATCTCTTCATCTAAATTTTCATGCTCAATCTCTAACAAGTATAAATACTTAGTAATTTGGCCTTGATAATTGCATCTAGGTATATTTATGTATGGTGCAAAAATTGTTTCTTTAAATAAATTCATACCTTCAACCTTGATAGATGATACTAAATGTTCAACAAAATTCGTGTTGTAAATTGGACCAAACTTTAATGCATTAGTTGGAGTATGTTTAATTACGTAATTCATATTCTGCAATAAAACAAACAAAAAGATACTCAAATTCACAATTTAAATTAGATACTTAAATTTAAATATATTTCTTTGATACATTAAATTTCATGTCCAACACATAAAAAGATACTCAAATTCACAATTTAAATTAGATACTTAAATTTTTATATACTTATCAATAATTCATATAAATATGATACTTAAATAACAGATGTATGACAGTATGATACACATATACTATTATTTGATACCTTAATATATACGAAATATAAGTAAAAATAAAACAAAGAATCCTTCTATCATGAGCACCAAAAAAATGATACTTAATAAAATTAATTGAACATACTAACAAATTTATTCAAAAATCATGATAAGATTTAAAAGATACTTAATACAATTCATCTTATACTAAAATATATATAAACAGGTTAACATGATACTTATAAAATACTAATTGAAACTATATATATAAACGAAATATTAAATTTAAAATATATTTCTTTGATACATTAAATTTCATGTCCAACACATGAAAATATACTCAAATTCACAATTTAAATTAGTTACTTAAATTTTTATACACATATACTATTATTTGATACCTTAATATATACGAAATAAAGTGAAAAGAAAACAAAGAATCATTGTATCACGTGATACTTACAAAATACATTTGAATCTATATATAAACGAAAAAATTAAATTTAAATATGTTTCTTTGATACATTAAATTTCATGTCCAACAAATAAAAAGATACTCAAATTCACAATTTAAATTTGATACTTAAATTTTAGTTACAATATATCATCTCACCGGAGCTCGACAACAAATACTTATCAAAGGGCATCGTTAACAAACGAGCTGTTGTGGTATTTGTGAGAATTCAAATCTACCTTCCGTTTGTACTCTTTGCGTCAAATACCGGTCATTCGCAAAATTTAGCTTAATTTTAAGTTCCTCGTAATGGGTGGGGGTTGCAAGATTCTAATTTTGGAGATGATATGTTTTTGGCAGATTTAATTAGTACAACACTGTGTTGAAATCACTGAAGGGGAGGAGAGAAGCATTATGTGGGCAATTAAGTGAAATACTATTGGCCAAGGTTTTCCCTAAGAAAAGTTCTTTCTTGTTATGTATAAATTAGGCAAATGACATAGTGTAAATAATAAATTACATTTTATCCCTATAATATCAATATTTATCAAAAATTTCTTATTTTTAAGAATTTCGGATACTTTATAAAATAGAAATGATACTTAAATATAAATGACTGAATTTATTTTTTATGTAACTGTTACAGTTAAAATCAAGGGTAACTGATTTCCCTTCAATTTATTTATGTTAATCTTGTAACTAATTGACCGTGTTAATTGCTTCATTAATTACAACATTAAATAATCATTTAATTTAATGATTTTCCTTCCCTTTATTAATGTTAATTTTGAAACCAAATAACCGTGAAAACTGCTTCCAAATTACTACATTCAATTTTATTCAATTTAAAATACATCAGTAGGGAATTTATGAAATTAAATAAATTAAAGTAGTGTATTTTAGTTATTTTTTCTAAATTAATTCTTAAGCAATAAAATTAGAGATCCATTTCATTTGAAGGTAGAATATTACTTCATTTAAAAGGGAAAACATGTCATTTTTTTGATTAAATGACACGTTGTGAACTATAATTAATGGCCCCAAAGATGTTGCTCGGAATCTTAAGGCCCATTCTTCTTTTCTTTTATTTATGAAATTTAAGGGTAAAGGAAGGAAAAATTGGGAAGAAACTATAAAATGTTGGATTAAATTATTATCAATTAGGTAAAAATTTACATATTCAATCAACTATTCTATTGGGAGTTTAGACCCAGTTCAACTATATACTCAAGTTAGGCATGAAAATTTTCTGCGATGGACAATTTTTTAAAAAGAAAATCTAAGTTAACAACTAAATTTTTATTCAATAAATTAATTTATAAATACTCAAAATGAAACATTAATAATAGTTTTATTTATTTATTTTCCACCCATAGAGCCCATATTTGGTAATAAGTGATAACATTTCCAACATCATTTTTCATATATTCAAAGTATAAACCTGAGTCCTTTAATTCTGAGTGAAATATTTTTACTATTAAACCACAACTCATGTTGGTGAAACATTACTAGTAGTAAAAACTAAATTAAAATGAAGAAATTTAAAGAATGAAGCTAGTTCATCACTGGCTGAGAAACTATAGCTAGTAGTCCCATCTATTATGACGCCTACTAAGTTGTAGGTCACAAGGGCTTGAGTTGGGTAATAAACTAAAGCATCACAACTGCTAAATGTCTCCATAATGTACTCAAAGCTATTAGCTTGTTAATATAAAGGGCAATTTTCACATATAGCAAATAAAAATATTTATATTAGTATGTTATAACAAAGTTTAGATAATTGCGGTTCATAACAAATTTATATATGTATAATTCGCTATACATATATAATTGAAGCGAATTGTATAAAACGAATTGTACAAAACGAGAAAGAGAGAAATTATATAGAATTTGAATCGGTATAAAACGAGAAAGAGAGAAAGGCAAAAAGAGACTTGTGAGTGAATATACAATTGAATCAAATTGTATAAAATGAGAAAGAGAGAAATTATATACAATTTGAATTTGTATAAAATGAGAAAGGTAAAAGAGACTTGGGCAGAGAAATATTTGTATTGTATAATTATAAGTATATAGGACGAAAATATTTATATTTGCACGCATTTATACAATTTTCTCTCGCTTTATACAATTAGAAACACAATTTATACAATTCTATTGTATAAAGCGAGAGAGGTGAGCGATAGGAATAAGCGAGCGAGAATATGAGGGAAAGAGAGACTGACAAACAATTTGTTATGGAACACAAATAAATTAAAGCATAGCTACTAGATTTATTTATATTATTAGTTTGTCAATATATATAATTATCCCTAATATAAATTTTGACCCAACCTACTCTGAATCGGGCCACAAGCTAAAGAATATCAACTTCTTCATTGTTTTTCACATGCCAAAAAAGATTTTTTTAAAAAACACAAATACACCTTTTAGCAAAATGCTTTCCAGCTAAAGGTATATATGTAATTACCTAAATTTGTATAAATAATATATAAGGAAAAAGCCATAAATTATCGCCTGAACTTATATCGAAAAGTCATTTACACACTCAAAGTATTAAGGTGACCTATTACACACCTAATCTTGTTCAAAGTGATATTAATATCCCTTTTCGAAGACAATATCAGTTCTGTGAAAAGAAGTGTTGTACACGTGTTTTCATATATAAATAATATTATTTTTTAATTTTAAAAATCTTTATCTCTTGATATTTTCTTAAACTTTTGCAAAAAAAATAATAAAGATTGGACATCTTCCTCCTCTCACCATACTTTTCTCTTTTTAAAATTTATTTCTTCCTCTTCCCCATTGTTCATAAATTTAAGGGAAAAATAAAAATTTGAAGAGAAAATAGGAGTCAATAAGTCAATTATGAAGTTGAGAGATGTTGGCGGAGGTGATATGCAATGGACAACACTGTTGTTGCCGGTGGAACAAATAAAATTTTCAGATTTGTAAAATTCTTTAAATATCTTGATAACTAATATGTAAATCAGACATTTCATTAGTATTCTTTGTGGGTCAAGATTAATCAAATATGTTATTGATGATTTGAGAAATAAAAATGACATTGTGTTGATTGTAGGTAGTGCTCCGGAGATAATAGAGAAGACAATGATGGAGAAATCACCTTCTTCGATGAAGTTTTTGATAAATTTAGGCAATATAATCATAAATTTTATGCATAAATGCTATAAGATTTTCAATAGAAATCACTATCTTTTTCGTAATTATTTTTCGGCAATCTTCTCTGGTGAATTCTCCGGCAAGTTCGAACGAAAAAAACATGAATTTTAAGTTGAAACTATTAATTTTTCTTTTGTAGTCCTCATATTATCCACTCCTTTCTATTTCATTTTATATAAGTAGAGTGTCAGATGTGCTTCTCAAACTCATTGACAACTCTAGTAATTCCTAAGAAGAACACAAAATTAAGAAAAATATAAGCTTTAAAGAAATTGGGGCCACTAATAAAAAGATAAGAGAAGAAAGAAAATTGAAATAATTGATATATTAAAAATTATAATACATAATTGTATAATGACCAATAAAATAGTGTTATGTGTTCAAATTTTTCATTCTACTATATATTTTTTTTCTTCTCACGCACCTTAAGGAAGGTGAAGACTTTTTCTTTGTCATGTCACGTTCTGAGGGGGTATTAATATCACTTTGAACAAGATTAGGTGTGTAATCAGTCGTCGTAATAGTTTAAGCGTGTAACTGACTTTTCGGTACAAATTCAAGGAGAAATTGATGTCTTTTGCTTAATATATATATATATATATATATATATATATATATATATATATATATATATATATATATATATATATATATATATATATATATATATATATATATATATATATATATATATATATATATATATATATATATATATATATATATATATATATATATATATATATATATATATATAGTTATAGTTATAGTTATAGTTATAGTTATTTATTAACAATTCCGTTGCGACATAATTTACCAAGACCATATATTAGAATAAAAAATTAACATCCCACACACATTTAAGAGGATAAATATCAAGTTGTAATCATACTCTTTAAAAATAAACTACTTATAGCATATTATTATCATCTTATAGCACATCAATTAATAATATATTAATTTAAAAAATATTTAAAAATAAACTATTTATAGCATATTATTACCAAGTTATAGCATATTAACTAATAATATATTAATAAAAAAAATTATTTTATTATTAACTAATAATTATTATGTTTAAATAATCAATTTCATTAATTCACTTACCTTTTATCAACAAAACCTTTTAAATTATTACTAATTAATCAATTACCTTTTAAAGTTTTTAATATAAATAATAAATTATTAAATATTAATCAATTACCTTTTAATGTTTTTACTATAAATAATAAATTATTATTTATTAAATATTAATTAAACATCATATTATATAGTAACCTTTTAAAAATAAAATCTAAAAATTAGGGATTTGATTTTAATTAATTTCATATTATATGGTTACCCAATAACTACCCACCCCCATATCAACCAACACTCTTTTATCTTCCCACAATACACTCAACCTCTCTCCTATTTACATGCTTCTCTTTCTATCATATTAATTTTGCACACATTTTTTCACGTTTATCTCTCTATTAATCAATTAAAGGCAGCACATGTTTCTCGCTCTATTAATTAATTAAAGATAGAAACCCTTTCAAGCTTTAAACTTATTTCCCAAAATCAGATTAATCTTAAAATCCTTATTCAACTACATCTCTATCAATCTTCCACAAAATTAGATTTTCTATTTTTCGACCATCAAATTCGCAATATTGCATGATTTTTGGAAAAAATCGTGTTGTATAGATCATCAAACAGGTTTATTTCTTAAAGTTTTTATTTTTTCTCTGATTCTTTTGTCAAATTATTTAATTTTTATATGTTGTTGCTTGATTTTAGGAGAAATTTACGTTGTATAGATAATGCAGGTTTCTTCAAGTTTTATACTTGTTTATGTCAAATTCTTTAATATTTATTGGCATAATACATATATTAGACCCTACACTTGACTTCAAATTTTAACTTTGATCTCCAACTTTCATAATGCACAAATAGACACTTTAACTATCCAACTTTCAAATAAATAAACACATGAGTCCTACATGGCATAATATACGTAGGACACCACGTAGAACAAAAAATGACATGTAGGATATGTGTGTCTATTTGTTCACTTTATACAAGTTTAAGTGTCTATTTGTGCACATCCAAAGTTGAAGGGCATAAATATGATTTGAAGTCAAGTTAAAGGGCACATTTATGTATTATACCTTATTTATTTGTCTATAAATTTTTAGGATCTGGGGTGTTGAATACAATGTATAAACCAAATACCCTAAGAAGATTCTGTCCCGGACATGATTGGAGAACCGGTTGTTAATGAAGAACCAGATGAAGTGAGTGAAGAATCACATAGTTCATCAATTTCTTTTTCTTCTTTTCTTCTTGGTGTGTGAAACCAAGAAATGATTTTGACTTGTCACCAAAATCCAGCAGTAGAGATCTTGTAACACTCATGTCTGCATGCTGTATAAAATATATTTAACTATATATATCATAATATATTAAATGTTGTATTTAATGGTTGTATGCTTAAATGAATATTTGCACTTTATTAAATGTGTATGATTTTTGTATAAATTTCGATTGCAATATGCAAAAATATATGAACATTGTACGAAAAATGTATAAATATTGTATAAATTATGAATGTCATATTGAACTTTGATCTATGCAACAGAAACAAATTGTATATATATGAACATTGTATGAATACTATATGAACATTTTATGAATGACAGTAAAGTTCAATGTATATATAGAGTGTATAAACATTGTATGAATTATGAATCCCATATTGAACTTGGATATATGTAACAGAAACAAATGGTACATATATGAACATTGTATGAACATTGTATGAATACTATATGAACATTTTATGAATGACAGTACAGTTCAATGTATATTTATAATGTATAAAAATTGTATGAATTATGAATGTCATATTGAACTTTGACATATGTAATAGAAACAAATGATATATCTATGACAATTTTTTACGAAACCAAACTTCATAAATGTCAATGATAACAACTGCACTCAATAAAACAAAACTTGTTTCTAACATTCAAAACAACACATAACAAATGTAACGTTACGAAATCATTATTTTTGCACAGGATAATTTGAACATGTCTTTCTATTGTGTCCAACTTGACGACATCTACTGCAAGTCATTTTTGTCTTTTTGAATTTCACGTCAACAAACCCCTTCCATATTTCAAGTTTTGATATACCCGCTGTACAAAATTAATACAAAATATATATTCTAATTTCATTAGAAACATATACTATAATTTTGAAAAAAATGGACTTTCATATACAAATGATATACGTTTCGCATAATCTTCATACACTATTAAAAAAATTAAGACTTCAACGTTACACAAATTTATAATCAGTTCATATAATTCATACACACTTCATACACAATTAATATATCATTCACTGTCCTATACAAGATTCAAATTAAACAAACACAATACAGTTTCAATACAAAATTAATATAAAAATATATATTATAATTTAAATAGCAACATATATTGTACACCAAAATTTATCAGGTTGCTAAAAAGAAATATGCAACTATGAAAATATTATTGAATTTTTAGAAAAAATGACTTATACGTTGAAAGCAATTTGAAAATAATCGTGAAATTTTGGAAAGAAGACTACTTTTAACGTTGATCCAAATATGTTTGAAAATAACAATCTGAAAGTATTTTGAAAATCTAAAAATATTTGTTATTATCTGGTTAAGTTTTATAAGGAATTAATTCAAAAAAAATAATATTATTTTAACTAACTAGAGATATTTAAGGCAATGATGATAATTTGAAAATGTTTAATATCCCTAAAAATGTGCTTATAATATATTTAACTTTAATTAAACTCCCTAAAAAGTGCAACTATTCATATTAAAAAATGTGCTACCTTGTAACGACCTGTTTAGTCGTTTTGAGTAGCAGATTTTATTTTTGGAAAAACTGGCTGAGACGACGGAACCCACGACGGACCGTCATGGTCACGACGGACCGTCGAGGGGGTCTCGTTCCAAAACACTTAGAATTCTGAAATTTGGGTACTGAAATTGACTCTCTGAACTTCGTGACGAAGTGGCAGGATGGACCGTCACAGGCATGACGGACCGTCCACGAACAGAAATTTCGATCTCTGAACTTCTGACGACCAGCGGGGACGGACCGTCGCAGGCACGACGGCCCGTCACAGGCTGCGTAATCCCAGGCTGGGTCGGATTTCTTTAAATGTTTAAAGGACGTTTTGGACTATTCCTGCTATAATTATAAATTTAGTGGGTTAATGTTAATAATTTAACTACTTGAGGGTTAAAAGAGATAACCTTGAATTAATTAATGGGTTAATTCACCATCTTTTATACTTAATTATATGCTAATTAGGGTAAAAGAAAGAGAGTTTGAATAAGAAAAAGAAAAGAACAGAGAGAGAGGGAGAAACGATCGATCAAGAGGAGAGAACGAAGAGGAAAGCAAAGCTTTGGAAAAGTAGATTGCTTAATCGCGAATTCTTCGGTGGAGGTAGGTTATGGTTTTTATGCTATTCGTAGTAAACTCTTAATAGCGAATGATATGTATTGGGTAGTGTTGTAAACCCTTCTATATGCTTAATTGTATGCTTACATGATGTGATTATATAATTGTGATGAATAAGCATGATGAGTCTATTGAATCTCTAATCCTAAATTTACCTTGTTAATGATGATGCCTTGGTATAAGGGAAGGCTTGATGAACTAAAGTAATGAGATTGATGATGCCTTGGTATTAGAGAAGGCTTGATGAACTAAAGTAATGAGATTGATGATGCCTTGGTATAAAAGAAGGCTTGATGAATTAATAGAATGAGATTAGTGGAGCGGGTGTCACGAACCGACACGTAGAATTAGGGGATCGGGTGTCACGAACCGACACGTAGAATTAGGGGATCGGATGTCACGAACCGACACGTAGAATTAGGGGATCGGGTGTCACGAACCGACACGTAGAATTAGGAGATCGGGTGTCAAGAACCGACACGTAGAATTAGGGGATCGGAGTGTCACGTACCGACACAAGAGAAATAAAGATAATGAATCTTGAAACATGTTATATACTCAATTTAATGAACCTAATTCCCAAATGACTATGATGGGGAGGCGTGAGTCCTCATTGATGTGCTTGGTGTTGTGACCAAGGGTTATGGTAATTGTAAATGCCGCATGTTGAGTATTGTAGTTGATTTTATGATATTATCTGCTATATACTGTTTTCTATTTTGAGTTGGCCGATGATTTCTACTCAGTACTTGTGTTTGTACTGACCCCTACTTGTATGTTTCTTTCCTTGTTATTGTGGAGTGAAGCAAACGTACCGTCATTTTCAACTCAACCGCAACTCTAGCCAGTCTTCGTCACACCAGATTTCAGGGTGAGCTAATGCTTCTAGCTTGGACTGGATCTTCTTCTTCATGTCTTGATGCCTTGAAATTCCGGCATGGACTAACTTTTTATTTATTTTAGCTTTCTAGATACTCTTAGAATTAGTAATTTGAGGATAGATGTTCTTGTGATGATGACTTCCAGATTTTGGGAATAATGATAAGTTTTGAGATTAGAAGTTGATTTTTGATTTTGTTAATGAGTTTTAAGTCTTCCACATTGTTTTCTATTTATTATGTTTGAAACGTTGGGGTTTAGATTAGTTGGTTCGCTCACATAGGAGAATAAATGTAGGTGCCACTCATGACGCTTTTTGGGTCGTGACAAACTTGGTATCAGAGCATTAGGTTCGTTGGTCTCATCACACAAGAACGATTCTAGTAGAGTCTTAAGGAACGGTAGGGAGACGCCTTTACTTTTCTTTGAGAGGCTATAAGACTTTAGAAAAATTCCATTCTTTCATTCTTTCGTGCTATTACTTGAATCCAATTGGTATCTAGGTGATACAAATTGGTATCTGACCATCTTCACTCTATTTCGCAGATGGTAAGAACTAGAGCACACACCGCGCCAACACCAACACCGGCAAGACAACACGCGTCTGAGCTAGCCACTGGGGCTGTAGCTCGAAGAGGAGTAGTGACAAGAGGCCGTGGAAGAGGTCGTGGGAGGACGCCCTCTAGAGGAAGAGGACGAGCACCTAGCCCATCTGATACTAGGGCGGTGACTCCTCCACTAACTGAGGAAGTGGTAAGAGAGGGTGAGGATGGGGAGAATGAACAAGTGCAGAATGAGGAATTGCCACCCCAACCTACCCCAGAGATGATCAATAAGGTTCTTGCTTATCTTAGCGGGTTATCTGATCAGGGCCAGACACCTCCAGTGTTTTCTGTACCAACACCTCCGGTTCCGGAGGTACAACATGTAGCTACTGTGGCTCCCCGCATGGATGCCTCATTGGAAATAGACACGTTTCCTCGTCTGACTACAGGGCCTATAATGACAAATGATCAGCATGAACTTTTCAGTAAGTTCTTGAAATTGAAACCTCCAGTCTTCAAGGGTGCTGAATCTGAGGATGCCTACGATTTTCTGGTTGACTGTCATGAGCTACTACACAAGATGGGTATAGTAGAACGGTTTGGTGTTGAGTTTGTAACTTATCAGTTTCAAAGAAACGCCAAAATGTGGTGGCGGTCACATGTCGAGTGTCAACCAACAGAGGCACCACCTATGACTTGGGCATCATTCTCTAGCTTGTTTATGGAGAAGTATATCCCCCAGATTTTGAGGGATAGGAAAAGAGATGAGTTCTTGAGCCTAGAGCAAGGTAGGATGTCGGTTACTGCATATGAGGCTAAGTTTCGTGCATTATCCAGGTATGCCACCCAACTTTGTTTCAGCCCACAAGAGAAGATTCGCCGTTTTGTGAAGGGGTTGAGGTCAGAATTGCGGATTTCAGCCTTACAGGTAGCGGCTACGGCAAAATCCTTTCAAGAAGTGGTAGACTTCGTGATAGAGGTGGAAGGAGTGAAGCCAGATGACTTCACCATGGCATCGACATCAAAAAGGTTTCGAAAGGGAGGTGAGTTTAATGGTTCTTACTCTAGAGGACAGGGTTTAGGAGGTTACTCAGTCCGACCAATTCAGTCTTCACTACAGACTGTAGTTGGGGGTCCACCTCAGACCGGTCAACACTTCTCTGAGAGACCTATGCTTGACTCCAGAGAGTGTTATGGATGTGGGGAGACTGGACATATTAGGAGGAATTGTCCAAAACAGAGATATAGACCCCCAATATCTAGAGGTAGAGGTGGTCATGGTAGAGGTCGTTATTCTGGAGGACGTGGTGGCCGAGGTAATGGTGGTCACCAAAACAGCTGGGGTGACGGACAAATGGGAACTACTGCAGCGCAACATGGTAGGGGCAACGGGCAAACAGGTGATAGGGCCCATTGTTACGCTTTTCCTGGGCGGTCGGAAGCGGAGACATCAGATGCTGTTATCACAGGTAATCTTTTGGTTTTTTATTGTATGACTTCTGTATTATTTGATCCCGGCTCCACATTTTCATATTTATCTTCCTCATTTGCTACTGGTCTTAAGTTACATTGTGAATTGCTTGACATACCTATTCGTGTGTCTACTCCAGTGGGTGAGTCTGTGATAGTTGAAAAAGTATATAGGTCTTATTTGGTGACTTTTGTGGGGAGCAATACTTATGTAGACTTGGTTATCTTAGAAATGGTTGATTTTGATGTAATTCTGGGTATGACTTGACTTTCTCCAAATTTTGCGATTTTGGATTGTAATGCTAAAACTGTAACGTTAGCCAAGCCTGGGACAGATCCGTTATTGTGGGAGGGTGACTACACTTCCAATCCGGTTCGTATCGTCTCCTTTCTTCGTGCTAAGAGAATGGTTAGTAAGGGTTGTTTAGCTTTCTTGGCACACCTCAGGGATGATACTACCCAAGTACCTTTAATCGAGTCGGTTGCGATAGTCCGCGAGTTTTTAGATGTGTTTCCTGCAGACCTTCCTGGTATGCCACCGGATAGAGATATTGACTTCTGCATCGATCTTGAACCGGGTACTCGCCCCATTTCTATACCCCCTTATAGAATGGCTCCCGCTGAGTTAAGAGAGTTAAAGGCCCATCTTCAAGAGTTGTTGAGAAAAGGCTTCATTAGACCAAGTGCATCTCCTTCGGGTGCTCCGGTGTTATTTGTGAAGAAGAAGGATGGGAGTTTTTGGATGTGCATAGACTACCGGCAGTTGAACAAGGTAACTATTAAGAACAAGTATCCCATTCCTCGCATTGATGACTTATTCGATCAGTTACAAGGTGCTTGTGTCTTCTCTAAGATTGACTTGAGATTCGGTTATCATCAATTGAAAATACGGGCAACGGATGTGCCAAAGACTGCTTTTCGGACCAGGTATGGGCATTACGAATTTGTAGTGATGTCTTTTGGTCTTACGAATGCCCCTGCTGCTTTCATGAGCTTGATGAACGTGATTTTTAAGCCATATCTGGATCTCTTTGTGATCGTATTTATTGATGATATATTGGTATACTCAAAGAGCAAGAAGGAACATGAGGAGCACTTGAGAATTGTATTGGAAATGTTGAGGGAGAAGAAGCTTTATGCCAAATTCTCCAAGTGTGAGTTTTGGCTAGATACAGTGTCCTTCTTGGGGCATGTGGTTTCTAAGGATGGGGTGATGGTGGATCCTTCTAAGATTGAGACAGTGAAGAATTGGGTAAGACCTACTAATGTGTCAGAAATAAGGAGCTTTGTTGGTCTAGCTAGCTATTACCGTCGATTTGTTAAGGGATTCTCTTCCATTGCTTCCCAATTGACGAACTTGACTAAGCAGAATGTTCCATTTGTATGGTCGGACGAATGTGAGGAAAGCTTTCAGAAACTCAAGACCTTGTTGACTACTGCACCAATCCTTACCCTGCCAGTGGAAGATGAGAATTTCATTGTCTATTGTGATGCATCCTATTCGGGTTTAGGTGAAGTGCTAATGCAAGAGAAGAACGTAATTGCTTACGCTTCAAGGAAATTAAAGGTGCATGAACGTAATTATCCGACCCATGATTTGGAATTGGCTGCGGTAGTGTTTGCATTAAAGCAATGGAGACATTATCTATATGGGGTTAAGTGTGAAGTATACATGGATCATCGTAGCCTACAGTATGTCTTTACTCAAAAATATTTGAATTTGAGACAGAGGAGATGGATGGAACTACTAAAGGACTACGATATCACTATCTTGTATCATCCGGGAAAGGCTAATGTTGTGGCAGACGCCTTAAGTAGAAAGGCAGGGAGCATGGGAAGTCTAGCTCACTTGCAAGTTTCTAGACGCCCATTGGCTAGAGAAGTTCAGACTCTGGCTAATAACTTTATGAGGCTAGAACTAAATGAGAAGGGAGGATTTTTGGTCAGTGTGGAGGCAAGATCTTCTTTTCTTGACAAGATCAAGGGAAAACAGTTTGATGATGAGAAACTAGGCCGAATTCGGGATATGGTGTTGCGAGGAGAGGCTAAAGAAGCAATAATGGATGAGGAAGGTGTTTTGAGAATTAAGGGAAGGGTATGTGTGCCCCGTGTTGATGATTTGATCCACACTATTCTTACAGAGGCTCATAGTTCCGGATATTCTATACATCCTGGTGCAACCAAGATGTACCGTGACCTAAAGCAACACTTTTGGTGGAGTAGAATGAAGTGCGACATTGTTGATTTTGTTGCCAAATGTCCAAATTGTCAGCAAGTAAAGTATGAACACCAGAGGCCCGGAGGAACACTTCAGAGAATGCCCATTCCTGAATGGAAGTGGGAGAGAATTGCAATGGACTTCGTGGTTGGTCTTCCAAAGACAATCAGTAAGTATGACTCCATTTGGGTAATCGTTGATAGGTTAACTAAGTCTGCTCACTTCATTCCGGTCAAGTTGACCTACAATGCAGAGAAGCTAGCCAAAATCTATATCTCAGAAATCGTTCGATTGCATGGAGTTCCACTCTCCATCATATCAGATAGAGGTACGCAGTTTACTTCTAAGTTTTGGAGAACATTGCATGCTGAATTAGGTACTAGGTTGGACCTTAGTACTGCATTTCACCCTAAGACCGATGGTCAGTCTGAGCGAACGATTCAAGTGTTGGAGGATATGCTTCGTGCATGTGTGATAGAATTTGGTGGTTATTGGGATAACTTTTTACCCTTAGCGGAGTTTTCATACAATAATAGCTATCACTCAAGTATTGATATGGCTCCATTCGAAGCATTGTATGGGAGGAGATGTAGGTCTCCCATTGGTTGGTTTGATGCATTTGAGGTTAGACCTTGGGGTACTGACCTTTTGAGGGATTCATTGGAGAAAGTGAAATCTATTCAAGAAAAGCTTTTAGCGGCGCAAAGTAGGCAAAAGGAATATGCAGATCGAAAGGTTAGAGACTTGGAGTTTATGGAGGGTGAACAAGTCTTGCTGAAGGTTTCGCCCATGAAAGGGGTGATGCGGTTTGGTAAAAGAGGTAAGCTAAGCCCAAGGTATATTGGACCATTTGAAGTACTTAAGCGAGTAGGGGAGGTGGCTTATGAATTAGCCTTGCCTCCAGGACTGTCAGGAGTGCATCCGGTGTTTCATGTGTCTATGTTGAAAAGATACCATGGGGATGGAAACTACATTATCCGTTGGGATTCAGTTTTGCTTGATGAGAATTTGTCTTATGAGGAGGAACCTGTTGCTATTCTAGATAGACAAGTTCGCAAGTTAAGGTCAAGAGAGATTGAATCCATCAAAGTTCAATGGAAGAATCGACCAGTTGAAGAAGCCACTTGGGAGAAGGAGGCAGATATGCAAGAAAGATATCCACACCTGTTTACAGATTCAGGTACTCCTTTTCGCCCTTGTTTTTCTTCTTATGATCGTTCGAGGACGAACGATGGGTAAATTGGTATCTATTGTAACGACCTGTTTAGTTGTTTTGAGCAGCAGATTTTATTTCTGGAAAAACTGGCTGAGACGACGGAACCCACGACGGACCGTCATGGTCACGACGGACCGTCGAGGGGGTCTCGTTCCAAAACACTTAGAATTCTGAAATTTGGGTACTGAAATCGACTCTCTAAACTTCATGACGAAGTGGTAGGACAGACCGTCACAGGCATGACGGATCGGCACAGGCCCTTCAGTAAATTTCGCTCGAACTTTACAACGACTAGAGACGACCGTCCGCAGTACTCCACTACCCGCACAGTCGTAATCCAAGGCTGGGTCGAATTTCTTTAAATGTTTTAAGGGACGTTTTGGACTATTCCTGCTATAATTATAAATTTAGTGGGTTAATGTTAATAATTTAACTACTTGAGGGTTAAAAGAGATAACCTTGAATTAATTAATGGGTTAATTCACCATCTTTTATACTTAATTATATGCTAATTAGGGTAAAAGAAAGAGGGTTTGAATAAGAAAAAGAAAAGAACAGAGAGAGAGGGAGAAACGATCGATCAAGAGGAGAGAACGAAGAGGAAAGCAAAGCTTTGGAAAAGTAGATTGCTTAATCGCGAATTCTTCGGTGGAGGTAGGTTATGGTTTTTATGCTATTCGTAGTAAACTCTTAATAGCGAATGATATGAATTGGGTAGTGTTGTAAACCCTTCTATATTGCTTAATTGTATGCTTACATGATGTGATTATATAATTGTGATGAATAAGCATGATGAGTCTATTGAATCTCTAATCCTAAATTTACCTTGTTAATGATGATGCCTTGGTATAAGGGAAGGCTTGATGAACTAAAGTAATGAGATTGATGATGCCTTGGTATAAGAGAAGGCTTGATGAACTAAAGTAATGAGATTGATGATGCCTTGGTATAAAAGAAGGCTTGATGAATTAATAGAATGAGATTAGTGGAGCGGGTGTCACGAACCGACACGTAGAATTAGGGGATCGGGTGTCACGAACCGACACGTAGAATTAGAGAATCGGGTGTCACGAACTGACACGTAGAATTAGGGGATCGGGTGTCACGAACCGACAAGTAGAATTAGGAGATCGGGTGTCACGAACCGACACGTAGAATTAGGGGATCGGAGTGTCACGTACCGACACAAGAGGAATAAAGATAATGAATCTTGAAAGATGTTATATACTCAATTTAATGAACCTAATTCCCAAATGACTATGATGGGGAGGCGTGAGTCCTCATTGATGTGCTTGGTGTTGTGACCAAGGGTTATGGTAATTGTAAATGCCGCATGTTGAGTATTGTAGTTGATTTTATGATATTATCTGCTATATACTGTTTTCTATTTTGAGTTGGCCGATGATATCTACTCAGTACTTGTGTTTGTACTGACCCCTACTTGTATGTTTCTTTCCTTGTTATTGTGGAGTGCAGCAAACGTACCGTCATCTTCAACTCAATCGCAACTCTAGCCAGTCTTCGTCACACCAGATTTCAGGGTGAGCTAATGCTTCTAGCTTGGACTGGATCTTCTTCTTCATGTCTTGATGCCTTGAAGTTCCGGCATGGACTAGCTTTTTATTTATTTTAGCTTTCTAGATACTCTTAGAATTAGTAATTTGAGGATAGATGTTCTTGTGATGATGACTTCCAGATTTTGGGAATAATGATAAGTTTTGAGATTAGAAGTTGATTTTTGATTTTGTTAATGAGTTTTAAGTTTCCGCATTGTTTTCTATTTATTATGTTTGAAACATTGGGGTTTAGATTGGTTGGTTCGCTCACATAGGAGGATAAATGCGGGTGTCACTCACGACGCTTTTTGGGTCGTGACATACCTGTATTAAATGTAGCAATTAATAAAGAAACAAAAATAATGCTAATAATTTATCTACCTTTAATTTAACTCAATAAAAAGTTAAACTCTTGTAATTCTCAGGCGTACAACATTGAATGAATGCAGTAATTATGACTGACAAAAGTCATTTAATTATATTGTCATAAATTCTTAATCATTAAAATTAATTGCTCATTATCACTTTATCTACTTAATTTTTGATTAATTTTTAATAACAACTCTTTTTAACAAATTATAGCTAACAATATAATTACTAATAAAATGCTATAGAGTGAGATATTAAATGCTACAAAATGAAATTGAAACTTTAATGCCATAACTTGATAATAATACTACATATAATGCTATATACAAAATTTATTTTCTGTCATTTGATGTATAGATTGACGGACTCAAGAAAACCCATAAATCCCTAGAATGTTTGGACAATCAAGAACGAAAGTTTGTCATATTTGCGTCTTTACGAGAACTCTTTCACAAGAAAAAAATTAAAGAATTGACAATTGGATTGGTAAAAATAAAAATAAAATAAAAAAATCATACGAGTACTGAGAGAAGCAGATAAATGTGACATTTTTTTTAACGAAGGAATTCATGTATGGAGAGCATTTTAACGGGAGCTCCAATTGCAGCTTGTTTGGTTACAAACAACCTTTTGTTGGAGGTAAGAGGGTGGAAGGGCTAATTTAGAGTAATAAATGGGTAGTTGAACTATTTAGGATAAGAATTATGATTGAATCGTTGGTTTAATTAATTTTTTTCTATAAAGAATTGAAATGATTAAATGGACGACAATAGTCAATCGTTAATATCAAACTTGTAATATTACTTCTTGATTAATATTCTTCTTAAACAGTGGACTATCAGCTTGCTAAACAAAATTATTTTGTAATTTTGATTTATCAATTTAATAGCTTGTCTTATATATAAATAAATAATCATTTTCTTAATAGGTAAATTATGTTAAGTACTTTTGAATTGTCAATATCCTTTCATTGATTTTTTTTCAATCGTTAATTTACATTTCGCTCGACAAATTCACTTATAATAAACTACGCAGGACACTAATTAACGAGTACATATATACTTTTTCGATGTAATACACTTTTTCTCATCTCAAAAAGAATATAATCTTACTATAATTTAAATAAATTTACCTTCACACTTGGCATTTTCAATATTTACATTTACTTGATTAATTTGAGTCTTCAGTAGTGGTAGTTGAATCCGTAGGTTCCTTTGCATTGTGAAATAGTGAAATTGACATTTATTTTTATCCTTAGTAAAATGATCACAACCATACAAATATATAATGATTATTTTAGACAAGTGTAACACCTCAAGTTTTGAAAAGAACTAAAGAGAAATTCGTACAAGTCACTCATCGGTCTTTAGTTTTGGATCAACTTCTAATGACCATATCTTTTAACACATAAAAAGTTATGTGTCCCTTGACCTACCAAATTGAAAGTCATTGAGTTCTCTTTCCAAGACCACCAAGCATGCTTAATTTTAAGCTCACAGTAAAACGTTACGTTTGTTTGAGTGAAACTTCTCAAGTTTAGGCATCTCATTCATTTTTAAAAGGATATTTTGGTCTTTTTCTATTCGTAATAGGCCTAACACGTTTTCCTTCACCCAAATAAGGGTCTAATCAACTTTAGATCACTTCTTCATGTTCCTAAACACTAAAAGAAATTAGAGCGAGATCCCAAGAAGAGAAAAACTAGGTTTTCAAGCGTTTTTCAAGAATTATTAATTTTCGCCAAGAACATTGATCTTTCCAGGTATGTAAGGCTTCTCATAGTTCCTCACTCCTTGCATCTCAATTTAGTCAAGAAATTGTTACATGTTAAGAATCCATTCATGATTCTTGATATTGAATTTCGTTCTGTAACAATTGAAATTTGATTTCTCTCTGTTCTCTTTAAAATCTTGTAGTGTTGCTCATGCTTGGAATCACATCAATCTTATGGATTTGTAAATTTATATTTTTAACAGGCATCATTTAAAGTTATCATACATTTACTTTGGATTTGAGGATCAAGAAGAGTTCAGGAGAAATTTCTCAATTCTAAACTAGTTTGAAGCTTGAATTTTACCAAAAAAAAAATCATCGGATTACCGGAGAGGGCCTTGCGGCACGTTCCAGGATATGTCCACCGTCTTACTTATGTAGTTTAGTCACTGGCACGTAGGCCAAGTCCTGACTTATGAGTCTTAGGCCCTGTTGGACGCGCCAGCAGAATGTCAAGGCCTGACTTTAGTAGTTCAGGGCTTGGCGCCTTGCGCCAGTAGTACGCCAACGTTTGTCGGGCTGATTCTTTTCTTTGTTTCGTCCGGCGCATGTTCCTTTAACTTGTACCCACGTTTTTCTTCCCTATACTAGCTCCTATAAGCTCTAATTACCTTTGAAAATTCTTACATATCCTAATCACGTGTCAAAGTGTGCATTCAAAATTAAAGTGAGTTTACATGAAAAGTTTAAGGGCTCTATTTTGAGAAAAATAAAAGAGTTTTAGTTGCTATGCTATTGATATTGGGATTGAAAGATAAGTCCATAAGAATACACTTAAATGTAAGTATGAGTTATGCTTTCGGAAAGTCCTTCGGTAAAATAAAAGTCCTTTTCTTTGCAAAGGGTGAGTTGAGCATAATTGATATTGTTTATTATTTTTGGAGTAGTATTGAGCACCAAATTGAGTTAGAGTCTCTTATAACTCAAAAGTCTCATAAAACTACGTAACCAGCGTAGGATAGAATATCATTGATTCGTCATGCGACTCCTCACTACCTCTGAGAAAGCCTACTAGATGGATCCATAGTTATAATATCATATCATCCTATACCTCGGCAAAGTATAGGTTGACCCTTACAACGTGGCTGATACGTTGTATCATTGCCAGGCTCATAGTAATTGTTGTAGTTTAGAGAAACTCCCCATAATTAAAATATATTTTGTATATTGGTTAAACTGCATATCTTATCGTAAAGTTTAAATGGTTTACCCTTCATGTTCATTTATTGATTCAGTTGAGTTGTTTTCAGTCATTCGATTTAGTTTCTGTTTTACTTATCCATATTACATACCTGTACATTCAATGCACTAACGTCATTCGTCCTGCATCATTTATGATGAAGATACAGGTGTTCAGGATCATCAACAAGTGTTTCATTGAGATCACCTTACACTCGTAGACAGTATTTGGTGAGACCTCCTTACTTTCGGGAGATACCATTTTTCATTTCTATTTTAGTAGTATTTGAGGCTTCATGAGTCTTGTCTCAATATCTGTCGTGAATTATTAGAGGCTTCATACAAAATTAGATGTTTCCATTGTTTTCTCAGAATGTTAGTAAGTCAGGAATAGGTTTCGCTCGGGGATCAACAATGATTCTCGAGTATCGATCACGTTTAGGGTATATTTTCGGATCGTGACAGCAAGTTTTGAAACTTTTCCTTTTTTCTTAAATAGTGTGTCAAGTCAAACAGTATCACATAAAATGGGAGGAGGGAGTAATTCTTAAGGGCTTTTTTAGTTGGAGATCAAGTTATTACGAAATTAATTATTTTGGGATTCGTTATTCCAAGATTGTTTTCCAATTCTTAATGAGAGACAAATAATACTATAATCTCGGAATAAACTACTCCTTTTGTCCCTTTTTACTAGTCCAATTTGTTCTTTTACTTGTCATTTTTGAAAAATTAAGAATGAACAATTTTTGTTTTACCTAATATACTCTCAATTTATTAATGTTAAGTTAATGTCTTTTAAAAAACGTAGTAAGTAATGATATTTGGGACCCTAGTAACTAATAGGGGCAAAATAACAATCAATATTACCCTAACAGATGTGCCAATTCAAAATTTAACAAGTTAAAAGGGATAAATAGAATATCATGTAAATTTTTTCCAATTAAATATGTAATAAAATCATCCTAAAATTTATGATGAAATTTGTATTTCAACAAATTAATTGAATAAACTCAAACTTAAACATTCATAATAGTTAGAAACTAAATTGGATGAAGAAATTTACATAATGAAGCTTGTGCACTAAGGCCTCATTTGTTTTCATTAAGATTAAGAGGTCTGAATCTGAATACACATCTAAATATTAAGATTTGCATTAAGATTTGAGTGTTTTGATCTAAATACACATCTGAATATTGAGATGTGGTCTCTAAATCTGGACACTAAATAATCATGCTGTTTGTTGTCAATATCTGAATGTTCAAGTGAAATAGAATATTATATGAATAAAATATTATAATAAATTTCATTTCAACAAAATATCACTTTTGATAAAAAAAAAAATTGAAAAGTTTTAATAATCATGATTTGGGTACTATTTTTTAATTCAAAAATCTTGATAAACAACAATACACCAAAAATATTATTGCAACCAGTTTTGACACACGTCAATACAAGAATATTACTAATATAATAAAAAACTTGAAAGAACTTATGAAAACATACCAGTTTAAGAGGGAAAAATGGTGTTTGATTGAGAAAAGAAAGAAAAATAGTTTTTATTTATGAGATAAAAAGGCACGCCTAAAGCAGAGAAGCGATGATTTATTATTTGATAACTTATCAAATGAGTCTGCATGTTGTTAAGAATTTCCTACAGATCTGATTCGTTTAGATTTCTTCAGACCCATTAAGAGGTTTTTAAAAAAACTAACAAAAACACTTAATGGGCTGAATCTGAATGATTAAGATTCAGACCTCTATTAAGTGCAAACAAATGAGGTCTAAGAAATTATAGTCCCATTTACTATAATTGAATGATAGCGAGTTCTCTTTAATTGATGTCTACTAAGTTGTAGGCCACATGGGCTTGAGTTGGGATATAAATTAAATCATCACAACTACTAAATGGCTCCATAATGTACTCAAAGCTAATTTCATATAACATATTGTATAGCAAAACTCTGACCCAGTCCACTGTAATTTGGACCATAAGCTAAAAGAATATCAACTTCTTTATCATGTTGTACAAGCCTATCAAGAAGTGTTAGCTTTTTTTTAGACAAATACACCTTCTAGCAAAATAATTTTAGCTGATGATTGCATATATACGTAATATATTTAAATTGTATAAATAATGTATAATTATGTATGTATAATGTATAATTATATAAAAGATGTATATATGTTTATACACAATTATACAATATCTATATATACTATTTAAACAATACATTAAATGGATTATAGTAGCCGGTCGTTTTTCTCGATATCAAACTTGTAATATTACCATTTGTAATCATTTAAAATTTATTAAATATAAACTAATAAAATGATTCGAGTTATATTAGATTCGTAAATATATTAATCCAAATAAATACTGTAGATTGATATAATTGAGTTAAATATTTAAGTTCAATAAATATGGATTTAATTAAAGTCTAAATTAATTGATTTGGGCTACAATGGATGAACCCAATTTGTTAAGCTCAATTTCATCTCATTCTAGGACCCATCTTGGCGCTACGTGTGCAAATGATGTGGCATGCCAAGTCAAAAAAGAAACCAACGGAATCATGACATGTGTCAAAGATGACAAGCCTGCTCCATAAAGCCCATATGCCATGTCACTTAAATCTGATTGGCTGAACGGAATCCTATTCCAATCGCAACTCCTCTATTCTAAAACAATAAATAGGGGTCCTCATAATTCAGAAAACGAACAGAAAATTCTAAACAAGAAGCTAGAGAAAATCCGTGGTACAAACACCATTTAATTCTCTACAAAGCTATAAGTTTAAGAATTCAAGCATTCAAGTTCAAGAACGATCAAGATCAAGACCATCGAATTCAAGAACAAGTTTAAAGCCCTTGAATTCAAATAAAAGTCATGATCAAGATAAAGTTCAAGTTCAGGTTCATTAGAGATTCAAGAACGAGCTTTAAAGCCCTTGAATTTATATTTGAAAAGACGAATTCAGAGGAATCATTGAGATTACACTCGCATTTGAAATAATAAAATCGATTTGTGCTATAATTTTCCATTCTTGATTATTGTTTTCTCGATGCGAATTTTATTGTCTACAAATTCTGGCACGCCCAGTGGGACAATCTCTACCTCTCATCTCAATTTTTCAAGTGTCAAAGAATATCGAGATGACTTTCATGAACAACAAATCTCGATCAACTGCCTCTAAGGCCACTAGCTCCAAATTCTCTACTGAAGTTGAAGGCATCCTTGGTGTTACCTATGAAAGTTTCGGAGTTGTTATGAGAAGCTAGGCTGCTACACTAGGACAACAAACACTTCAAGTGTCATCCGCATGAACTCCTTTTTTTGGGTCTTCGACTCTAAAAAGGAGCAAGTTCCTCCACAAATGCTCTAGAAGGAGGAAGTGGTGTTGCTGAAAAGATCAAGAAGACAGTGGCTCTACTTGAGAAGTCTTGTTTCAAGAACTCTACCACAAGGGGGAACTTTGATTCAACTTATGAATCATCTCCACGTACATCGTGTAACGTGACTCCGCTGAAAATTAAATTATGCGACAATCAATGCTACTCTATCGCATCTCCAATGATCATGCAAAAGATGGTGATTGCTGCTTCTTCTCCTGAGGAACAACTCGCAAATCTGGCGAAGTTGGTTGAAGGACTAACAAAACATGTATAATACCAAAAGTTTCGAATTGGTAAGTTGATGGATTGAAAGGAAGTACTTTTAGATGGATATGCTAGCCATGCGCCTGGAAAGGGTATTGAAGTTCAAGAAATCGAAGATCCTGCGGAAAAAGTCCTACTTGTTAAAGAGATGTCAGTTTCTTCTGAAGGAATGATCCCACTCAATCGCTTGAAGGAGTTTATTGAAGGCACTATCAAAGATAAGTATGAACTCTCCATCAAGTCTTCTCATATGTATGCTAAGCCGTACACTGCTAGGATTGATAACTTTAAAATGCCTGCTGGTTATCAACCCTCCAAATTTCAACAATTTGAGGGAAAAGGAAATCCAAAACAACATGTTGCACACTTTGTTGAGATATGTAATAATGTTGGAACTCATGAAGACCATCTTGTCAAACTGTTTGTCCTCTCTTTAAAAGGAAACACCTTTGATTGGTACACGGATCTTGAACCTAATTTTATTGATAGTTGGGAACAACTACAGGAAGAGTTTCTAAATCACTTCTATAGCACAAGGCGTACAGTGAGCATGGTAGAACTCACGAATACTCGCCAAAGGTAGGATTAATCGGTTATAGCTTTCATAAATCGATGGAGGAACGCGAGCCTAAATTGCAAGGACAGACTTAGTGAAGCTTCTGCAATTGAAATGTGTATTCAAGGTATGCACTGGGAGCTTCTTTACATCTTTCAAGGAATAAAACCAAAATCCTTTGAATTTTAGCTACTTGTGCTCATGATATGGAGTTGAGCATGTCCTCTGCTGGAAAATATATGATTATTGTCCATGATCCTCGCAAAGGAAGAGAAGCAGGAACACAAGAGATGGAGCAAATTTCTGCCTACAAATGACAACAAAGAATCCAGAAGTGTAAATGTGTCGCCTGCAAAGTTCACCATGACTGAAGGCATAAAGTAAAATGTGAAAATGACTTTCCAAGCACGTTCAAATCAAAAGTGGACACCAAGGGGGATGCAAGAAAAAAAAGTATCCCTTCTTGGATTCTGACGTTTCATAAATTTTTGATGAATTGTCGAGTTAAAGCTCATTGACTTGCTAGAGATGAAGCGATCCGATGAAGTTGGAAAAGCCAATAACCCAAATTATTGCAAGTATGATAGACTTGTGAGTCATCCTCTTGAAAAATATTTTTGTCTTTAAGGATAGAGTGATGTGATTGGTTAACGGAAAGAAAATTGTCCTTGATGATGAGAAGGCTAGTTCTAACCTGATCTATATCACGTTTGGCTCACTGGATCAGGTCCAAATATATATCTCTGAAAAGCATGAAGAAGAGTCATTAGACCAGGAAGTTGATATAGATGGTGATGAAGGTTGGATTCTTGTAACTAGGCGAAGACGCAACAAGTCAAACCTACGAAAAGAGTCATACGAGCAACCGGTTAGATGGAAATGGTGAAGAAATTAGAGAAGCAAAAATCAATCAAACGCCCAAAAAGGGAAAAGGTAGAACTGCATCACTACCAAAAACCTCGACATCTTGTGACTCTATAGGAATTCTTACCAAGATCATTCAACATAAAGTCTAATCAAGACAATGTCGAGGCACCATGTTTCAATGATGATAAAGAAGAAACGGTGAAGGCGCCTTCTACTGTAAAAGAAGGAACATCAAGTGAATCATCATTAAAAGTGTCTCCTAGTGACGAAGAATAAACAACAAGGGAAATATCAACAATGATGTCTCTCTCATCTTCTGAAAAATCTATTGAACCTTCTTTTCAATAAGCACATGCATGTGATATTCAAATTCACATTAATAGATAATGATATTCTATTTGGTGAAACACTACACAATCGTCCTTTGTATATGGTGGGTCATGTAATAGAGAAGAAGATAAATAGAATCTTAATAGATGAAGGATCTTGAGTCAACATTTTACCGATCCACACATTGAAAGAACTTGGCATCACACCTTCAGAACTTAGTGAAAGTCGTCTGTTGATACAAGGATTTAATCAAGGGGCAAAGGTCCATAGGCTCTATTAAATTAGAGATCCACATGGAAGATTTGCGATCAAGCGCATGGATGCATGTAATCGATGCAAAGACATCATACAATATATTATTTGGCAGGCCTTGGGTACATGAGAATAGAATTGTCTCATCTTCATACTATCAATTGTTTGAAATATCTTGAAGGTGGAATCGAAAGGAAGATAGTTGCAGATGATAATCCTTTCACCGAAGTTGAGACCACTTTGCAGATACGAAATTCTATTTAAGAAGCTATGTCAATAAAGGGGGCCAAATTCAATGACGTCAAATCGATCAAGTCTGATAAGATCGTAAACAAAAGAATTGATGCGGCTGTCGAAAAGGTGAAAATTGACACTAAAGACCCTTGTCCTATTCTTAATGAAGGGAAGATCATGTATTCGACGAAGAAACTGAGTTCTAGGATTTTCTATCTTCAAAAGCGAAGAAAGAACAAGATTAATCATCTAACCTTCAAGAAAATGCATTGAGAGGGCTAACTCTTCCTATCAGACGAATTGATGCAATAAATTTGTCCTCAAAGTTACCAAAATAGTCAATCGCTTAAGATCAAGTGCAAGATATGATACTCCCTACAAAACGCACAAGAGATGGTTTTCATCCCAATGCTTACATGTTATTTGTGAAGGCGCGGTACAACCCTAATGAGCCATTGACGCTAGGAAAACTTCCATCAGAAGATACAACTTGGAAAGCACGTGAAGGCCAAGGTTATAGCCAACCACCGTCAATTCTCATTTCGATAAGAAGGGCTAGCAATAATTATATAACTTTTGAAGATGACATCACTACTCCCAATAAAAGGCCTTCCATCTTTGATCGACTTGGGGAAGCGAATGCAAGAACTTCTCTGTTTGAGAGGTTAGGTCCTTTGAAGAAGAATAATAAAAATCTGAGAAGTTATTTAAAAGTTACACCTCCTACTTCACATTTGATTCGAAAGGACTTTAGAAGTTTGATTCCTTCGTGGATGAGGCAACGAGTGGAACTTGTGGTTTCCTGTAAAGAGGAACTCAAGGCAAAGGCTTACACTGTGGTTTACACAAAAGAGCGCGAAGAAGATGAAGAAAGTGTAAGTTCCTCAAATCATGTTACAATTCAAACGATTCTTTGCCTCAAATGAAGATTGATGTAGAGGTAGAAGATATTGTCTCAAGTTGTCATATATGTGGAAATGACAATGATCCTTTGGAAGAAGAAGATGCTGGAGATGATCCACCGAAACTTGAAGAAGAAGTAAAGAACACAATAGATTCTTTGAAAGAAGTTAACCTTGGCACTGATGAAGACCCAATGCCGACTTACTTGAGTGCATTTCTAGAAGTTGATGAAGAAGTCTCTTATATAAACATACTTAAAAAATATAGGGATGTCTTCGATTGGAATTATAAAGAAATGCCTGGATTGAATCCTAAAGTAGCGGTGCATCAGTTAGCAGTTAAAAATGGTGATCGTCTTGTTAAGCAAGCTCAAAGACGTTTTAGGCTAGACTTGGTTCCATTGATAGAAAATAAAGTAAACAAACTCATTGAGGCAGGCTTTATTTTTGAGGTCAAATATCCTACATGGATTTCAAGTATTGTTCCTGTGAGGAAGAAGAATGGTCAAATTTGAGTTTGTGTTGACTTTAGAGATCTCAATAATGCATACCCTAATGATGAGATTTCTCTTACAATTCCAGAGTTGATGACTGATGCCACCAGTGGTTATGAGGCGATGTCGTTCAAGGATGGTTCTTACGGCTATAATCGAATCTGTATGGTACCAAAGGATGAAGAATCCATTGTATTTCACACAACGTAAGGTATTTATTGCTACAAAGTGATGTCATTTGGGTTAAAGAATGCTGGTGCCACATATCAAAGGGCTATGCAAAATATCTTTGATGACTTGCTCCATAAAAATGTTGAATTCTATGTTGATGGCTTGGTGGTAAAGTCGAGAAAGAGGGTTGATCATTTGAAAGACTTAAGAATGGCGTTTGAGCGGCTTCAAAGATATCAACTAAGGATGAACCCATTTAAGTGTGCCTTTGGAGTTACTTCTGGAAAGTTCCCTGGCTTCATTGTGAGACACCAAGGAATTGAAATCGATCAAGCCAAAGTTGATGGAATATCAAAGATGTCGGAGCCTCAAAATATTCATGAGTTAAGAAGTCTTCAAGAATAGGTAGCTTACTTGATGAGATTCATCTCAAATTTAGCAGGACGATGCCAACCATTTGGTCACCTCTTGAAGAAAGGTTCTCTTTTTAGTTGGGACCAAACATGTAGCGATGCCTTTAAAAGTATCAAATTATATTTAGCAAAACCTCAAGTTTATGCAGCCCCTATACCTGGAAAAGCACTGATACTCTACATTGCAGCACAAGAAAGGTCCGTAGGAGCCTTTTTAGCTCAAGAGAATAATTAAGGCAAAGAAAACTCTCTTTACTACTTGAGTAGAACGATGAAACCAAATGAGTTGAAATATTCGCCAATTGAAAAATTGTGTTTGGTGCTAGTCTTCTCAATTCAAAAGATGAAGCATTATTTTCAAGATCATGTTGTTCGTCTTATTTCTAGAGCAAATCCCATAAAGTTTATTATGTCAAAACCTATCCTTAGTGACCGACTAGAAAGATGGTACCTCCAATTCCAACAATTTGAGATCATGTTCATCCCTTAAAAAGCTGTAAAAGGACAAACATTGACGGATTTCTTAGCAGACCATCCTATACCAAATGATTGGGAATTAAGTGATGAGATTCCGATGAAGATGCAATGTTAATTGAAGTTCAACCTCCTTTAAAGTTTACTTTGATGGGGCTGCACATAGTGGCGGAGCTAGTGCTGGCGTGGTGCTCATCACTTTGCAAGAAGAGATTCTACCATTCTCTTTTACTTTGAAACAATGTTGCTCTAATAATGTCGCTGAATACCAAGCATTTATACTTGGACTTGAAATGGCCGTCGACATGAAACAATTACATTTACAAGTCTTTGGTCACTCTCAATTAGTGATTAATCAACTCTTGGGAAGTTATGAGGTGACGAAGACTGAATTACACCCTCATCATGATTATGCTCAAAAGTTGATAAGATGGCTTGGAGATGTAACCCTTCAACATGTGCGTAGAACGGAGAATAAGAGAGCTGATGCATTGGCTGCTCCAGCTTCAACGCCAACTCTTCCAGATCAAATGCAAGTAACTATCTGTCAAAAATGGATAATACCACCGCCAAATGAGAAAGAATATATTGAAAATGAGCTTGATCATATTGTTGTCGCTGCTAAATCCGTGAAGGAAGATTGGAGACAATCCATTATTGACTACATGTGTTATGGGATACTTCCAGAAAATCCAAGAAGAAGGACTGACATACGTCGTCATGCACCGCGCTTCCTTTTATATAAGGAAACATTATATAGGCGATCATTTGAGGGTGTGCTATTATGATGTTTGGGAGAGGAAGAAGTGATTCAATCTCTTCAAGAAGGACACTCAGGAGTATGTGGATCACATCAATATGGACTGAAACTTCACTTTCACATAAAGAGGATGGGGTATTACTGGCCAACCATGGTGAAAAGTTGCTTAGATTATGCCCGGAGGTGCGATGCTTGTCAATTTCATGCGAATTTCATTCATCAGCTGCCTTAAGTATTGCACCCAACCATCGCATCTTGTCCATTTGATGCTTGGGGACTGGATGTTGCAGGACCCCTACTAAAGTCTTCTGGTGGACACTTGTACATCTTGGCTGTAACAGATTATTTCTCAAAGTGGGCTGAAGCTGTCGCCCTTAAGGAAGTGAAGAAAGAGAATGTTGCAAATTTTGTCCGAGTGAATATCATCTATCGTTCTGGTATCCTTAGCTACATAATAACTGACAATGGCAAGCCATTCGATAACAAGTTAATGAACAAGATTTGTGATCTCTTTGACTTCAAGTAGCGTAAATCTTCAATTTACCATGCTGCCGCCAATGGTCTTGCTGAAGCATTCAATAAGACTCTATGAAACCTGCTCAATAAAGTTGTCTCCAAATCTACACGGGATTGACATGAAAGAAAGTAAGAAGCTTTGTGGGCATATAGAACAACATATCGCACTCCAACTCAAGCAACACCATATTCACTTGCTTTTGGAGTTGAAGCAGTCCTGCCACTAGAGCATCAAATACCTTCTGTAAGACTTGATATTCAAGAAATTCTCACTGGGGAAGACAATGCTCGACTGCGTTTTGCTGAGTTAGAAACACTTGATGAAAAGAGGCTAGAAGCCCAACAAAACCTTGAATATTATCAAGCTCGTCTATCTCGTGCTTTCAAGAAGAAGGTTCGCTTGAGGTGCTTTCAAGTTGGAGACTAAGTTCTCGCGGTAATAAGACCCATCATTACTTCGCACAAGTCTGGGGGCAAATTTACCTCAAAGTGGGATTGACCATATGTCGTACAAGAAGCATATTTTAAATGGTGCTTACAAGCTTGTTGATGCTGATGACCTAAGGATTAATCCTATTAATGCAAAATTCCTAAAAAGGTACTACCCTTGAAGTAAGATGATACTCCTTAAGGTACGAACCTAAACTACATATCACTCCTGGCTCGCAAGAGTATAAACTGTGTACGGTATAACAAAAAAAATCACTCAATCCCCTGAACTACGTTGTGACTTGATCCTCTTCATTGTGGTACTTAGGCGCTTAGAACCATATTCTAAGTTCAGTTGCATGAGTGTCTACAAATTCTAATTAAGAGATTGTGGGACTCTACAAGATGTGTTTAATTCAAGTTTGAACTCTACAAATTGTGTTCAACTCAAACTAAGATTCTTGGAGGCTACTCAACCCTAAACCCTAGTTTATGCCTATATAAAGTGTACTAAATTCTCTTAAAAGGCACCTCAGAAATTCCATAAAGCGATCAAGATCTCGAATACTCCGCAAATTGATGGATTATTCATATACAGAGGTCAAATCTAATCATCCTAGTTCGAGAAATATGTCACTAATGTCCCTCGAATCATGGATAAATCCTAGGAGAGTAGGATCAATTGATAAACAGAATTGTACTCGCAATCTATCTTGATCAATAAAATCATATTTCTTCATATTTTATTTGTGATTGCAATTTATTTTCTGTTACTTTAAATTTGTTGCAAAACAAAATTGGCACGCCCAGTGGGACCAAATCTTCCCTTCTTCTCTTCTCTCTTAAACAAATCAGAAAATCTGAAGCTGTCAAGGTGGAAGAATGAGTATGTACTTCAAGCCTCGTCTTTGAGTTTTATCAAGACTACACGCCGACAAGCCTTGAAGCAGGGGGCATTTGTAGACATTGAAATTTTATGGGACTCGACAAGATGCGTTTAATTCAAGTTGAGACTCTACAAATTGTGTTCAACTCAAACTAAGATTTTTGGAGTCTACTCAACCCTAAACCCTAGTTTATGCCTATATAAAGGGTACTAAATTCTCTTAAAAAGCATCTCGGAAATTCCATAAAGAGATCAATATCTCAAATACTCTGCAAATTGATGGATTATTCATATAGAGAGGTCAAAACTAAATCATTCTAGTTTGAGAAATACGCCAGTAACGGTCCTAGAATCATGGATAAATCCTAGGGGAGTAGAATCAAGGGATCAACAGAATTGTACCCGCAATTCATCTTGATCAATAAAATCATGTTTTTTCATATTTTATTTGTGATTGCAATTTATTTTCTATTACTTTAAAATTTATTGCAAACAATTTCATTTTGAATCGTAATCTTCTTAAGCAAAGGACTATCGGCTTGCTAAAAAAAATTATTTTGTATTTTGATTTTTCAATTATATAGTTTGTCTTATATAAAATCATTTTCTTAGTAGGTCAATAATGTTTGGTACTTTTGAATTGTCAATATCTTTTCATTGATCGAACTTTTTCTATCTTTAATTTACATTCCAATCGCCAAATTCACTACCAATAAACTACTAAGAACACTAATTATCGACGACATTAAGTCAAGGGCCAAATAAATTCAATAATAGATGCTCGGTGACTTTTTATACTAATATACTTCCTCCGTAATACTTTATGTGACACTTTTTTTAGTCCATTTCAAATAAAATATTATTTTATTATTTTTAAAAATAATTGAACTTTAAAAATTTATCTTTTACTTTTAATGAAATGTTAAACAACATAAATATCTGAGAATTGTGACCCTTTGGGGTGGCCAGTGATTTGGGTTTGGAACTTTTATGTTGGAGTCTCTAGTTCAAAACTCATTGTCAGCAAAAGTAAGGGGTTTGCCTTATGAGTCGAGCTCGTCACTCCAAGCTTGCTTAGTGCCAGTTATTTTTTTGTGATTCATGAATTATTACTCCATGCGCATCCAAAGGGAAGCATGTGCGAGTTTTTCTTGTAATAAAAAAACTAATAATTGTTTTAGATCACAAGTTTCTAAAGTCTTCCTTTCCATTTCTTAAACAGTGTTTGTCAAGTCAGGTAATGTCACATAAAATAAGGGCTTGTTTGGTTAGGAATCAAGTTATCATCAAATTAATTATTTCAAGATTGTTATCAAATTCTTAATGTGAGACCAAAATAAACTATTCTATATTTTTTTCCAACTAAATATTCTTAAATTAATTATAAACTAGTTATTCATATCCCTAGTATCAAACGAACCGTGAAAGATGGTAGTGGTCCTAGTGGATCGTATTTATTCAGTTTATTATCCATATAATGGAAATGTTTTCTGATTATTGTTCTTTATTTCACGGTGGTATAGACAAACTATTAGGAAATGAAGATGAGCCCACAAATTTTGGAGTCTCTTCAATTTGGTCCGTAGAATATGAAAATGTCACAATTTAGTCCAGGGACCATATTATCCTTTTACTTTTGGGATACGTTTAGTTCTTTTTCCTTTACGTGAATGCAATGACAAAAGAAAAGACTAGATATCCTAGCTAGTGATTTACACCAAACTTTTTTCTGCGTCCCATATTCCTCTATTGAAAAATCGGTTTTCTTACAACCACATCCACTCCCCCATACCAAAGGAAGAAACAATATGGAGTACCTAATTAATTAATTAAATAAAGTATTTTCTTTTTAATGGTTTGAATTATTAGATTAGATAGTCATAAGTGGTGGACCTTGTCCCTTGCATTGATTTACATGAAATTTCACGTGTTCAATGTTATCTGGGTTAGAATTTATGCTAGTAATGCTTTTGGCTATTGAATTTTCGTCATCTAGAATGTAACGTTCGACCTGTTCGTCCTAGCAACACGACACTTGTATTGTTCTTCCATAATTTCATTTTTACGATTTAGGCTGTTGATCCTTATTCCGTTCGCTACTAGTACTGGAATTGCTTTTGCTTTCTTTTCCTCAGGCTACATACTAAGATATTTTTAGCCAAATTATCTCTTTTCTGACCAAAGATTCAGTAGCAGTTCGAAGGATTTCTCTATTCAGAAATCTCTGGATCAATGCTTATTTTCAACTCTCCAAAACATGTCATGCGCTTTATTAATTAACATAATATATCAGAGTATAAAATGTTTTGAATTCAAGTCTCACCATCAAATATTATCAAAAAGAAATTTTATGTATCAATTGACACTTTCAAATAAGATGGACACAAGTTGACAAAAAATAAAAATTATAAAAAGTGAAGAAGAAAAGAAATCAATGCAATGTGGAAAGTGAGGCCCGACAATATCTTCGAGATAAATAATGAGAAATTTAAACAAGCTGCATTTAAGAGCTAATTATATCTTACTTGTTATAGTTTTCAAATCACAAAAATCTTTTAAATTTGGTGGAATCAGGATATTTCCAAATATCACAATATATTGCGTCCTGATGTCGGATACATTGCTCAACGTCCTGATATATTGCGTCGTGATTTAAGATACATCATTCAACCTATTGATACATTGCATAAAGTGATGTATTTGACCGATACATTGCATAAAGTAATGTATTTGACCGATATCTCATAAAGTGATATATCCGAGAAAAAACAAGAGAAAAGATTTTTGTAATTTTATCAAATGGTAGGAATTTTAGAGGATATGATAAAAGTAGTTAAGTGTTTAGATAATGTTTCCATAACTAATTATGTTTGATATTAAGGATGTCAAAGTTTCCTTAATTATTGCTTAGACAATTTCTTGATACATAATTATAATTATAAATGAAAAGTGTATTCTAGCTTGCTGATTGTAAACATTTAAACTCGTTATATATATATATAACCCTAGGCTTTTAAGTGTCCCGTGTAGAGCTGCAATGATTTGATAGCCCATTCTTTACTGCTACCCCTAATATTTCATTTTACCTAACACTATTATTCGTAGAAGAAAACCAACTTTATTTACAACATATGACTTTTCATATATATTTTCTTATCATACTTAAAAAGAAGTAATTTCTGAACTCTTTTCTAAATTTTAATTGTAAAAAAAATTTATCTTAAAAGACAATATTCAAATTATAATAAAGAAATTAACCTTTGTATACTAGCTTTCGAGCTAGAATTTTTAAATATTATATTAACATAATTCAGTATCGTTTCAAAGTAGGCAAGAATTTCATGGGCTTTAATTTAAGGCCAACCAAAAAGCTAAATATTTTCACATGTTTGACTATATTTAGTATTAATTAAAAATATATTTTATCTAATACTAACTTTAAGATAAGAATATCACCTACTCTAAAAAGGTATGTAGTGTAGAAATGGAAGTGCTTATTATTGGTAAAACCTAACTTCCCTAGGATTAGTCTAGATAACAACCTTATTATATTATAACAAAAATAATTTTTAGTCGCAATAAATAATGACATTAATAAAGAATGTTAAAATTTTTATCGACATTAGTGGAGTGTCATTAGAATCAATGCCGCTATAAGCTTTATGGACATATACAAAGAGTGCTAATTACCGCTAAACACATATTTAACGATAATTAATGAAATTAATTGCCACTAATGATATTTTTGATATAGTATTATTAATTTAACTTTTCGTCTTTTAAGAGAACTCAAATATGTTGTTTTTATTTTATACATGTTACTTCCTCTATTTTAATTTATCTATAATTTCAGAAAAAATGAATTTATAGTCTATAATAAGTCATAGATGTTTATGTTATATGCTATAAATTATTTCATTCAAAGTAACATGATATTTTAAAATTAAGGTGTTACTAAATATAAAATGTGCCATCTTTTAATTATAAAGTACAGAAACCCAACAATTTGGGCGCTAATTACATCATGCCTTGAGAATTTCCCAAATTACAATGTTCTCAGATTTTTCAGAACTCGCGGATACATTGCTTCTTCTGTCGATACTTAGAAAACAATACATAAGTTATGCATCAGAGATATAACTATAAACCAGGTTATACTGATTTAGGTTTGAAACAATTGGGGTTATGTATCAACAATAACATATGTACTAGATACATTGTACACAAATAAAATTATATGTATATTATAAAGCTGGAGTGATATTTCCACGAATCAAGAGAGAGAGAGAAATAATCTTTTTTGTAGTTAATTCAAATGATTGAAATCTTTAGAAATGAATATTTTAAGTCGTGTAATTACATATTTTTCACTTCTATTAAAAATTGAATAAAAACAGAAGTGACTCATATTAATTAAACAAATTAAGTATATCTTGTCTTAATCTCTAGTTTGTATGTGAAGAGACAACATCTAAATAAGGCTACCACAACTTTAATTAATTTGTTGTTTGGTTGGGTTTGGGAGTGTTTGTGTGGCTTGAGAGTAAGAAGCCAAGTAGGGTATGAATAGATTTCCAATTAATATATAGTGGTTTATATATGACAGTGGAAACAGGATTAGATATATGATATGATTAATGCATGAGAGGTAGCACAACTTGCCTTGTTCCTACAATGTTGGTGTCCTATTGTTTTGCAACTTGCAAGAATTTTGTCTTCAGAAAGTGATCAGTCCTGGTACCAAGTTGCTGGCTAGGGAATCATAGGCCTTTTAGTGACAACTAACAAACAACAAGTAAATGTTTCTAATCATTCTTGGCCTACAAGGACATATACTTTAAAGTGTTTCAAGAAAATTGACTTTTAACCTAACTCAATTCAAAAGCTAAGATTGAAATTGTTCAATGATTGAATCGTTCTAATTTATGTAAAGAAATTTAATTGAATACAAAATTTAAGTAACAGAGACTTTAAAATTTATGATTTAAATCAATTACAAATGTTTGTGTGAATATAAATCATCTCATTAAGGATAAAATGGATATTTAAATTTAAATTATTATTAAGTATATAAATATATCATTTTTTTTAGATAGACTTAAAAACAAAAGAGAAAAAACTACATCAATATTCTTGACTAATGAGTGATTTCTGAACAAGAAATCTTAAAGATAACAATACAGTATATATATATATACATATATATATATATATATATGTATGTATGTATGTGTATATATATATATATATACACACACACACAAAAATTTATTATCAATCAAACCAAATTATCAACCTTAATAATATTGATACAATATATGATATATATTTAATATCCGTGCGAAATCAAATAGGGTATATATACTGGAAGTAATTAGTGGGTTATAAATATAAAATGATATATGTTTGTAATTTGCTTATATGGGGTATTTATTTAATTTCTCCTAAAAAAGTGTGTAATATAATTTGAGATAAAAAAAATATCACATAGGGAGATAATATGAATACATGCATATATATATATATATATATATATATATATATATATATATATATATATATATATATATATATATATATATATATATATATATATCCTCTTATAATAAATAATATATGACACTAATTTAAGCCCTCCCTAGCTACACCTTAAGCTAGATATTTGAAGAGTGAAAAATAAAACACAGAAGCTACATAAGCAAAGAACAAGATAAGTGTGATTCTAATTATATCATTCTTTTCCACAAGGAGATAGATTATAGTGTCCCCAGATTATGGGTTAACTCCAGGTTGACCTATTGATTATATTAATTATGATTCACGATCGCTTAGGGCCTATTAGTGTGGAAAGGTTCCTATTAGGAAAATATCATTTTTCAAAATTCTCAATTGAAATTTTTTATTTTTGAATTTTATCGGTCCCACCACATGCCTTGACTATTTATTTTGTTGTTATTTTATAAGCTGTCTGACAAGAAAGAAGTTACGTTATGTCTCAGCATCATTATGACGAGGCAATTTTACGAAAGTTTATCTCACCTCTCATGTGATGTTGTTTGGTTAATTAAAGCAAACAAAATAAGATATGACCAGACTCTAATGCATGTATGTAGCTGCTGGATTGCAAAAACACTTAAATCTTTTTTTTTTTTGGCATTAGTTTGAAGAGGCGATCAGATAGAATATAATGTAACTTCATATTATTAAGGATATAAATTTAGATATGAAGGAGTAAGAATCGGTAGAAGGTTAGTAGGAATATAATAGGGTTTTGTCATGCCTTACGAGAGTTTGTGCTTGTTGTAGTACTAGTAGTACACTTGTAAGTTCTTGCTTTTATTGTCTATGCAATATGTTGTTTATTATGTTTCGATTATCAAATTATTTTGCTACTGTTATGCTGATCTTTATTTTTACTGACCGTACATTGTTTTTCTTCTTTATTAAGCATAGTGTTATGCTTTTTTTTTATTATTATTTTTTTAGCTTGAATTTGATGCACTTGACCAGAAAGTCTTTCATAATAATTATGGAGATAGTGATAAGATTTATATATACTCTAATTCTCTCCAGATCCTATTTAGTGAAATTTTACTAGGTATGCTGATTTAATTTGTTTGAAAGAAGTGATTTTCGTAAACATTACACTACATACATCTTTTCTTTCACAATGACAATTTTTTTGTTTCTAGGCCTAGCAAAATCTTGTTATTATTTTTTCTTTATTTGCTTTGTGTGTGATTGTCACTACAATAAAAAAATAATTTTACAACAATAATATAATTGTTGAGTATATATGATCAAAACTCCATATAAATGTCATTAAAGAGCTTTAACAACTTTAAACACGATAATATTAACTAAGTTATCAATAAAAGAAAAACTTATCGCCAATAAATATAATTTTTATCATGTGCGTCTTTCAAAACTAATTTTATTGAAGATACCTTATGGTTTTTAGGTACTTACTACTTCTATTTCTTTTTATATATTCATTTTTATTATAAATAATTGTTTCATAATATTTGTCATTCATAAAATTAATTTATAAATTCAATATTCTTCCTATTGTGCCCTTGATAGTTAATTAGTCTTGAAAATATATATATGACCAACCTAGGAGAACTAATATATAATTAATGTTCATTGTAATTACTTCATATATATTGATTAATTATTTTCATTATTGGATTATTCTATAAATTTTGATTTTGAAAAAAGAAATCTCAACAAACAAAATAAAAATAAAAGATGGATTTATTTATCATTTGTAGACACGTAATTTTGACCGAATTTAAATTTAACACCAATTTTTAAAGCATAAATAATTTTATCAATTTAAATTAACTATATTTTGACTTTTTTATTATTATTTTCATTAAGTTTATTTAAAAGATATAAAAATAAACAACATAAATATAATTTTTATTAGATAAGTTTATGTTGATTGTTAATATATATATATATATATATATATATTACATATATTATTCAAATAAACTAATATTTCTTAATTATATTTTTTTTATTTTAATTACCCATATAGCTTTATTTATTTATTTACTCAAAACAATTAATAATTATATAATTATCATTTTTATATATATATTTAATATTAATATTAAAAAAAGAAAAAAAGAAACACACACACACGATCCCATGACCCACTCCCCACTCCCCATTCCCCCCACGTACACACTGCACACGTACACTACTACTACTACTATATACATACAATGAAAAAACAAAAAAAAGGGGATTGACAAACATCGGAAGGTGAAAAAAAAGAAAAAGACACGAGAAGGAGAGAAAAAAAAAGAAAGAAAGAAAAAGGGTGAAAAGAAAAAATACAAACAAAAAAAAAAGACTCTTCCACAAACAAAAATCAATAAATATATTCGCATATTTTGCTTTGACTCACAAAAAAGGTTGAAGTTGAGGTCTACTTTCGCGGTTCCTTATTCGGATTGTTTTCTTTTGGTGGAATTTTCGCAAGAGGTATCATTTTTATTATTTTTTTTATATAATTTAATATCGTGTTTATACAAGCACTGATTACAATATATTAAAGTTGTCAAATTTCACATGTGGTTAAACCGTCATGTTTTATATGAAGTTTGTTCAAATATTTAATATCAACTTTATGTTTAGATCCTTCATATAGTTTTATTTTGTGTGAAATTGTGTCACGACCCAAAACCGATCGCGACTGGCACCCACATTTACCCCCTATATGAGCGAACCAACCAATCTAAACCTTAACATTTCAATATAATATCAACAGAAAGTAATGCGGAAGACTTAACTCATTAATAAAAACCAAATCAATAACTATTATTCCCCAAAATCTGGAAGTCATCACCACAAGAACATCTATAATCAAATGACTAAACTAAGAGTATTCTAAAATCTAAAACAAGTAAAAGCTAGTCCATGCCGGAACTTCAAGGCATCAAGACATGAGGAAGAAGATTCAGTCCAAGCTAGAAACATTAGCTCACCCTGAAGATCCGATGTGACGAAGACTGGCTAGAATTGCGGTTGAGTTGAAGATGACGGTACGTTTGTTGCACTCAACAAATAAACAAGAAGAAAACATAAAAGTAGGGGTCAGTACAAAACACGGGTACTGAGTAGATATCATCGGCCAACTCAAAATAGAAAACAGTATATATTAAGCAATATCATAAAATCAACTAATATCCTTAGCATGCAGCATTTATAGTTATCATAACCCTTGGTTACAACACCAAGCACATCAATGAGGACTCACGCCTCCTCATCATACTCATTTGGGAATTAGGTTCATTAGATTTGAATATATTATCATCTTTCAAGATTCATTATCTTTATTCCCCTCGTGTCGGTACGTGACACTCCGCTCCTCATATACTATCCTGGTGTCGGAACGTGACACTCCGATCCTCATTCTATCCTAGTGTCGGAACGTGACACCCGATCCATATTCTATCCTGGTACCGGAACGTGGCACCCGATCCATATACTATCCTGGTGTCGGAACGTGACACTCCGATCCTCATGTACTATCCTGGTACCGGAACGTGGCACCCGATCCATATACTATCCTGGTGTCGGAATGTGACACTCCGATCCTCATGTACTATCCTGGTACCGGAACGTGGCACCCGATCCATATACTATCCTGGTGTCGGAACGTGACACTCTGATCCTCATATACTATCCTGGTACCGGAACGTGGCACCCGATCCCCTAATCTCACTACTTTCGTTTATCAAGCCTTCTTATCATTAACAAAGTAGATTAGGGTTTCTTTTCAAGATTTAGGATTCAATAGCTTCATCATGCTTATTATATCACAATTACATAATCACATTCATGCAAGCATACAATTAAGCATATAGAAGGGTTTACAATACTACCAATACATATCATTCGCTATTAAGAGTTTACTACGAATAGCATAAAAATAACCATAACCTACCTCCACCGAAGAATTGCGATCAACAAGCTATCTTCTCAGAATCCTTGCTATCCTCTTCGTTTCTCTCTCTCTCTACTCGTTCTCTTTCTTTTTCTGTCTCTCTGTGTTCTTTCTTATTTTTCTTATTCAAACCTTCTTTCTTTTACCCTAATTAACATATAATTAAGAATAAAAGATGACAATAATAACCCACTAATTAACTTAAGGTTACCTCTTTTAACCCCCAAGTAATTAGACTTATTAACATTAACCCTCTAACTTTATAATTAAAGCAGGAATAGTCAAAAACGTCCCTTAAAACGTATAAAGAAATCCGACCACTGGGATTGCGTGAGTCTGCGACGGGTCGCCGTGTTCGCGACGGTCCGTCCTGGCTGTCCGTCACATGCTACAGAAACTCGATTTTAAGTGAATGGCCTGTGACGGGCCGTCGAGCCTGCGACGGTCCGTCCTGCCACTCCGTCACGAAGTTCAGAGAGTCGATTTTCAGTACCCAATTTCAGATTTTCTAAGTGTTTTGAAACGAGACCCTGCGACGGTCCGTCATGCCCATGACGGTCCGTCGTGGGGTCCGTTGCTTCTGCCAGTTTTTCCAGAATTGAAGTCTGCTACTCAAAACGACTAAACAGGTCGTTACAATAGATACCAATTTACCCATCGTTCGTCCCCGAATGATCACAAGAAGGAAAACAAGGGCGAAAAGGAGTACCTGAATCTGTAAACAGGTGTGGGTATCTTTCTCGCATATCGACCTCCTTCTCCCAAGTTGCTTCTTCAATCGGCCGATTCTTCCATTGCACCTTGATGGATGCAATCTCCCTTGATCTCAACTTGCGAATTTCCCTATCTAGAATGGCAACAGGTTCCTCCTCATAAGACAAATTCTCGTCAAGCAAATTTGAATCCCAACGGATAATGTAGTTTCCATCCCCATGATATCTTTTCAACATAGACACATGGAATACCGGATGTACTCCGGACAGCCCTGGAGGCAAGGCTAACTCATAAGCCACCTCCCCTACTCGTTTAAGTACTTCGAAGGGACCAATATACCTTGGGCTTAGTTTACCTATTTTACCAAACCGCATCACCCCTTTCATTGGTGAAACTTTCAACAAGACTTGTTCACCCTCCATGAACTCTAAGTCTCTAACCTTTCGATCTGCATATTCCTTTTGTCTACTTTGCGCCGCTAGAAGCTTTTCTTGAATAGACTTCACTTTCTCTATCGAATCCCTCAAAAGGTCAGTACCCCAAGGTCTAACCTCGAATGCATCAAACCAACCAATGGGAGACCTACATCTCCTCCCATACAATGCTTCAAATGGGGCCATATCAATACTTGAGTGATAGCTATTATTGTATGAAAACTCCGCTAAAGGCAAAAAGCTATCCCAATGGCCACCAAACTCTATCACACATGCACGAAGCATATCCTCCAACACTTGAATCGTTCGCTCAGACTGACCATCGGTCTAAGGATGGAATGCAGTACTAAGGTCCAACCTAGTACCCAATTCCGCATGCAATGTTTTCCAAAACTTAGAAGTAAACTGCGTACCTCTATCTGATATAATGGAGAGTGGAACCCCATGCAATCGCACCACTTCCGAGATGTAAAGTTTGGCTAACTTCTCTGCATTGTAAGTCACCTTGACCGGAATAAAGTGAGCAGACTTAGTTAACCTATCAACAATTACCCAAATAGAATCAAACTTTCCCAATGTCTTGGGAAGACCAACCACGAAATCCATTGCAATCCTTTCCCACTTCCATTCAGGAATGGGCATTCTCTGAAGTGTTCCTCCGGGCCTCTGGTGTTCATACTTTACTTGCTGACAGTTTGGACATTTGGCAATAAACTTAACAATATCACGTTTCATTCTACTCCACCAAAAGTGTTGCTTTAGGTCACGATACATCTTGGTTGCACCCGGATGTATCGAATACCTTGAACTATGAGCCTCTGTCAGAATAGTGTTGATCAAATCATCGACGCGGGGTACACATACCCTTCCCTTAATCCTCAAAACACCTTCCTCATCGATTGTTGCTTCCTTAGCCTCTCCTCGCAACACCTTATCTTGGATTCTGCTTAGTCTCTCATCATCAAACTGTTTTCCCTTAATCTTGTCAAGGAAGGAAGATCTTGCCTCCACACAAGCTAAAAATCCTCCCTTCTCATTTACTTCTAACCTCATCAAGTCGTTAGCCAGAGTCTGAACCTCTCTAGCCAATGGACGTCTAGAAACTTTCAAGTGAGCTAGACTTCCCATGCTTCCCGCTTTTCTACTTAAAGCATCTGCCACAACATTCGCTTTTCCCGGATGATACAAGATAGTGATGTCGTAGTCCTTCAGTAGTTCCATCCATCTCCTCTGTCTCAAGTTCAAATCTTTCTGAGTAAAGACATATTGTAGGCTACGATGATCCGTGTAGACCTCACACTTAACCCCATATAAATAGTATCTCCATTGCTTTAGTGCAAACACTACCGCGGCCAATTCCAAATCATGAGTTGGATAGTTACGTTCATGCACTTTTAATTATCTTGAAGCATAAGCAATCACATTCTTCTCTTGCATTAGCACTGCACCCAAACCCGAATAGGATGCATCACAATAGACAATGAAATTCTTACCTTCCACTGGCAAGGTGAGAATGGGTGCGGTAGTCAATAAAGTCTTGAGCTTCTGAAAGCTTTCCTCACACTCATCCGACCATACAAATGGAACATTTTGCTTAGTCAAGTTCGTCAATTGGGAAGCAATAGCAGAGAATCCCTTGAAAAATCGGCGGTAGTAGCTAGCTAACCCAAAGAATCTCCTTATTTCTGACACATTAGTAGGTCTTACCCAATTTTTCACTGTCTCAATCCTAGAAGGATCCACCATCACTCCATCCTTAGAAACCACGTGCCCCAAGAAGGACACTGCATCTAGCCAAAACTCACACTTAGAGAACTTGGCATAAAGCTTTTTCTCCCTCAACATTTCCAATACCATTCTCAAATGCTCTTCATGTTCCTTCTTACTCTTTGAGTATACCAATATATCATCAATAAATACGATCACAAATAGATCCAGATATTGCTTAAAAATCCCGCTCATCAAGCTCATGAGCCTTGAACGCAGCAGGGCATTCGTAAGACCAAAAGACATCACTACAAATTCGTAATGCCCATACCTCGCTCAAAGCAGTCTTTGGCACATCCGCGTTGCCGTATTTTTAATTGATGATAACCGGATCTCAAGTCAATCTTAGAGAAGACACAAGCACCTTGTAACTGAACAAACAACGCATCAATGCGAGGAAGAGGATACTTGTTCTTAATAGTTACCTTGTTCAATTGCCGGTAGTCTATGCACATCCGAAAACTCCCATCCTTCTTCTTTACAAACAAAACCGGAGCACCCCAAGGAGATGCACTTGGTCTAATGAAGCCTTTGCTCAACAACTCTTGAAGTTGGGCTTTTAACTCTCTTAACTCCGCGGGAGCCATTCTATAAGGGGGTATAGAAATGGGGCGAGTACCCGGTTCAAGATCAATACAGAAGTCAATGTCCCTATTTGGTGGCATACCAGGAAGATCTGCAAGGAACACATCCAAAAACTCACGGACTACCGAAACCGACTCAATCGAAGGTACTTGGGTAGTGTCATCCTTGAGATGGGACAAGAAAACTAAACACCCTTTACTAACCATTTTCTTAGCACGGAGAAAGGAGATGATACGCACCGGATTGGAAGTGTAGTCACCCTCTCACACTAACGGGTCTGTCTCAGGCTTGGCTAACATCACCGTTTTAGCATTACAATCCAAGATCGCAAATTGCGGAGAAAGCCAAGTCATACCCAGAATTACATCAAAGTCAACCATTTCTAAGATAACATAATCTACATAAGTGTTGCTCCGCACAAAGTTCACCAAACAAGACCTATATACCTTTTCAACTACCACAGACTCACCCACCGGAGTAGAAACACGAATAGGCATATCAAGTATTTCACAATGTAAATTTAGTCCATTAGCAAATGAGGAAGATACATAAGAAAATGTGGATCCAGGATCAAACAATACAGAAGCCATGCAATCACAAATCAAAAGATTACCTGTGATGACAGCATCTGATGTCTCCGCTTCAGATCTCCCAGGAAAAGCATAGCAATGGGCCCCATTACTTCTCTGTCCGTTGCCCCTACCATGTTGTGATGTAGTGGCTCCAGTTTGCCGATCACCCCGGCCGTTTTGGTGACCACCATTACCTCGACCACCGCGTCCTCCAGAATGACGGCCTCTACCATGACCACCTCTACCTCTAACATTTGGAGGTCTGTAACTCTGTTTTGGACAATATCTCTTAATATGTCCAATCTCCCCACATCCATAGCACTCTCTGGGTTCATGCATAGGTCTCTCAGAGAAGTGTTGACCGGTCGGAGGTGGACCCCCAACTACAGTCTGTAGTGAAGACTGAATGGGTCGAACTGAGTAACCTCCGGAACCCTGTCCTCTAGAGTAAGAACCATTAAACTCACCTCCCTTTCGAAACCTCTTTGATGTCGATGCCATGGTGAATTCATCTGGCTTCACTCCTTCCACCTCTACCACGAAGTCCACCACTTCTTGAAAAGATTTCGCTGTAGCCGCTACCTGTAAAGCTGAAATCCGCAACTCTGATCTCAACCCCTTCACAAAACGGCGAATCCGCTCTTGTGGACTGAAACATAGTTGGGTGGCATACCGGGATAATGCACGAAACTTAGCCTCGTATGCAGTAACCGACATCCTACCTTGCTCTAGACTTAAGAATTCATCTATTTTCCTATCCCTCAAAGTCCGCGGGATATACTTCTCCATAAACAAACTAGAGAATGAAGCCCAAGTCATAGGTGGCACCTCTGTTGGTTGACACTCAACATGTGACCGCCACCACATTTTGGCGTTCCCTTGAAACTGATAACTCACGAACTCAACACCAAACCGTTCCACTATACCCATCTTGTGTAGTAGCTCATGACGGTCAACCAGAAAATCGTAAGCATCCTCCGATTCAGCACCCTTGAAGACTGGAGGTTTCAATTTCAAAAACTTACTGAAAAGTTCATGCTGATCATTTGTCATTATAGGCCCAGTAGTCAGACGTGGAAATGTGCCTATTTCCAATGGAACATCCATGCGGGGAGCCATAGTAGCCGCACGTTGTACCTCCGGAGCCTGAGGTGCTGGTGCAGAAAACACTGGAGGTGCCTGACCCTGATCAGATAACCCGCTAAGATAAGCAAGAACCTGATTGATCATGTCTGGGGTAGGTTGGGGAGGCAATCCCTCATTCTGTACTTGTTCAGTTTCCCCTTCCTCACCCTCTCTCACTACCTCTTCAGTCGGTGAAGGAGTCACTGCCCTAGTATCAGATGGGCTAGGTGCTCGTCCTCTACCTCTAGAGGACGTCCTCCCACGACCTCTCCCACGGCCTCTTGCCGCTATTCTTCCTTCGCTACCCGGTGGCTGGTTCAGACGCACCGTCCCGCCGGTCTTTGGTCTTTGGCGCTGATTGTTGCTCTAGTTCTAACCATCTCGAAATAGAGTGAAGATGGTCGATACCAATTTGTATCACCTAGATACCAATCGATCCAAAGAATAGCACGAAAGAAAGAATGAAAGAATGGAATTTTCCTAAAGTCTTATAGCTTCTCAAAGAAAAGTAAAGGTGTCCCCCTACCGTTCCTTAAGACTCTACTAGACTCGTTCCTGTGTGATGAGAACAACGAACCTAATGCTCTGATACCAAGTTTGTCACGACCCAAAACCGATCGCGATTGGCACCCACATTTACCCCTATGTGAGCGAACCAACCAATCTAAACCTTAACATTTCAATATAATATCAACAGAAAGTAATGCGAAAGACTTAACTCATTAATAAGAACCAAATCAATAACTATTATTCCCCAAAATCTGGAAGTCATCACCACAAGAACATCTATAATCAAATGACTAAACTAAGAGTATTCTAAAAGCTAAAACAAGTAAAAGCTAGTCCATGCCGGAACTTCAAGGCATCAAGACATGAGGAAGAAGATCCAGTCCAAGCTAGAAACATTAGCTCACCCTGAAGATCCGATGTGACGAAGACTGGCTAGAATTGCGGTTGAGTTGAAGATGACGGTACGCTTGTCGCACTCCACAAATAAACAAGAAGAAAACATAAAAGTAGGGGTCAGTACAAAACACGGGTACTGAGTAGATACCATCGGCCAACTCAAAATAGAAAACAGTATATATTAAGCAATATCATAAAATCAACTAATATACTTAGCATGCAGCATTTACAGTTATCATAACCCTTGGTTACAACACCAAGCACATCAATGAGGACTCACGCCTCCTCATCATACTCATTTGGGAATTAGGTTCATTAGATTTGAATATATTATCATCTTTCAAGATTCATTATCTTTATTCCCCTCGTGTCGGTACGTGACACTCCGCTCCTCATATACTATCCTGGTGTCGGAACGTGACACTCTGATCCTCATTCTATCCTGGTGTCGGAACGTGACACCCGATCCATATTCTATCATGGTACCGGAACGTGGCACCCGATCCATATACTATCCTGGTGTCGGAATGTGACACTCCGATCCTCATGTACTATCCTGGTACCGAAACGTGGCACCCGATCCATATACTATCCTGGTATCGGAACGTGACACTCCGATCCTCATGTACTATCCTGGTACCGGAACGTGGCACCCGATCCATATACTATCCTGGTGTCGGAACGTGACACTCCGATCCTCATATACTATCCTGGTACCGGAACGTGGCACCCGATCCCCTAATCTCAATACTTTCGTTCATCAAGCCTTCTTTTATACCAAGGCATCATCATTAACAAAGTAGATTAGGGTTTCTTTTCAAGATTTAGGATTCAATAGCTTCATCATGCTTATTATATCACAATTACATAATCACATTCATGCAAGCATACAATTAAGCATATAGAAGGGTTTACAATACTACCAATACATATCATTCGCTATTAAGAGTTTACTACGAATAGCATAAAAACAACCATAACCTACCTCCACCGAAGAATTGCGATCAACAAGCTATCTTCTCAGAATCCTTGCTATCCTCTTCGTTTCTCTCTCTCTACTCGTTCTCTTTCTTTTTCTGTCTCTCTTTGTTCTTTCTTATTTTTCTTATTCAAACCTTCTTTCTTTTACCCTAATTAATATATAATTAAGAATAAAAGATGACAATAATAACCCACTAATTAACTTAAGGTTACCTCTTTTAACCCCCAAGTAATTAGACTTATTAACATTAACCCTCTAACTTTATAATTAAAGCAGGAATAGTCAAAAACGTCCCTTAAAACGTATAAAGAAATTCGACCCAGCCTGGGATTGCGTGGCGTGGACGGGTGTCGTGCTACTGCGACGGTCCGTCCCGTCATCCGTCACATACTACGTAAACTCGATTTTAAGTGAATGGCTGTGACGGGTCAGCCGAGCCTGACGGTCATTCCGCCACTCCGTCACGAAGTTCAGAGAGTCGATTTTCAGTACCCAATTTCAGATTTTCTAAGTGTTTTGAAACGAGACCCTGCGACGGTCCGTCATGCCCATGACGGTCTGTCGTGGGGTCCGTCACTTCTGCCAGTTTTTCCAGAATTGAAGTCTGCTACTCAAAACGACTAAACAGGTCGTTACAAATTGCTATAACAAACCGTAGTTTATTTCATATTAAATAATTCATAGTTTATTTCATGCCTAAGTAAAATTATTGTCTAAGTCTATTCTTATTTTTCATGTTTAGTTTTTAATGATAATATGTGTAGTTATTATAATTCTAATGATATTATGTATAGCTATCTAAATTTTTATTTTCATGTCTTACTAATTTGAATGAATTTTTTTTGTTTGGTTGTGTTTAGAAATGTATTAAATTATATTTTATATTATATTATGTGTGTTGTCTTACATTATTATTTTTAGATTCTATAAAAAATAATAATAATAGACTTGTTAGGAGAGGATAATAAATTGAAAGAAAAAAGATTAAAAAAATAATAAAAATAATAACAATAAAAATGGAATAAGGAAAAGAGGTAGAATACGTGAATAAGAAAAGAAAAGAAAAGTAGTGAAGAAGGAATGTTCGAATTAGAAGAAGAATAATAAAAAATAAAAATAAATATATAATAAAAAGAATTAAAAAATGTACACGAAAAAGTAAAAAAAAAATACTTTAAAAATGAAAAGATACAAAAATTATAGTGTTAAAAATATGTGAAATATTTTATTATTATCATAAAAAAAACTATTAAAAAGGGTAAAAAAAAAAGAAGAAGAAAATTAATGTAAAAATAAAACAAAAATACAATTAAAAAAAAGAGAAATTAAGAAATAAGCAAAATGTTGAAAGAATAATAAAAAATAATAATGTATAAAAACTTGACATGCTTCTAAAATTGGATGATTTTAAATATGTTAATATAAATCAAAGAATGGGGGTAAATATATTTGTCTTAATAATACAATATTCATAAATTAGTTTAAGTCATAAATGTCCATAAAGCGACCGTGCTAGAACCACGGGACTCGAGGGATGCCTAATACCTTCCCCTTGGTCAACAGAATTCCTTACCCGAACTCGTTCGCAGACCAAACAAAGAGTCATTTCCTTTTGATTAGGGATTAAACAAAAAAGGTGACTTGGAACACCGTAACTCAATTCCAAGTGGCGACTCTGAAAAAATTAAAATAATCCCTTAATTAATAACGTCACTTAAATTGGAAAAACTCATACGCCGCCGCGCGAAAAAGGGGTGTGACATCATTTATTAAATAGTTGACTTCAAAAAACATTTAATAAGGGTAGAATTATAAACTTACTTAGTTTCTTAATGTCAGTGAAATCTAAAAATATGACATATGAAAAAGAGGAGAGGGAGTATTTAATTATTTTTTTAGGAATTTTATAGTGTAAGAAGCAAATCACATTCTATCTGTCACGACCCAAATCGGGGCCGCGACTGGCACCCACATCTACCCTCCTATGTGAGCGAACCAACCAATTTAACCCTTAACATTTCAATATATAACAACAGAAAATAATGCGGAAGACTTAACTCATTAATAAAACAATTCAAAACTATTATTAATATCCCCAAAATCTGGAAGTCATCATCACAAGAACATCTATCTCAAATTGCTAAACTAAAACTGTCTAAGAAGCTAAAACAACTACTAGCTAGTCCATGCCGGAAGTTCAAGGCATCAAGACTTGAAGAAGAAGACCCAGTCCAAGCTAGACGCATTAGCTCACCCAGAATTTCGAAGGTAGTGAAGACTGCTAGATCTCTTGTTGAGTTGAAGTTGACGGAACGCGTTTCTTTGCATTGCACAAATAACAAAGGAGAAAACATAAAAGTAGGGGGGTTAGTACAACCACAAGTACTGAGTAGATATCATCGGCCAACTCAAAATAGGGAACAGTATATATCAATAATGATGTAAATCAACTACAATACTCAACATGTAGCAATAACAACATAAATTCATCAATAACTACAACCGAGTTCACACATGAGGACTCAAGCCTCAATACCATACTCATTTGGGAATTAAGTTCATTAGATTGAGTATATTCATTATCTTTCAAGATTCATTATCTTTCTTCCTCTTGTGTCGGTACGTGACACTCCGCCTCTATTTCTATCCTGGTGCCTAACGTGGCACTCCGATCCTCATATACTATCCTGGTACCGAACGTGGCACCCGATCCATATTCTATCCTGGTGTCGGAACGTGACACTCCGATCCTCATATTCATTCTATCCTGGTACCGAACGCGTGGCACCCGATCCTCATATTCATTCTATCCTGGTACCGAACGTGGCACCCGATCCTCATATTCATTCTATCCTGGTACTGAACCTGGCACCCGATCCTCATATTCATTCTATCCTGGTACCGAACGTGGCACCCGATCCTCATATTCATTCTATCCTGGTACCGAACGCGTGGCACCCGATCCTCATATTCATTCTATCCTGGTACCGAACGTGGCACCCGATCCCCTAATTCATCAAGCCTTCTTTCATACTAAGGCATCATCATTAACAAGTGAATTAGGGTTTTTATCAAGATTTGGGATTCAATAGCTTCATCATGCTTATTTATTCACAATTTCATAATCATATTCATGCAAGCATACAGTTTAAGCATATAGAAGGGTTCACAACACTATCAATACATATCATTCACTATTAAGAGTTTACTACGAATATCGTAAGAGAAACCATAACCTACCTCCACCGAAGAATTGGAATCAAGCAAGAAATTCCCAAGACTTGTTTTCTTCTTTTCGTTTATTCTCTCTCTCAATTCGTCCCTCTCTTCCTCTTTTCTTGTGTTTTGTTTTATTCAAACCCTCTTTCTTTTACCCTAATTATTCTATAATTAAGAATGAAGGATGGTAATAATGACCCACTAATTAACTTAAGGTTACCTATTTTAACCCCCAAATAATTAGATTTATTAATAATAACCCTCAAACTTTATAATTAAGGAAGGAATAGTCCAAAACGTTCCTTAAAACGTGGGAAGAAATCTGATTCTGACTGGGACTACGCGACCTGTGACGGGCCGTCGTGAGTGCGACGGTCCGTCACACAGGTCATCGTGACGGTCGAGGGTCATTTTTCATCACGGGCACTGTGACGGTCCGTCACACCTGTGACGGTCCGTCCTGCCACTCCGTTACGATGTTCAGAGAGTCGATTTTCAGTACCCAATTTCAGAATTCTAAGTGTCGTGGAACGGAACCTCCTCGACGGGCCGTCGTGCCTGTGACGGTCCGTCGCAGTGTCCGTGGTTTTGGCCAGTTTTTCCAGAAATAATTCTGCTGCTCAAAACGACTAAACAGGTCGTTACAATAGATACCAATTTACCCATCGTTCGTCCCCGAACGATCAAAAGAAGAAAGACAGTGGCGAAAAGGAGTACCTGAATCTGTAAACAGATGTGGGTATTTTTCTTGCATATCTGCCTCCTTCTCCCAAGTAGCCTCTTCAACGGGTCGATTCTTCCATTGAACCTTGATGGATGCAATCTCCCTTGACCTCAACTTGCGAACTTCTCTATCTAGAATAGCAACAGGCTCCTCCTCATATGACAAGTTCTCATCAAGTAAAATCAATCCCAACGGATGATGTAGTTTCCATCTCCATGGTATCTTTTCAACATGGACACATGAAATACCGGATGTACTCGGACAGCCCTGGAGGTAAAGCTAATTCATAAGCCACCCCCCCTACTCGCTTTAGTACCTCAAATGGTCCAATATACCTTGGACTTAGCTTACCTCTTTTGCCAAACCGCATCACCCCTTTCATAGGTGAAACCTTCAACAAGACTTGTTCACCCTCCATGAACTCCAAGTCTCTAACCTTTCGATCTGCATACTCCTTTTGTCTACTTTGCGCCGCTAGAAGCTTTTCTTGAATGCCCTTCACCTTATCTAATGAATCCCTTAAGAGATCAGTACCCCAAGATCTAACCTCGAATGCATCAAACCAACCAATGGGAGACCTACATCTCCTCCCATACAATGCTTCAAATGGAGCCATGTCGATACTAGAGTGATAGCTATTATTGTATGAAAACTCTGCCAAAGGTAAGAAGCTATCCCAATGGCCACCAAACTCTATCACACATGCACGAAGCATATCCTCCAACACTTGAATCGTTCGCTCAGACTGACCATCGGTCTGAGGATGGAACGCAGTACTAAGGTCCAACCTAGTACCCAATTCTGCATGCAATGTTTTCCAGAACTTAGAAGTAAACTGCGTACCTCTATCTGATATGATGGATAGTGGAACCCCATGCAATCGAACGATTTCTGAAATATAGATCTTGGCTAACTTTTCTGCATTGTAAGTCACCTTTACCGGAATGAAATGAGCAGATTTAGTTAACCTATCAACAATCACCCAAATGGAGTCATACTTACCCATTGTCCTTGGGAGACCAACCACAAAGTCCATAGCAATTCTTTCCCACTTTCATTCCGGAATGGGCATTCTCTCAAGTGTTCCTCCGGCCTTTGGTGTTCATATTTCACTTGTTGACAGTTTGGACACTTGGCAATAAAGTCAACAATATCACGCTTCATTCTACTCCACCAAAAGTGTTGCTTTAAGTCACGGTACATCTTGGTCGCACCCGGATGTATAGAATACTTTGAACTATGAGCCTCTGTCAGAATAGTGTTGATCAAATCATCAACTCGGGGTACACATACCCTTCCCTTGATTCTCAAAACACCTTCTTCATCGATTGTCGCTTCTTTGGCCTCTCCTTTCAACACTTTATCTTGGATCCGGATCAATTTTTCATCATTAAACTGTTTTCCCTTAATCTTGTCAAGAAAAGAAGATCTCGACTCCACACTAGCCAACAATCCTCCCTTCTCATTTATTTCTAACCTCATCAAGTCGTTAGCCAGAGTTTGAACCTCTCTAGCCAATGGGCGTCTAGAAGCTTGCAAGTGAGCTAGACTTCCCATGCTTCCCGCTTTCTACTCAACGCATCCGCCACAACATTCGCTTTCCCGGATGATACAAGATAGTGATATCGTAGTCCTTTAGTAACTCCATCCATCTCCTCTGTCTTAAGTTCAAATCTTTACGAGTAAAGACATCTTTGAAGGCTATGATGATCCGTGTAGACCTCACACTTAACCCCATATAAATAGTGTCTCCATTGCTTTAGTGCAAACACTACCGCGGCCAATTCCAAATCATGAGTTGGGTAGTTACGTTCATGCACCTTTAATTGCCTTGAAGCATAAGCAATTACACTCTTCTCTTGCATTAGTACTGCACCCAACCCAGAATAGGATGCATCACAATAAACAATGAAGTCTTTACCCTCTATTGGCAAGGTAAGAATTGGTGCGGTAGTCAACAAAGTCTTAAGCTTCTGAAAGCTTTCCTCACATTCATCGACCATACAAATGGAACATTCTCGCTTAGTCAAGTTCGTCAATTGGGAAGCAATAGAAGAGAATCCTTGACAAATCTGCGGTAGTAGCTAGCTAACCCAACAAAGCTCCTTATTTCTGATACATTAGTGGGTCTTACCCAATTCTTCACTGTCTCAATCTTAGATGGATCTACCATCACTCCTTCCTTAGAAACCACGTGCCCCAAGAAGGACACTGCATCTAGCCAAAATTCACACTTAGAGAACTTGGCATAAAGCTTTTTCTCCCTCAACGTTTCCAATACCATTCTCAAATGCTCTTCATGTTCCTTCTTGCTCTTTGAGTATACCAATATATCATCAATAAATACGATCATGAAGAGGTCCAAATATGGCTTAAAAATCCCGTTCATCAAGCTCATGAATGCAGCGGGGGCATTCGTAAGACCAAAAGACATCACTACGAATTCATAATGCCCATATCTAGTTCGAAAAGCAGTCTTTGGCACGTCCGTCGCCCGTATTTTCAATTGATGATAACCGGATCTCAAGTCAATCTTAGAGAAGACACAAGCACCTTGTAGTTGATCGAACAAGTCATCAATGCGAGGAAGAGGATACTTGTTCTTGATAGTTACCTTATTCAGTTGTCTGTAGTCTATGCACATCCGAAAACTCCCATCCTTCTTCTTCACAAACAAAACCGGAGCACCCCAAGGAGATGCACTTGGTCTAATGAAGCCCTTGCTCAACAACTCTTGAAGTTGAGCCTTTAACTCTCTTAATTCGGCGGAGCCATTCTATACGGGGGTATAGAAATGGGGCGTGTGCCCGGTTCAAGATCGATACAAAAGTCAATATCCCTATCTGGTGGCATACCAGGAAGATCTGCAGGGAACACATCCAAAAATTCTCGAACTACCAAACCGATTCGATTGAGGGTACTTGGATGGTGTCATCCCTAAGATGTGCTAAGAAAGCTAAACAACCCTTACTAACCATCTTCCGAGCACCAAGAAAGGAGATAATACGCACCGGATTGGAAGTGTAGTCGCCTCCCACACTAACGGATCTGCCTCAGGCTTGGCTAACGCCACCGCTTTAGCGTTACAATCCAAAATTGCAAAATTCGGAGAGAGCCAAGTCATACCCGTAATTACATCAAAATCACCCATTTCTAAGATAACCAAATCTACGTAAGTGTTGCTCCCACAAAATTCACCAAACAAGACCTATACACTTTTTCAACTACCACGGCACTACCCACCTGAGTAGAAACACGAATAGGCATATCAAGTAATTCACAATGTAGATTTAGACCATTAGCAAATGATGAAGATACATAAGAAAATGTGGATCCAGGATCAAACAATACGGAAGCCATGCAATCACAAATCAAGGTTACCTGTGATGACAAAGATCGACGCCTCCGCCAGATCTCCCAGGGAAAGCGTAACAATGTGCCCCATTATTTGTCCGTCCGCTGCCCTACCATGTTGCGTAGTAGTGGCTCCAGGTTGCCCATCTCCTCGGCCGCTTTGGTGACCACCATTACCTCGACCACCACGTCCTCCGTAAAACGGCCTCTACCATGACCACCTCTACCTCTAGCTATTGGGGTTCTCAGAACTCTGGTTTGGACAATACCTCTTAATGTGTCCAACCTCCCCACATCCATAACACTCTCGGGGTTCATGCGTAGGTCTCTCGGAGTAGTGTTGACCGTTCGAGGTGGACCCCCAACCACACCAGTAGTGAAGACTGGATTGGTCGACTTGAGTAACCTCCGAGCTCGTCCTCTAGTATACGAACTATTAAACTCACCTCCCCTTCGAAACCTTTTTGATGTCGATGTAGTGGTGAAGTCATCTGGCTTCACTCCTTCCACCTCTATCATAAAGTCTACCACCTCTTGGAAGGATGGTGCCGTAGCCGCTACCTGTAAGGCTGAAATCCGCACTCGACCTCAACCCCTTTACAAAACGGCGGATCCGTTCTTGTGGACTGAAACAGAGTTGAGTGGCATACCTTGATAAAGCACGAAACTTAGCCTCATATGCGTTAACCGTCATCCTACCTTGCTCGAGACTCAAGAACTCATCCCTTTTTATATCTCTCAAAGTCCTTGGGATATACTTCTCCATAAACAGAGTAGAGAAGGATGCCCAAGTCATGGGTGTGGCCTCTGTCGGCTGACACTCGACATGTGATCGCCACCACGCTTTGGCGTTCCTTGAAACCGATAGCTTACGAACTCAACGCCAAACCGTTCTACTATCCCCATCTTGTGTAGTAGCTCATGACAATCAACCAGGAAATCATAAGCATCTTGATTCTCGCACTTTGAAGACCGGAGGTTTCAATTTCAAGAACTTCGGAAAAGTTCGTGGCCGATCGCTTGTCATTATCGGTCCGATGAGTCAGACGTGGAAATGTGCCTATCTCCGCGAGGCATCCATGCGGGGAGCCATAGTAGCCGCATGTCGCACCTCTGAAACCGGAGGTGTTGGTGCAGAAACCACTGGAGGTGCCTGACCGTGATCAGATAATCCGCTAAGATAAGCAAGTACTTGGTTGATCATCTCTGGGGTAGGTTGGGGTGGCAATTCCTCATTCTGCTCTTGTTCATTCATCCCATCCTCCCCCTCTCTTACTACCTCTTCAGTCGGTGGAGGAGTCACTGCCCTAGCATCAGATGGGCTAGGTGCTCGTCCTCTTCCTCTAGAGGACGTCCTCCCACGACCTCTACCACGGCCTCTTGCCGTTGTTCTCCCTCGAGCCACAGCCCCAGTGGCTGGCTCAGATGTTTCTTGCTGTGCCGTTGTTGCTGCTGGTGCGGTCGTTGCTCTAGTTCTAACCATCTGCGAAATAGAGTGAAGATGGTCAGATACCAATTCGTATCGTCTAGATACCAATTGGACTCAAGTAGTAGCACGAAAGAAAGAATGAAAGAGTGAAATTTTCCTAAAGTCTTGTAGCCTCTCAAGGAAAAGTAAAGGCGTCCCCCTACCGTTCCTTAAGACTCTACTAGACCTGTTCTTGTGTGATGAGACCAACGAACCTAATGCTCTGATACCAAGTTTGTCACGACCCAAATCGGGGCCGCGACTGGCACCCACATCTACCCTCCTATGTGAGCGAACCAACCAATTTAACCCTTAACATTTCAATATATAACAACAGAAAATAATGCGGAAGACTTAACTCATTAATAAAACAATTCAAAACTATTATTAATATCCCCAAAATCTGAAAGTCATCATCACAAGAACATCTATCTCAAATTGCTAAACTAAACTGTCTAAGAAGCTAAAACAACTACTAGCTAGTCCATGCCGAAGTTCAAGGCATCAAGACTTGAAGAAGAAGACCCACCCAATCTAGACGCATTAGCTCACCCCGAATTTCCGAAGGTAGTGAAGACCGGCTAGATCTTTGTTGAGTTGAAGTTGACGGAACGCTTTGCATTTCACAAATAACAAAGGAGAAAACATAAAAGTAGGGGTCAAGACAACCACAAGTCTTGAGTAGATATCATCGGCCAACTCAAAATAGGGAACAGTATATATCAATTATGATGTAAATCAACTACAATACTCAACATGTAGCAATAACAACATAAATTCATCAATAACTACAACCGAAGTTCACACATGAGGACTCAAGCCTCAATACCATACTCATTTGGGAATTAAGTTCATTAGATTGAGTATATTCATTATCTTTCAAGATTCATTATCTTTCTTCCTCTTGTGTCAGACGTGACACTCCGCTCCTCTATTTCTATCCTGGTGCTTAACGTGGCACTCCGATCCTCATATACTATCCTGGTACCGAACGTGGCACCCGATCCATATTCTATCCTGGTGTCGAACGTGACACTCAGATCCTCATATTCATTCTATCCTGGTACCGGAACGTGGCACCCGATCCTCATATTCATTCTATCCTGGTACCGAACGTGGCACCCGATCCTCATATTCATTCTATCCTGGTACCGAACGTGGCACCCGATCCTCATATTCATTCTATCCTGGTACCGAACGTGGCACCCGATCCTCATATTCATTCTATCCTGGTACCGAACGTGGCACCCGATCCTCATATTCATTCTATCCTGGTACCGGAACGTGGCACCCGATCCCCTAATTCATCAAGCCTTCTTTCATACTAAGGCATCATCATTAACAAGTGAATTAGGGTTTTTATCAAGATTTGGGATTCAATAGCTTCATCATGCTTATTTATTCACAATTTCATAATCATATTAATGCAAGCATACAGTTTAAGCATATAGAAGGGTTCACAACACTATCAATACATATCATTCACTATTAAGAGTTTACTACGAATATCGTAAGAGAAACCATAACCTACCTCCACCGAAGAATTGGAATCAAGCAAGAAATTCCCAAGACTTGTTTTCTTCTTTTCGTTTATTCTCTCTCTCAATTCGTCCCTCTCTTCCTCTTTTCTTGTGTTTTGTTTTATTCAAACCCTCTTTCTTTTACCCTAATTATTCTATAATTAAGAATGAAGGATGGTAATAATGACCCACTAATTAACTTAAGGTTACCTATTTTAACCCCCAAATAATTAGATTTATTAATAATAACCCTCAAACTTTATAATTAAGGAAGGAATAGTCCAAAACGTCCCTTAAAACGTGGGAAGAAATCCGATTCTGACTGGGACTACGCGACCTGTGACGGGCCGTCGTGAGTGCGACGGTCCGTCACACAGGTCGTCGTGACGGTCGAGGGTCATTTTTCATCACGGGCACTGTGACGGTCCGTCACACCTGTGACGGTCCGTCCTGCCACTCCGTTACGATGTTCAGAGAGTCGATTTTCAGTACCCAATTTCAGAATTCTAAGTGTCGTGGAACGGAACCTCCTCGACGGGCCGTCGTGCCTGTGACGGTCCGTCGCAGTGTCCGTGGTTTTGGCCAGTTTTTCCAGAAATAATTCTGCTGCTCAAAACGACTAAACAGGTCGTTACACTATCCCTACCATTTTTCAATTTACATAAATCACTACAAATTTGTGTCATCCAGTTACATGCTATTCATATGAATACATAACAGTTGATACATTAGACAACATGTCTATTGAGATTAAAAAGGAAATTATATATCAGTTCCCTAAGTCTCGCAAATTCAAATCTATGTCAATCTCTGTCATGACCCAAAAATGGATGTGATGACATTTGTCTATTCTCACCAAGACAATTGGATCTCAACCCAATGAAAATAAAAAAATGCGAAAAACATTAAAGCAAGAACAAGTCAAAGGTGGATATCTTATTCATTCTAAACAATAACCTAAAATCTGATTGTCACGTGTACAAACCACTAGTGAAAAATACAAAATTCAAATATAAATACAAGTCTCAATCTTTATTTCTCAAGTAGAACAAAACTTAAAGAGGAGGGAAAAGAGAGTCCGCCAGGATGAAAAGAAACTACCTCTTAAATCTTTCACGAGCCTCAACTGTCACGAGAAGAAGAAGGAGAAAATCACATGGGTCTGGGCTCGGAACCTACACAAGTGTAGAAGAAAAGAGTGAGTAAAAACAACTTAGTACCCAAGAAGCAACTTACTAAACAAAACAACTAGATAGAAAACGAATACCCCTTATACTCCAACCGAAAATTCTCAAAAAATCATGCATAGCAATCATCCCAACCTAGCAATTCTACCATACACGGATCACAGACCCAATATTAACAGTTCAATCTTCACAATTCAACAATCAAACAAATCAAATAATTCAATCTCAATGACAAGTAGTTTAGTAATACATAAAAAGCATATCTATCACAATCCACAAGTCAGTCACACATAATTGTCAAGTGTATCAAGTCACAATGATCAATATCTTGACGGAGACATTTTCCATCAGCACATATCACATTACTAGCCGGAATCATTTTTCATTGACTTTATAGGACTCACTGCAAAAGACTTTGGCATAACAACACTCGCCGGAAAGAACTTGCTATAATAACACTCATTGATAAACACCTCAACACAATAATACTAGCCCACAAAGACGTCGACAAAATAACACTCTTCGTCAAAAACCTCAGCATAACAACACTCACCCCCAAAGACTTCAAAATAATAACACACACGCCGATAAAAATCTCAGCATACTAACTCATCACGACGTTCATAATGAACGTATACAAGAAATATTACACCACATGAAAGATACAACAAATCATACAATTCAAGTCCACAATCATGCTTTCAAGCAGTTCATATCTTCAAGGGTCACATTAAGGAAATTCACATTATCATGTTCATAACATAGCCTCTTTAATTTTAACCCCTTTTCATTCATTTAGATATAACAAGTAGACGATTTAAACCTTTCACCTCATCCTCATTACTCCCAAAACACAATCAATGAAGGAAGCACGTGAATTCAATTAGAAATATGAGGTTTAAAAAGAAACTTTCCTTAAATAAATCAATAGTCAGTCCAATCTATACACAACTCAATATTCACAATTACTTTCCAAAAACAACAACACCCACTACAATTTCCTTGAAAGGTGGGTCAATCAACACAATACTTGATTCCAAAGTTAAGGTTTGAATCCAAAATTTAATACTTGACAACATTTCTCAAGACTTTAAAAACTCATTAGAGAAAATCATTTTTAAAAAACCTTAAAATTTTACTTCAAAACTTAAGTTGACAAAGAACCCCTAATTTATCAACTTAAAATCTTGATTTACACTGATATATTCAGTAAATAATAATAATGGGTAATCAATGATTTAATGTTAAAAAATGGCATCCAATAACTTTATCTTGAAAAACCAACTTGAAATTGCCTCTACTGAGTTCTCTAACCTCAAAAAATGAAAATGGGGAAGAAACCCTAAAACTTGGGTTTAAATACTGCTAGGGTCTTCTGCCAACATAGACTATAACACCTAAAAAATTTGAACTGGGATAGACTAAGAGAGAAGGTAAAACCATGGACGGGTCCACAGGCCGTGGAGAGATTCATGACCTGTCACCTTTCAGGTGCTGTTGTATCAAGCCTTAGTAGATGACCATGGGCATCAAGCCTTAGTAGATGACCATGGGCACCTAGATGGTCTGTGAAAAGAGGCACATAACCTCAAAGCTAATATGAAGGATAATGGTCTATGGAGATTCACACGAATTGTGAAGTCATCCGTGAAAGAGGTTGATCAGGTTTTGGAGTTTTTTTTTAATAACGATCATATATTTTAGCAAAAATGAGTTAGGTGATATATGATCCATCAAATCAAAGGTCTTTGAGTCCTCTTTCCAACAATCTTAATTTTGATCTCGGAGTAAACAATTATGCTCGTTTCAGTGAAACACTATTTGATGTGAGAAACTTGACGACTCGTGAAACCCTTTTTCTAAGTCAATTCGTTAGCTTTTAAGTTAGGGTCAATGTAGTTTTTTCTAAAGTATTTCGTACCCAAACTACTTCATTTTAAACCATATTTCAAGGTCTTTATAAGTGAATTAAACTCAAAACTACCAATTTCAATTCATTCTCCTAAATTTTCTAAACTTGACCAAATTTATCCTCTCCAAAAATCTTCTCTCTAGATCAAGGAAGAAGAAGATATTAGGGTTCTTCAAGTTAAAGTATTCCTTTTTTCATTATTGCTAAGGGCGTCAATCAAGGCATGTAGAAAGTTCATCAATAGGTTCCATCCACCCATTGAGCCCTCAATGTTTCTTTGATTCCCCAACTCAGTTTCTCCAGATTTAATTAGATTTTCACTCAATTTCTCGTGGGTTCTATTTGTATGGATTTAATTGCTTTATTATGATCTTATTTTAATGACTTGAATTTTATTTCATGTCTTTTCAATCAATTCCATGTGAAACCATGCATTTATCTATGAACCCTTATATGAATTTATGAAGAAGCATGAATCTAGGAATATGTTTTATGAAATTATGCATATTTTTGTGAAATCAATGTTTATGACTCATGTAAGTTTCTCTATAAAGTTATATATATTCTCTAGATAGCTTGGCCACATGACATGCATGATATCTAGATTTTATGTCAGTGCTTTTGTAACATCTTACAATTTGAAATAGCTAGGAAGAAGTCACAAACTAGAAATAATCATTTTTGGAAAGAATTAAAAATTTAGAAATTTATTTAAGTTAGGAAAAAGTGAATTTTTGGTCAACTTCAAACGGCCATAACTTCTAGTTGAGAACGAGTTAGGAGCACTTCCAGATATGGTAGGGAAGCTCTTAAAATGATATTTCCAATGTCGTTGAGTGTGCGCGAATTCAAGTTCCTATGAGTGAGTTATGCCTTTGGAAGTTGGATTGTCCAAATAAGGATAGTCCAATCTGAATTTTAGAAGGGTAGTTTGGTCTTTTTTTACCCTTTTATTTAATTCATTTTTGGTAATTAATAAGGGGTATAAACTGAACTTAGTCAATTTACGCTTTTGAAAAAAGAGTTTTAGGTTTTTAGAGAAGAGAAAAGAAGAGGAGAAAGGAGAAGAACATTCAAGATTCGTCAAGTTTAACTTGTGGTTTTCATCGGGGGTGATCCCTACAAAAGTATGTGATATCACATAGCATTGGGTTAACACCCATGCGCCAATCATGATTTATTTCAACGAATCTAAGTTCTTGAAAACTTAGAAATTGAATTCTTGGTGGGTTTGTTGAAGTTATATCAAATTCTTGATTCTTTAAAATTGTTGAGGAGTTATTTGTTCTGAATCCATAATTTTAGGTTTGATTTTGAGTAGAATCTTATGTACTTTGAACATTTAATCAATTCCAAATGTTTCAGGAAAGAAACCACAGAGCTTACACAGTTTAGAGTTGGAAAATGAAGAAAAAATTTTATCGGTTCAAAGTACACACTCCCTCCGCGTTGTGGACCTAGTCTTTAGTTTTTGGCATCGTGGAACGGTCACAAACTGTTCTACCTCAAAAGTTATTTTTGAAACTAAAACTTTAATGCTTCTCCGTGATATCGATTGTTGATCTTTTCTCATGCTTAGCTATCTAAAATCATTTCTAAACATCATGAGATCATTCCAATCATAAATTATGATCCTTGAATCAATAATTCACTTCAACGAATTTTAAGAGGCAAGCAAAGAAGTTAAGAGTCGAGTCAAGAAGTCAAGATAAGTTCATAAAGTTTTCAAAAGTCTTTCAAGAACATTTTAACTTTGTTTTATGATTTGGGTTTTAAAGTCAAGCAAAGATTTCAGATTTGAAGTTCATTTCTTCACAAAATTATATGACAACTAAGTATTCTAAAAAAGATTAAAATGTTTTCACATTTAAATAAGAACAGAATCTGAGATTTCCAAAGAACCTTTCAGTTGATTTTTAGAAAAAAGTATATGCTTTCATAATAAATCAAGAGGGAAACTATGATTTCCAAGTTAGCCTTTGAGCTAAGTCTTTGAGCATTAATCGTAGATCATAGTAATAAGTATGTTTTTTAAAAACATAAGAGCTAATATAATATTTTTTTGGAATAGTATTGAGCACCGATATGGGGGAGAGTTCAGAAAACTCACAGCCCCCATAAATCATGTATCCATCATGGGTAGAAAAGGATCATACTTTTTAGATGAAATATACTGCTTTTTAGCATAGACTAGTCGATCCACTTAGTTAATGCATCCTATATGACGACAAACTATAGAAAAGTTGTAGCAGCGTGGGCAAGACGTTGTATCATCACTACAGCTCTTAAGTGATAGTTTTTAGTTAGAAAAACTCCCACAACAAGATTTTATATTTTATATACATTAGAAATATTGGTATTTTTATATACAAACAGGGTTCATATTATATCTTCTCATAGATATAGAATAATTATTGTATTTGTATATACACAGAGTTGAAAAGCATGTTTAAAACTTTTCTTTATACTGCATTTATTTACACTGCATTATATTGAAATAAGTCGAGTCAATAAAACCCAGGTAAGTGTTTCTTTTAGACTCTTTTCAAGCTTATGTTATGTTTAACATTCCAACTCGCATACTCGTACATTCAATGTATTGAGGCCAATTGGACTACATCGTCTTATGATGTAGACACAGGTAATTAGGATCTACATCTAGCACATCATTGACCCAATGAGCAGTTTAAAGTCTGTTAGTGAGCCTTTTTGCATTCAGGAGGACTCTTTTTATTGCTTTCAGTTTTATTTTCAGTTCACTAGGATGTTGTGGGGTTTGTTCCAACATCCATCTTATTTATTTTAGAGGCATCATTGATAGCCAAACAATAAGTTATGAGCCTTTTAGCCTTGTATTTTATATGTTTTGCCATGAGACTTGAGTAGTCATTTTGGCTAGTTTGAAAATGCTTTCTTAAAAGACATTCTAAGATTTTTTTCATAAGTTCTTTATTTGAGGTTATTTTTTTGAAGTTTAATTCTTTCTCTAAGTAAGTCAAGCTAAGGGTTCGCTCGGGGCCAACAATGGTTCTCGAGTGCCAGTCCCACTAGATGTTGGATCGAGGTGTGACAAACTTGGTATCAGGGCACAGAGTTGAGGAGTCTTAGGAAGTCTATGAAGTCATATATGTAGAGTCCTAGTTATCGGTGTGAAGCTCTCCACGTCTATAATTAGGAGACTGTAATATTTAGGAAATTCCTTCACTTCTTCATACTCACTTGGTGCAATACTATTCATCTTTATTCAATTGCTTTCTAACTCTTTCTTACGCATAACCGTATGAGTTGGGTTGTTTTTTAGAGTGACTTAATGAGGTGTTTCTTTCCCATGTGAGCTAAGAGAAACAAATAAATGGTTGCTGATATGAGGAGAAAAGGTGTCACAACCAGAAACCATACCCTAGAAGTTAGGGTACAAATCTTGGATTGTAACCGGCGTCATCGACCTCTCGGAGGTCTAATACAAGCCCTTTCATATCATTCATTGCATATACATAGTGAAAAGTAGTGCGAAATTAAAACTTTTCACAAAACATAATATAGTCTTCAAAATCTCTTTCATATAAAAGTAATAGGAAATACTAAGTCTCAATATCATCATCTTAAGACACAAGAATACTTGGGACACGACCCATACTTCAAAATACGAATATAGAAATACTTAGTCTATTACAATACTTTGAATGAAAACATAAAATACTTATATGCCTTCGAGTCAAGTGAGGACATGCTTCAATTTTTCTTGAACGATCTTCTAAGTCCAAGTCTTCACTTCTCAAAGCTCCTCACCTACCAAGAACTATATAGATAGATAAAAGCATGGAGTTAGTACAACCACATGTACTAAGTATGGCTTTATGCATAAAAATCATGAAAATGGACATTTATTGGAAATATGCATCTTTTCATTTAAATATCATATTATAATCATAAGAACATCATTTAGCAATCAAGGAACACATAAGAAAACACTTCACCAAAAATAGAATTTTTAGAAGTCACTTTATAGTAAACTCATCACTGTTACAGTGAATTAATTCACTATACAGTGAAGCACTTCTTTCATCATTTTAGACACCCTTTTAACATGTAATCTTATCACTCAAGGCTATCCTAAGATTCACTTAAGTCACACAAAGAGAGACCGCCCATACACTCTCTCTAGATGTGCCTAAATGACCCTTAAGATTACTTATAATGAGTCACACACATACTAAGAAAGTATCATAAACATCAAGTTAAGATTCCTCTACCAAAGGTGACTTCTAAGTTTCACTTGAGTGAGTTGTGAAGCGACCACCCATACAATCCCTTACACACACACACTCAAGAGATCCTATAGACTCCCTAGGATCATTCTCACTAAATCACCAACTCATAGATGATATGACACTCTTCCCAAGGGCTATCAAAAGACCTACTTATGTAAATTAAGAAGATAACGTCCATAATGACCTCTTCAAGATTACCTAAATATTCCTTAATACTACCTAAGGCCTATATCATGTCCACAAAATCAACCAACTTCCCTAACTAGAGTTATCCTCAAGACTTCCAAAGATAAGACATGAAGAGATCATCCCTAATGCCCTCTTCAAACTTTAGCTAAGGAATCCTAAGTCACTTTAGATTAGGTTCTTATTTATTTACATACTCCTTAAAATAAGTCATTAGTTCATTAAGACTCATACATCACATAAAGGACATTCAAATAATGGTCTTGGACAAGACCTAGGAACTCCAGATAACACCTTTAAAGTCTATTGTGCAATGTCTAGATAGCGTCTCATACTACCACCTAAACTCCATAAACTCATCTAATGCTAATAGGTATTCCATATTATGAGAATAGGCAATAACTGATATAGACCAGGATAGCTAGATATGGAATTCAGGATTCTATCCTACTTCGATGAGGTTGTTTTACTTGTCAATGGTAGAACTTGGACACATCCCATGTAGACACATGGTTAAGGAATATGAAGGGCATACTTTGTAATCTAGTCTCGTAATTAACTAGAACTATTTTCCCTTACAATACTCACTCGGTGCTAGCCATAGTTCTCATATATCAATTCTCATTAAGGTTCATATAAATGGGTCCCATATCTAGTTCATGACACAATTACATTCAACCAACCAAAGCAAGGTCCACTAGGGCATATATCACTATGGTGACAAGAAGCTCATCGCGACTTTCCTAAGGTATTATATGATGTCGTTCCAGACAATCAACCTTAATTCCATCACTCATTACATGAAGGATACCGTTACAGCTAACTACTTTACGATTTATTACCTTACTACTTGGTTCAAGGTTCCACATAAATGACCTTCGTATCATCATGCAAGGTCTCACCTATACTCATTTATTCAAGACTAAGACCCTTTAGGTTCCTAAGTCAAGACATCACATATTCACATAAGCATCAAGTAAGGGACCCAAGTCTACCTAAACAAGACACAACATACTTCCATTTAACATAAATTGCCTATCTTCCTTTAGACTCTTAGGAATGACCCTTAACCTTATTTAGTCATCGTATTCATTACCTTAATATTATTAACCTAAAAATTTTAGACTCATCTAGCAAATTTAGGATCAACCATGTATCAACTCTAAAGACTACACACTTAACACATAGCCATAACATAACATTATTAACTAAATAGTATCAATAGTCTAACACATACTTTCACATATAGGTAGATATGATCACAGATCATCAAATTAACTACACAAATATCCATATAAGTTCAAGTAGTGCCGACAAGGCCATGATCATCAATATTCTAGAAGGTAACGCCGACAAGGCCACATCAATTCACATAGCACCGCCACCAAAGGTGGACCAAACCAATCATAACATAATTGAACTATAAATAACATGAAAATAAATAAAATGGGGCAGAATACCTTCATCCCCTCATCCACACTTCAATTTAATGCCAAATCAACCAATTCAACACAATAAGGCCCTTACCCATGACCATGAACAATAATTCAAAGAATAACCATAAAACTCAATGAATCTACATCAATTCAATCTAGGTTTAACAATATATGATCAATTAGATATCAATTGAATACAATTCTTATATCATTAGAAAGCCCATAAGAAACTAAATAACAATTCAACAATATTAGCTTAATATCAAGTAACCCAATAAGTAGTCAAAACTAGGGTTAATCAATTTACATGGGTTAAAAGGTAATTTATGTTAAAATAATATATACAATATCAATTATATCATACTTTAATGTTTAGAAATCATTTATGCAAGAACCCATGGTAGAATCCCGAAATTGGACAATTCACTTTAGAAAACTTTGAAAAACATCTTGAGAGTTGAGCTCCTTGATGAAACAAGTTTCAAGGATAAAAAGATATACCTCAAGGATGATAATTATTCACTTTGATGAAGAATATCCACTCAAAACCCCCACACGAAGCTGCTTCTTCAATTTGGACTTCAATGGAGTCTTTATGATTTTTCTAAGAGTTTTGGGTTTTCAATTTGGAAGAATGAAGTCTTTAAGGTATTACCCATTATATACTTAATTAAAATACCCAAAATACCCATAATAAACCGCCAATGACTTAATATAGAAGTGGGGTGAATTGGTACTAAGTGGGCAGCAGCCTGCGCAGGAATACAGGTGTGTGAGACTCTTGGCCTTGACGGGGCGTCACAACCACAACGGGGCGTCACAACCCTCCGTTGGTAGCTACAGTGGCTGGAAAAAGTTCCAAAATTCACCCTTGGTTATTCCCCCAAAATGGTACCCTCGACGGGGCATCATCAGACCAACGGGCTGTTGACTTCTCCGTCGCCAAGGTCTGCCTGGGATTGTTTTGGCAACTGGTTTAGGTCCTTCCTCAAGGACCCTTTGATGGTCCTCGGGGATAATTTCCTGGACGTTTACAACCCAAATGTGATCGTATATAATTTTAAAACCTCTAACATGAATTTCATCCAAAATGAACTCGTAAAACTCAACTAAACTCTCCTAGACGTACAAGGTCGACTCAAGGCATATCTTTTGAATGTTTTGGACGTTCGTGGTCGTTTGACCTCCAAACTTCTCGAAACTCTAAAAACCAAATATACATGCTATAATGAATCATTTAATAACCTTAAAACATAATTAAACAAGCATAAGCATATAAAACTACATAAGAGACATTTAGGTGACTTAGTCGTCGAACGTCTTAGTCGTCCCATGACGTTTGACTTCCAACACACCTAATACTTTAGATACTGCCTATATGCCATATATTATACATATTTAGGACCTTAGAACATCAATAACAATATGTTACTATCTAGTTAACCTAGTTCATCTTTGGGGTCTTACAAAAGATGAGTATGTTCCTTGTTGGGTTATCTCGTTTGCCAAGTAAGGAAGGTAAATACACCTATGATGATAGGAAAAATGGACATAACAAGACTAATGATCCATTCACAATAAGTTGAGGATGACAGGTTGAGTGATAAAGAAGAGTTTAAGAACAAGAGAGTTAAGAGATCACGAAATGAGGTCGGGCAACAAAAGAGTAATGTGAACCGGTCTTGTCTCCAAGACAAACAAAAAAGACTTGCTCCATAATATGCTAAGTGCACCTGTACCCAGGAACAAATATGTATACAGTAGTAATAATTCTCAGAATTTCATAGCTAGACCTGCGCATTCGCAAGGTAGTAAGGCACAAAAGGGGTACTAAGACTCCTGCATGTGCTAAGTGTGGTAAGAGCCATTCAGGGGTGTGTTGTGATGTCTCCGCTGGTTGCTTCAAGTGTGGCAAGAATAATCATTCTATAAGAGAGTATCCTAAGAACAAGTAGAGTAATGATAAAGAGGGAAATAGAGCCCAGTCTTCTTCAGTTGCTTCACCAGATAGAGCTGCATCTTGATGAGTTACTTCAGGGGCAGGCGGATGAAAAACTTTCTTTATTCTATCAGTAGTCGCCGAGAGTAAAAGGATTCACCAGATGTTGTCAATGGTATGATCAAACTATTTAATTTTGATGTCATTCTAGGTATGGATTGACTTCATGCCTATTATGCATCAATAAATTGTTGAACTCGAATAGTCAAGTTAAAGTTTCCAGTGAACCAATTATAGAGTTTAAAAATCAGTTCAACAGTGCCTAAGGTCATTTTATTTCGTATCTTAAGGAACGAAAGTTAGTTTCTAAGGGGTTTGTCTATCACTTAGTCTGAGTTAATGATTTAGTGTTGAGATACCTTCTATTCAGACCATTTCTGTTGTTAAAGAATTTCCAAAGTCTTTCTAGATGATCTTCTCGAAGTCCTCCTAAGAGAGAGATAGACTTCACTATAGACATTTTTATAGATACTCCTCCTATATCTATTCATCCATATAGAATTACACCAGCACATTTGAAAGGGTTAAAAGAGTAGTTGAAAGATCCTTTATAGAAATGTTTTATTCAACAAAGTGTCTCACCTTGGGGAGGTCCAGTCTTAATTGTGAGAAAGAAAACTGGTTCCCTTGCAATTTGTATAGATTATTGTTAACTGAACAAGGTTGCCATCAAGAACAAATATCCCTTCCAAGAATTTATGATATTTTCGATTAGCTTCAGAGTGTTACATGTTTTAGTAAGATGGACCTCAGATCAGTCTACCATTAGTTGAAAGTGATATTTCCAAGACAACATTCCGGACCTGTTATTGTCACGATGGCTTCTGGTCATGTCGTTTGATTTAACTAATGCACCTGCAATGTTCATTGACCTTATGAATGGAGTATTCAAAACTTATTTAGATATGTTAGTTATCGTTTCCATTGATGACATACTAATCTATTCAAGAAATGAAGAGGATCATGCTAGTCATCTAAAAATAATTCTCCAGACTCTAAAGGATAGAGACCTGTATGCCAAGTTCTCTAAATATGAGTTTTGGGCTTGAATCTATGTCACTCTTGGGACGCAATAGTTTTTGGTGATGGAATTAAAATTGATACTCAGGAAATAGAAGCAGTACTTAATTGGCCTATATCCACATCTCCAACTGTTATTAGGATTTTCTTGGGTTTGGATAGATATTATAAAAGGTTCGTCGATGGATTCTCATCTGTTTCATCCCCTTTGACTAAGTGATCAGAAAATAGTGAAATTTCAATGGTCTGAAGCTTGTGACAAAAGCTTTAGGGAGTTGAAAAGGAGGCTAAATTGCCCCAGTTTTGACCTTACTAGAAGGTACTTAGGTTTTGTGGTGTATTGTGATGCATATAGAGTTGTTTTGGGTTGCGTATTAATGTAGAATGACAAGTTTATAACTTATGCCTCTAGACAATTGAAAGTTCATGAGGAGAATTAGACAACCCATGACTTAGAGTTGGCTGTCATATTATTTTCTTTGAGATATGGCGTAATTATACTTATGGTGTACATGTGGATGTGTTTACAGATCACAAGAGTCTTTAATAAATTTTTAGACAGAAAAAGCTTAGTATTAGACAAATATGGTGGTTAGAATTACTCAAAGATTATTACTTGAGTATTTCTTATCAACAAGGTGAGGCTAATGTTGTTATTGATGCCTTGAGTAGATTGCCTATGGGTAGTACCACCCATTTTGAGGAAGACTAGAAAGAGTTCGCAAAATATGTGCATAGATTTCCACGATTAGGAGTTCGACTGGTGGATTACACAAAAGGGGAGTAGTGGTGATGAATAGGTTTGAATAATCATTAACATCAGAAGTAAAAAAGAAGAAATACCAAGATCCCGTTTTGCTTGAATTAAAGGTAAATTTTCATAAGCAAAGAGTAATGAGTATTCAACAAGGGGGAGATGGTGTGTTAATGTATGTTGTGTGTACCAAGGGTGGATGAAATTCAAGAAAAGATTATGGATGAAGATCATAGCTCCAAATATTCTATTCATTCGGTTTCCACAAAGATGTAATGTAACTTGAGAGAAGTCTATTAGTGGAGTACTATGAAGAAAAGCATTGCAGAATTTGTTGCTAAGTGTCCGAATTGCCAATAAGTTAAACTAGAACACCAAAGGCCTAGTGGTAGGACGCAGACTATAGAGATTCCATAATGGAAGTAAGAATTATGATTGATATGGATTTTATCACAGGTTTTCTTAGATCTCGCAGGCAACATGAATCTATTTGGGTGATTGTAGATCTATTGACCAAATCAACCAACGTTTTGCCAGTAATGACTACCCATTCAACAGAGGATTATTCCATGTTATATATTTAGGAGATTAAGACTTTATGGAGTTCCAGTCATCCTTATTTCATATAGAGAAGCACGATTTGCTGCACATGAGTTTTGAAAGTCGTTCAAGAGATATTAAAATGGACAGAGTCGTCAGAAATTCTACACTGATGTTAGGAGAAGGGAGTTAAATATTGATGCAGATGATTGACTATACTTGAATGTTTCACCCATGAAGGGTTTTATTAATGTTTATTAAGTAGGGGAAACTTAGTCCCTGGTATATTGGTCCTTATCAAATGTCCAGAAGGATTGGCAAAGTAGCTTATGAGTGAAAGCTTCCCTAAGTGTTAACAACGGTTCATTCGGTATTTCATTTCTTCATGTTTAAGAAATGCATGGGCGATCCTTAATTAATCATATCAACTAAAAATATTGAGATCAAGGATAGCTTATCTTATGAGAATATTCCTATTCAGATTCTAGATTGTCATGTTCACAAATTGAGAACAAAAGAGCTAGCATTAGTCAAAGTCCTTTGGAGGAACCAATTTGTTGAAAAAACTATTTGGAAAGCTAAGGAGGATATGCAGAAGAGTCCGGAGAAAGTAAGATCAAGGTACTAATTTTTTTCTTAGTACTCTTTAATTTGTAGGTCACCATGTTGTAATTGCACTGCTTGATTGGGTGTTTGAGTTGTCGCATGTCACACCCTTAGCCTAGTAAGAATAATCTCATTTGAGTACGAATATTCCCAAGGCATATATATATATATATATATATATAGATAGATAGATAGATAGATAGATTACATAGACCCTTCGTATAGGAAGGTTACATAGCCTTCTACTTTTGTTGAACATAAATATATAAGATAGAAAATTGTGTTGACGATTGTCTCATCACATAATCATCTAACACAATTAGCAATTTGGCCATATCCCTACATCAAAGTAAAGAAGCCGCATACAGTCTTATAAAATCCGTAATCAAATGAAAAGCGATAGAATGTAAGAGTCTTCAAACTAAAACACCATAAGTTTGATGTTGGCATCACCCTCGGACAATGAGGACGTACCCCTACTTGGATGATCAAGGATCAGATCCTTCTTCCAGTCGCCTTCAAAACAATTCAACGATCAAAACCTAAATTATTTAGGAAAAAGGAATAAATGGGGTTAGTACACCACTTGTTCTAAGTATGAGACCATATGCACACATACTTTGAAATCATAACAAGAAGGAGGGACATTTATCAAGGCATGCTATTTCATTCTCTGAAAAACCTTATGGATAATCAAGGAAATCATACAAATAAAAAAGGCATATTCATAAAGTCAAAGCAATAAACATACTTGTCAACACACTTTAACCCACATCCAACATAACCCTATCATTAAGTAATTTCATCACAAGCATGAATAAGAGTTCATCATATCATAATAAAGCAAGACTACTTCCATGATTCCTCATAAAGCGAACAAGTGCAATAACCAAGCAAAGCCCCATAACCTTACTCAACCCATCGACCCAACAAGAATCATGGCTAATATTCCACTCCACATAACATAATCTTTGAAGGATTTGCAACATCATATTTTTAACATCATGGAACAATTACATGTTCATAAGAGTATCAATCACCATATAATATCATTTACATGTATAGTCATCATACTATCGTATTTTGCATTCATTATCATATACATACATAATTTCAACGTTCTAAAACTTCCATGAAGGTAAACTAGTGCAAGACAAAGGTAGAGTCACATACCCCTACCTAGGCTAAGTCAAACCTCTCAAGTCACCTTAATTAGTTCATCTTCATTTGTTCATTTTAACTTAGGGAACAGTTTCCTTAACCGACATAGACCACAAGAGCTAAATGTGGAATTCAGTGTTGTTAAACCTTATACCAATGGAAGGTGGTCGACCGGCCAAAGTAAAACAAAACATAAACATAGCTTTCTAGGTGGATCCACTATCCTTCTTCCTATGGGGGCAACATAGTTCAAGAACTAAGAGATAGGTATTCTCCCTCTTCAGCCACTTGGCAATCGGGACCTCCTCTCATGGGAATCTATTGGATGAGTATCCCTCTTTGGGGAGTCAACACCACATTATGCCTGTAGGGTGAATCTCCTCTATGGGAAGTCATCACCTCCCATTGTCAAGTTCACTTGGTGCTAAGCTAAGTCCCTTTATTGAAATGTCTTTAAGCCTTTAATATCAATCATAGCTTAGTTTAGGTCATAGGGTCTAACCCGTGTATAACATCATAATTATCATAGCTCAATAAGAATTGAATTAGTATAAGTCCTTTCATTACAATTCATATAAGTGAGGTTAACAAATTAACATTTCATATCATAATAAGGCACATTGATAATCATCACCATCCTTATAGCGTTTACATCTTAATCAACCTCACATTCATAATCAATGCATTTCAGTTAAACATCGTACCACCCTATAAATCCTAATAAAAGCATACTCTGATATCACATCATTACTTAATCATAATTAATCACAATTTGAAGTAAAACATAAAGATCATGAGACTTATCTAGTCTTTTTCATAAGTCATCACCAAGGTCTTACCATAAACCCTCATTCATTCCAATTCTCTGGTATACTTCATAATAAGTCACTAATCAATATGATAGCAAGGCTAGGAGAATCACTAAATCGAAATTCAATACTAGATTATAACATAAGACAAGATGCTTAGGTCCATTCACTTCCTAACCTAGATCATCTTCTCAAGAACTAGAATGAAAGACTACAATAACTCTAATTTGTTAATGATTAATATAATAACATTATCCAATAGTAATTCAATACATAACCAAGTTAATTGAACCAAATACTACCTACCTTATATCAAAATTAAACCCAGGGTTAAGGGTCAAAGGTCATCTTCTATAAAATAGACCAAACCATAAACATTTATCATAATTAGGTTAGAATACATGTTAATAAATTCATATTATCCAATATAAAACATAAATAAACCAATTCATAACATAATTTTCGAGATTGAGAAGAACCCACATGAAAACCCAATTTTTAAAACAATTTGAAGGAGCCCTTTGAGGAAAGAAGTATCAAAGGTGAATTAGATTTCATACCTTAACGTTAGATGAAGATTTGATGGTGGATTCATCCCTTTACAGCCTCTAAATCCCCCCTATATAGTCTTCAATGGCGTCTTCCAGTAGAGAGAGAAAAAAGAGAGAAGGAAGAGGATTTTTTTGTGTGTTATGTTTAGTCTAATGAGGGTTGGGGTCTATATATTGGGGGGGGGGGGTAATTAACTTAATTAGACTCCCTTAAACAGCTAATTAACCACCTAACCCCTTAACTGATTAAATGAAACTAAGTTAAAATGTGCAGGGAAATTTGACCCTCACAGATGATACCCCAATTGATGGTTCATTCGTGAGTCGACAGTCATTGTGCCCTTCTGTGCTGCACATCCGTCTATGAGTTCAAAGACTATGCAATTGAGACTCTTCAACAAAATGGCAAAGTTTTGGTAGACGTTTGTCATCGACGCTCCGTCAATCAACACACGCCTCGTCGATTGACTCTTCGTGGGTGCACACTGCCCAAGCATTGCTGACACCAACGTGCAACGGTCCTCCTCAAGGACCCTTGGTTTGTCCTTGGGGAGTCATACCTGGAAGTTTGACCATTTATTAATTTAAACACCTATTAACTACCCTTCCACAAATTTTCATGGATTTCCGACTCCTAAAAGCTCGTCAAATAGCCTTAGGCACACTAGCACCTCATTAGAACTAGTTTCCGGACATCATGGACGTTCTTGGACGTTTTAGCTCCTAGACTTCCTAAATAACCTATATTCATTAAAATAGGCCTTAAAAAGTGTTTTTACCTCATGACACTTATGTTAGAATTTAAGACACATCTTAGATTTTTGATGTGTTGAAGTTGGTTTATCAAAATAAGGAAAGTACAATCCAAATTTTAGAAGGTAGTTTGATATTTTCCTTACCCTTTTATTTTTAATTCATTTTTGGTAATTAATAAGGGTTATAAACTGAACTTAGTCATTTTACACTTTTGGAAAATAGTAAGGGTTTTTAGAGAAGAGAAATGAAGAAGAGAAAATAGAATAACGTTCAAGATTTGTCAAAATCGTCGAGTTTAGCTTGTGGATTTCATCGGGGGTGATCCCTACAAATATATGTGAGATCACATAGCATTGAATTATTTGACTCATACACCAATCATGATTTATTTCAGTGAATCTAAGTTCTTGAAAATTTAGAAATTGAATTCTTGATGGGTTATTTGAAGTTATATCAAATTCTTAATATGTTGAAATTATTGAGGAGTATTTTTTATCCATATGTATGATTATAGGTTTGCTTTTTGAGTAGAATATGATGTACTTTGAAAATTTAATCTCTTCTAAGTGTTTGAGGAAAGAACGTAGAGTTTAGAGGTTTTAGATTTGGAAAATGAAGAAAAAATTTCATCGGTCGAAATCTGGCACTCCCTCCCCGTCGCGGACCCAATCCCTATTTTTGCAAAATATATCTCTCATTGCGGAGTGGTCACAAACCATTTTGCCTCAAAAGTTATTTTTGAAACTAAAATTTAAATGCTTCTCTGCGTCGCGGACCCACCCACAAATATCAATTTTTGATCTTTTCTCATATTTAGCTATCAAAAATCATTACTAAACATCATTGAGATCATTCCTATTATAAACCATGATCCTTGAAACCATTATTAATTTCAAGGAAAGTTAAGAGTCAAGCCAAGAAGTTAAGAGTCAAGTCAAGAAGTCAAGAGATAAGTCAAGATAAGTTCTTAAAGTTTTCAAAAGTCTTTCACAAACATTTTAACTTTGTATTAAGACTTAAGTTTCAAAATTAAGCAAAGAGTTCAAATTTACGTTTATTTCTTCACATGAGTATATGGGACTAATTATTTCCAAGAAGTTTAAAATGTTTTCACATTTAAATAAGAACGCAAACTGGGATTTCCAAAGAGTGTTTGAACTAGTTATCAGAAAAGAGTATATGCTTTCATAATAAAGCAAGAGAGGAAACTTTGATATCCAAGCTAAGGTAGACTTTGAGATATGTTTTTGAGAAGTAATCTCAAATTACAAAAGGAAGTATGTGTTTTAAAATAATTTGAGCTAATATAATATTTTTGGGAGTCGTATTGAGTACCGATATGGGGGAGAGTTTAGTCAAGTCACAACCGCATAAATCATGTAGCCATAATGAGTAGAAAATGGTCATACTTTTTAGAAGAACCCTTAGTGATTTTTAACGTAGACTAGTGGATCCACTTAGTTAAGGCATCCTATATGACGGCAAAGTATGAGACAGTTTTGGTAGCATGAGTGAGACAATGTATAATCGCTATTACTTTTAAGTGATGGTTGTTGGTTTGAGAAACTGCAAAACAATATTTTGTATTTTTATATACATTATAAATATTTATATTTTTATATATAAATAGAGTTCATATTGTATCTTAGCATGCATATAAATTTGTTAATGTTTCTTTTAGACTCTTTTCGAGCCTATGTTATGTTTAGCATTTCAACTCGCATACTTGTACATTTAATGTATTGATGCCAGTTCGCCTGCATCATCTTATGATGCAAACACAGGTAACTAGAATTGGCATCCAACACATTTTTTATGCAATGAGAAGTTCAGAGTCTGTTGGTGAGCCTCTTTGCATTCTGTAGGACTCCTTTTATTGCCTTTTGTTTTATTTTTAGTTTATTAGGATATTGTGGGATTTTTCTTTAACATCTCGCAAATCAAAATAACTAGGAAGAATCTAAGAATTGGAAATAGTCAATTTTGGAAACAAATAAAAATCTAAATTTTTTCTGAAGTAAAGAAAAAATTAGTTTTTTAAGTAAGTTATGCCCATTTGAATTTGGGTTATTCGAATAAGCAAATGACCAATCTTTATTTTTAAAGGGTAGTTTGGTCTTTTACTTACCCAATTAAATTTAATTCGATTTAATGAATTAATTGAGGGTCAAATGAGATTTAGGCCAGTAACGCTTTTACAAAAATACGCTAGGGCTTGGAGAACAGAGAAAAAAAGAGAAAGGAGAAGAGGAAAAGCAAGAATTCACTAAGAACGATTAATTTTGGTTGTATATTCACAGGAATTAATCCTACAAGGTATGTAAGTCTTTCATAATGTTCGTTCAGTGCGATTCATCCTAAAAGATTTTGAAAATTGATGTTCTTGACATGTATTTTTGAATTTTGATGTCGTTCTTGAATTGAGCTGAATTGTGGAGTTTGTGAGACCTATACATTGAGTTCTAGAGTTATTTTGAGTTAAGTTCTTGAGTACATATGCTAGGTATCAGAATATTAAATGAATTTTAGAATGATAACCAAGTTTAGGCAAATTGGGGCAGGAAAATGAAGAAGAAAAAGTCTGACAACGAACAGGTTCCCTCAGTGAAAAAGATTAGCTCTGCGTCGCTGTTAGGATGCGGACTCCTCTGTTTTAAAGTTAAGTTTTGCTAGCAATTATTTGAAAGCATCTCCGAGTCACGGACTTGTTCCAAGATGGTGATTTCATGATTTTTATCAGGTTTAGCTATTTAAGATCATTCCTAAACATCATGTGATCTTTTCTATCACAAATCGCAATCCTTGAACCCATAATTCATTTCAAGGACCATTTAAGAGTCAAGTGAAGACCAGTTAAGATCAAAGTCAAGAAAAGTTCTTAGAGTTTCCAAAAGTCTTTTTTTTCCAAATGTTTTAACTTTGTTTTAATACTTAAATTTCAAGTTGAGTAACGAGTAAAGAGTAAAGAGTAAAAGTTGAGGTTCAAATCTTTAAAAACATATGGGACTGTATATCCCAAAAGTATTTAAAATGTTTTCACATTTTAAACAAGAAAGGAAACCTTGATTTCCAAAGAGCTTTCGAGTTAGTTTTCTGAAAAGAGTAATCGCTTTCTAAATGAAGAAAGAGGGGAAACTTTAATTTCCAAGGTAGAATCTGATATAAGCTTTGAGCATAATCTCAAATCACAGAAGGATGTATGTTTTTAAACATAAGATCTAATACTATATTATTTTTTGGAGTAGAATTGAGCAACGATATGGAGGAGAATTAAGACAACTCACAGTTCCTATAAACCATGTGACCACCATGGATAGAAAAGGGTCATACTTTTTAGAAGATTCCTTTTGTGCTTAGAATATACTAGTGGATCTACATAGTAGTTCAGGTTCTATACTCATGGTAAGGTATAGGAAGTCCCTGGCCGCGTGAGGCAAAATAATGCATCGCTACAATAGCTCTTACGTGATGATTTTCGGTTAAAGAAACTACCATAGAAGTCATTGGATTCATATATACACATTTTATTGTATTTTACATACATTTAAGAGTTATATGTATCCTTGCACACACAGAGTTGACATCAAGTTTTTAAACAACTTCTCTTTATATTGAACTTTTTTAAAAACTGTTTTATATTGAAACTAGTCCAGTTATGTTAAGTTGAGTTGAGCCAGATAAGTTCTTTATAGTCCGTTAAAGCATATGTTGTATTTAACATTCCAACTCGCATACTTGTAAACTCAATGTACTGATGCCAATATACATAAACCGGTAACTAGGATCAATATCTACTGCATCGTTGATCCAATGAACACTCTAGAGTAAGTTGGTGAGCCTTTTTGCACTTTGGAGGACTCCCTGTATTGCTTTTTATTATTTTATTCATGAGGATGTCGTGGGTTTTGTCATGACATCCATCTCAATTGTTTAAGAGGCTTCATAGATAGTCATATGTTTAGTTCTTTAGTCTTTTCATTGTCATTATCTTATGTTAAGACTTGGGTTGACCTTAATGGCCAAGTGGAATGTTCGATTATAACATCCCAATTTATTACATGGACTTGTCTTTGTTGAATTAAATCTTTTGCTGAGTAAGTAAGCTAGGCTAAGATTCGCTTAGGGACAAAAATAGTCTTCAAGTGGCACGATCCAAAACGAGTCGTAAGTTGCACCCACACTTAACCTCCTAAGTTGGAGAATCAAGGAATCCAGACTCCAACATATGCCAATAATTCCATTACGAATAACAATAATAATGTGGAAGCTCTAAACTTATTAAAGTAACCAATCAAATAAACCTCTAAAGTCAATTATATATTGTCCCCAAATATAAAAGTCATCACATCAAGGACATCTATTTTTCAACTACTAAGTCTAAGAGTATTAAAGACACCGAAATAAATGAAAGAAAGTAATTTGTGTCCTATAACTATGGATATCGTGTCACGACCGAGAGAATCCAACAGAACCTCAAATGAATAGTGCATCCTTGACCTTAATTAGCTGAGAATGGATAGATCTGAGGGCGAGTCAAAGTTATTGGTACTGTCCCTGCACTCCATAAAAGGAAAACAACGAAAGGCACAAGTAAGGCTCAGTACGGGGCGACATGTACTAAGTATGTATCATTGGTCAACAAAAAATAGAAACTAATATAGAATGAATAATAAAATAAAATCAACTATAACACTTAACAGGTGACAGTTAACAAACAACATGAACCAATGACAATAACACTAAAGTAAGTAGGCAATTAATTACAACATCAAACACACATATGGGGACTCCTGCCTCCACATCACACTCATTTGAAAAATGATTTCTTTAAGATTGAGTACATTAAATTAATTTAATATTTTTCCTTTAATGTTACCGTGTTAAAACGTGACACTCCGATCCAAAAATACTGCGTCAGAACATGACACTCTGATCCACAAATATCATTTCGGAATGTGACACTTTAATCCAAAAATACCGTGTCATAATGTGACACTCTGACTAAAAAATACTGTGCTAGAACGTGACACTCCGATCCACAAGTAACATGTCGGAATGCGGCACTCCGATCCAAAAATACTGTGTCGGAATGTGACATTCTTATCCACAAATATCGTGTTGCAATGTGATATTCTGATTTAAAAATATTATTAATTTATCATTTATTATCACCACTTTTCAATTCATTAATAATATTTTATCAAGCCTTCTTTATTCAAAGCTTCACTCTGATAGGGAGGGTTTCATATTATAAATCTCATGTCTCAAGATATCAGACCAATCACAAACCACAAAATCAAGCCACAAAGTCATACAATCAAGTACATAGAGAACTTCACAGTGTTATTGAATGCATATCAATCGTTATTAACATCTATCTGTCAAATAAAATAAACCATAACCTACTTCCACCGAAGAATCGAAGTCAAGCAAGCTACATCTCCAATACTTTTTCTTTCCTCGATGTCTCCAAGCCTTTCCAATCTATCAAGTATATATGCATAATTTGTAAGTAAATAATCTATAGATATCCATGTTATTATATGTCTATCCTAGACCCTAAATTCGTCCAATTCTATAATCAATTAGCTAAAGTTCAATCCTAAGTGTAAATCTTAACTCCTCCTGTTATTGTAATTTAGATGGTATTTAATTAATTCAATGCACCTAATATTTAATAAACTATCTTAATAAATTAAAATGTAGAGAAGTATTGAAATAATAGCATGTTAATTTACGATAGTCCACCATTCTCATATTCCAAAAATTTAATACACCAGCCAATTACAACCCCAGTTACTCCACCAAAATCCATAAACCTCTAATGCACATAAACAATTTTTCCAAGTTTAACCTTCTGACTATGTTACACTCAATTCAATAATTATCTCTACATTGCCTACCAAAACTTGTCTCCAAACTTAAAATCCACGTACTAGCAATAAATAATTCTCTTAATTTGCTTCATATAATCCCGAACCTCCAATTACTAAAGCCTTATAAAATAATAATAACAGAGACTAGTGCCAGCCAAATCTGAATATATACAAACTAAAAGTTGGAATTGCATTATGTTTTACGTGTAGTCTTTCCTTCATACTTGTGATGGTGCCGAGAACCAAGAGTGAGAGTCCCGAGTGGTTTGTGGTAATCAAATAATATTGAACCTACTTATATATGACTAATTATAAAAATGGTAAAAGTGACCATCTATTAATTTAACTGTTATTTCCTTTAACCTCCAACTAAATAAATTATTAAAATTATCCCCTAATTTCATAATTATAGTTACAAATAGTCAAAAATATCCATTAAGAATCTATCGAAAAGTATTATATCAAATAAAAAACTCTAGTACACAAAATGACCAAATGGATCGTTACAACAAATGCTAGGTTTGGTCAGGGTGTAGGCTCGGGATGTGACATTGTCTCAACATCCATCTCAATTGTTTTAGAGGCTTCATAGATAGTCAGACACATAGTTATGAGTCTTTAGCCTTGCATTTAAGATTTTTTGCTATGACACTTGAGTAACCATTTTGCCTAGTTTGAATATGCTTTCTTTTAATATATTCTAAGTTTTTTTTTTCATAAGTTCTATATTTGAGGTTATTTTTTTGAAGTTTGAGTCTTTTGCTGTGTAAGTAAGTCAAGCCAAGGTTTCTTTTGGGGTCAACAATGGTTCTGGAGTGCTAGTCCCCCCAGGATGTAGGCTTGGGGCTTGACAACTTTTTGAGCTATTTTTCAAAATTAGGTATTGATTAGTATGGTATCTGGATATGCCATCAATAATTATATATTAAACTTTTAAAACTATTTCCCTTAGTAGTAGGGAATCTCTAGCATGAAGAGAATGACTATGAGCCTTAAAAGCTATTATGAATATATCATGGATGGTGAAATATTTTTCCACGCAAGGTCTAAAGAGCTATCCTATGATAATACTACCCATGTCCATAATGATAGGAAAAAAGGCGAATACCAATGTCCCACAATGATAAGATGATTTAACATTAATGATTATTTCGTGGAATTTATGCTTAGAAATAATGAGAGATTATTGACATGAAAGCTCTCCTGTAGCTTGAGGTCGAGTTTGTAGTAGCAATATCCTTATACCATACCTATTTTCCTCCGTAGGATATCTTCTTAGATAGTCATTAACTAGTGGATCCACGTAAATAGATGTTCAACACCCCTTCTATGTGTAAGGCAGCCAATTTATTTCATATTATCGCTCGCATGGTCAATATGTTGGTTAACAATGATCGCTCATAAAAAGAACTAAGTTAATTTCTAAAGTTTTATGAAGTTTTCTTTATGATATTGAAGATGCATTGATCATGTTTATATTTTATGAATTTTCTTAAATGATTTTACTATGTATTAATTTGGTCATGCATTTCAAGTTTTATTGTATGTCTCTTTATGATCATGTTTTATGTTTTATTGCATTCCCCTAATACTTGGTACATTCCATATACTAACAAATACTTTTTTCTACATTTTTTCACTAATCTAGGGTCAGATGTTCCCAGTCCGCATCTCTATGGGTAGTGTTGGATTTAGTAGATATTGAAGATTGGTGAGTCCTCATGTTCCGAGGACCAAACACTTTATTTCTTATTGTTTAATTTTTCTATATTGTATGTGATTCAAGGGGTACGTCCCAATCACTCATAAGGTACTAGATGGCTTTACGACTATGTTAGATTTTCTGCTTTGTTTTTTTCTGCCAAACTCTTTATGACATAAAACTTTCTTTTGTACTTTTGAAATTTTATTATCTTGTATGATTTATGAAAAGTGGATTGTGTAGGCTTCTCGAGGTTCTATACACCATGTCATGTCTAGGGTATACTTTAGATCGTGCACGGACCCCTACCTATGAATACGTGTTTTAATAAACCGTATCTCTGCGAATGTAATAAGTCTCCCACGGATACAGAGGTCAATGCATTCACCTTTCACGAACGTGGTTGAGACTCCGCGAATGTGGCGTTCATACCCCCTCCCCTCCGCGAACATTAAGGGATGCACCAAAACAAAAAAAATTAGCCAACTCAAAAAATATTGAAAGGATCCTCGGGATTCGTTAGAAATCATGTACACACAAACCACATATGCAAATCAATTATAATAGACATTTTATACTCAGTAAAACCATAAAAATATGAATTTTGAGGTCTCTACGACTCGATATTCGTGATCACAAGAAGGTAACTCATGCCTAAAAAGGCTAAAACAAGCTAAGGATCTCTCAAAAATATACCAAAGACCTCGCTCGTGCCTAAAATACCCTATAATCCAAAGCAACTCTTGAAAATTTGATCCGAACATTTGAATCTCGAATATTGACTAAAATCAATTCAAAAGCTGATTTTCCACAATTTTACAACTTAGGAACTCTAATTCTCAAAAAAAAAATACTTGAGATCAGAAATCAACAACTCTCACCAATTAAATTTCACATTTCGAGACTAATGAAATCGTTCCGACACTCAAAACTTCAAAAGACACCAAAATCCACTTTCTTAACAATTAAACCTTTCAAACTCAGAACTTACCAATTCTCAACTTTTAACTCAAGGTCAGAAAATCATGTTTTCAAACTCAAACATAAAATTCTTGGGGTCAATAACAAGAGGGGTAAAATGGTAAATTCATTAAACTTTTAAAAAGTGATCGATCATGTCATTACAATCTGTCTCAAATAGCAAAAACTTCAAACAATTCAAGTTTCAAATTTTTTCTCTTAAATCTCTCCAAATCATCACAGATTCTAATGGTAAAAAATAGTGATTATGTATCGGATACATTTAGTATAAATTTGAATATATATATCATGCCTAATAATCTAGTGCATGATATATTACTATTTATGTATTTTATCCTGTTTAAGATACCGTATTTTATATACGATACATTATACATGTAGTTGTTCCCAATAACATTTTTTATGTGTGATACATAGCATAGTAGTGATTGTTACCAAAATATTAGTGTTTGGTATCAATAATAATAATACTTGATAATGTCTATAGATACATGTAGTTGAATAAGTTTGGATGTATGTATCTGTTAGTAAAAGACAATGATATTTGTAATAGTTAAGTACCAAGTACATAAATATATGAACATGATATATATTAATTTGTGTTTCAATAAATTAAGGTTACTTATCATAACTAATATTTGAACATGATATATTGTGTGTGATAAAATTATAATGTATCATAATGTTGAAACAAAGACATTATATATTAATTTAAGGAATAAAATCAACTAGATACATTAAGGAGTCGTTTGGTAGGATGCATTAATTAAAATAATCCTTGGACTAAAATTTAATCCATCTAATACAATGTTTTGTTGCACAATTCAACTTAAACATACCTAATACATGGATAATTTAATACGCCATATGTGGTCTTATATAATACCGAGGATACCTAGGGATTAGTAATAACATGTTTAGGCCTTGGATAAGAAAATGAAATGACTGAACTGCCCCTCAATTTCTTTATACACACTTCACAATTGATAAAGAAACCCACAATGTTCTGCTTTTGGCGCCTTTACTTTTTCTTTGGCGGGCTTTTTTCTTTTCTGGCGATATAGAAGGTCCAGCAGCTTAGGATTAATATTGAATAACGTCACTATTAGCCAGCTTCAACTATTTGCTTTTCTAACAAGGTTTGAACTTTCTTCTTTTCTTGTTTTCTTTTGTTCTTGTTTCCAAAATGGTTATGAATAGGTTTATTGAGATGTTCTTGATAATTAAATTAGTATTTTGTGGGTTGAAACTTTTTATGCTTGAAATTTAAGGATTTTTGCTCATTTTATGTGTACTGATATGAAAAAATTAGGTGTTATTAGTGATCTTCAACATCTTTCGACTACTGAATATATCATTCTTGAGGAGATAATGTCTCAACAATTTCTTTTAGTCCTTATTTAAATTTTTATGGCAATTAATGGTCATTCTCTAAGAAGACGAAATAGAAAAGGGTGTGAGATTAGTACTGTATGAGTGCTCAAATTCCAAAAAATATTTCTCACTTAAATTATATCATAATTGATAGTGACAGTCTGTGCGTCAATAAGTTAAGAATGGATAGAAATGTCTTTCATAATTTCCTTATATTAACTAAGTATATCGGAGGTTTGACTGATGGTAACATATGTTAAGTTGTGGAAAGCTAGCAATGTTCTTAAACATACCGGCTCATCACGACAAGGATAGATCAATCAAGATCGATTATATTAGATCTGGATGGAGCGTAAGTCAAGCTTTTAATGAATGCCTAAGAGCTATACTTAAACTAACTCCATTGTTACTTGTCTATCCTAAAGTGGTGCTTGAGGATGACATTAAAGATTCATGGAAATGGTTTAAGGTAGTTGAAATTAATTTAAGCATCTATACATTACTAGAAAATATAATCTTACTAAGAGTTTCTTTTAGTGTGAGATAACTCTATATTTTTATAGGGTTGTTTAGGTGCACCAGATAGTACTTACGTTCACATTAGAATTCTATCAGAGTACAAGCCAAGATACAGAACAAGGAAGGGGGATATAGCTACTAATGTATTGGGAGTTTATGATAGAAATATTAATTTTAATTATGTATTACCTGGTTGGGAAGGATCAACTGCTGACGATCGTGTATTATGAGATGTTATAGTGCGATGCAATGGTTTGAAAAATTCCTGAGGGTATTCCATGTATATATGCTCATATATTCATATTGAAACAAAAGAAGAATGGAAGAACCCTTGGATCATGACCGGGCATGCTTGACCTTTTGGGGTTTTGTACAAGTACTTTAACTATTGTTCGTTACCTAAGACATGAAAAGTAGTGCAGAATTAAAATATTTCAATATATTTAATATAAAAAGGAATTATTTTATAAATAATTAGAAAATCTCATCGTCACAAGTCAACTTATGACACGACATAATATCTTAGGGGAATGAACCTTTACATTAAAAGAAATACATAATAAGCACTTATATAAAACTAAAAGAATTAAGAACTATGCCCTCGAATATGTGACGACATACTTTGTCTTGAGAGAATCAAATCCCAATCTTGCCTTCTAAACTTCAACCTTGCTTCTAAAACCTATACTTATAAAGTATAGAAAAGTATGAGGTTAGAACAAAACAATGTAAAAAGTATGGGGTTAGTACTTATGGCAAACGCAAAAACATGCAAAAGGGAAGAATTTTAGCAAAAGAAGCCACTCTACAGTAAACTTTAAAAATGTTACACTGAACTCATTTTGGACATTATAGTGAACTAATCCTATTCTAAAGTAGTGAACTTCTAAGGCTAAGCAAAGAGGAAGTGAACTCATTTGCATAGGACATTTCCCTAAGTAAGGTTATCTTAAGACTCATTAAGGTAAGACATGAAGGAAGTGTGCATATGCCTCCTTCAATACATACCAAGGTGATCCTCAAGACTACCCCTTTCAGCTTACTAACCTTGGGAGAACAAGCCACCACTCAATAACAAGACATTAGAAGAAACACTCGAGCAACTCAACAAGACTTCCCTTTCTGAATGCCTACTTAGTGCAATGAGTAGATGGCCTCCTATACCACAACCTACCCTAAGTAGTACACTTTTTTAGAAGGCTTGGCACCAAGACTCCCCTTCCGGAAGGCCTACTTAGTGCAATGAATAGATAGCGTCCTATTCCACTAACTAACTTAAGTAGTACGTTTTTTTGAGAGAATCATTCAATTCACGTAAGGCTCACCAAGACTCCCCTTTAAGAATGCCTACCCAGTGCAATGGATAAATAGCGTCCCATTCAAATACATACCCTAAGTAGTACACTCTTTTAGGAGACTTAGCATTTTCATTACTTTTGTGGGAGGTTAGCTTAACCGACATAGACCATGAGATCTAGACACGGAATCCCGATATTAACCCCTATCAGATGAGGGATCCTCACTTGCCTAGAGTAAGGTCATTGTCTTAGCTTTTACATGGCTTGCCTTATAGCTACACCTATGCAGGCGCATAGTTGATACGCTCAACTTACTTCTAAAATAAGAAGTAAAGCGGTCGTATCAAGTAAAGAACCCAACTAATGAGGTTGGGATCGTTCCCACAAAGGAAAATAGTTTAGACTTAACTTCAATCTATTATTACTATTGTTCAGTCAATTACTTCCTTGGAAGCAAAAATGATAAAAGGGGGGTTTTCTATTTCTAAATAAATGAAATAACCAACGAAATTAAAGGAGACAACTAACAACTTCAAATTTTGGAGTTTAATCAATTAACAAAAGTAACTAGGGTTTACGTGTTCCCCACAGGTTCATAACTTGATAATTCTAACTATAACAATTCCTTCCTAGTATCTTGCATGCAAAGTGATAAGTTATGTGTTTCTAAATCCTTGGTCCGACATCTAGAAAATTTCACTCCGCACCTTGGTCCGGCTACGTGTGTTGCTATACTAATCCTTACCTTTAACTCATATTAAGCATCGTATTCGATATTTGACTAAGTTATTGTCTCGTACCAATAAATACTAGCCTATTAGATAGCATACGCTAAATCTATGTTGATAATTCTTTTTCTATTATCTACCTCCTTGGTCCGACAAGTTGCATTAAGGCGAGTTCTAAGGTTGGCCATCCGTTAAAAAGACTTCTAAGCAAAAGAATTATCAATACATGCAAGACACTATTATAGAATTGTTATTTTAGTTAGGTTTTACCTCATTATTCGCCTATGGTTCCCACAACCCTAGTTATGGAGTTTAGTTACTCATAGTCATAATCACAATATTCAAATATGTAATATAAGAATTCATGCACTTACTTCAATGAGAAAGAATAAAATCCAGAAGTTCACTTGATTAATCAACAAAAGTCACCAACAATCAATTACTGATATTACTTGAAGACTAAAGATTCTCCAAAAGTGAAACAATAATAACCAAGTTTTATCCACAAAAGAAGCTCAAATAACCAAGAGTCTAACACAGAGTCTAAAAATAATCAAGAGTCTAACAAAGAGTCTAAAAATAATGAAGAGTCTAACCCCAAAAATGAGGTTTTTCGAACTATTTATAAAAAATAAAAACCTAATTAAATAAGGACTCTATTTTCTGGAAATTTGTCAAAATGCTACTGGGTCGACGGACATAGCGACGGATCATTGTGGTCACGACAGGCCGTTATGGAATCTATCGTCCCATAATTGTGCAATTTCTTTTGCTGCTCTTTTCATTACCCTCGACGGCAGGTATGACGGATCGTCACAGGAACAACGATCCGTCGGGGGTCTCCGTTCCAAAACACTTGAACTCTTGAAAATTGGGTACTGGACTACTTCTCTGATCTTCATGACGAACCATCAGGACTGACCGTCATGGCTACGACGGTCCGTCACGTATTCCGTAACCGCACACTTGGTCAGACTTCCCCATCTTCCTTCAGCAGCTGTATTACGATGCCAACTACGGACCGTAACGGGCACGACGTACCGTCACAAGCTCCGTAGGTTGTACTTTTCTGCATTTCTTGCTCAAAAACCTCCGCTTTCATCTTTTAGACAAATTTCCTACAAATTAAGAGAAACTTACATAAAAATTAATACAAAAAGGCTTTTGGACACACTAAACATAAGGAAAAAGCATTAAAAATACCGTTAAATCACGGTATATCAACACCCTCAATTTAAATTCGTTGTTTGTCCTCAAGCGACGCATTATGACTCAATACAAAATCTTTGTACAATAGTATCCATGTTTTATCTTTCGCAATCATTTGGCTATCAATCCCGATCAGTCTCATCATATTTATGCATGATATCACTATTAGGCTTGAATTATGTGGCATCTTACCATGACACACACTCACCATGCACTAACACCTATCCTTTCAATTTCTCACCGAGGTTCTAATATTTTTGATATTGCAACTAGTGTCCTCACTACAAAACAATATCCTCATTTTTCACACAATGATTTCAGTTTTAGTATAAGGATTACTTTTTAACACTCACTCTCAGAATAAATTCACACTCATTCATATATATTTCCATAAGCTTGCCCTTATTTTCACTGCTTTAAGTTCCCTATACAACTCTTAGGATCACGATAGGACATTCTTAGCTTGTAACACAGGCTCAGGGTCAGGTAAGGTATACTTTTGTGACTTTTTGCCCTCCTTGACATATCAGCTAAACAAACCACTTTTTATCATTTTATTTTACCCAGTTTTTCGTATTCTTTCACCTTACTATTTTCCCTTCTTTCTTCATTTGTGTAAGTGACTCTCTTATTTTCTTGCTTGTATTTCTTGTATTATTTTTTTCCACTTTTCTTTCAACTAATCCTTGAGTCACTTTACTTTTGTTCTTTCTCTCTCTTTGTTCTTTCAACCCCACTTTCCAGAGCATTGCTCATAATAGCCACCCCCAACTCATGGCTTTGCCATGAGTCAATGTACACAATACCCAAAGTTGGGTTAGGGCCATAAAAAGGGTTGTTTACTGCATTAGCCACCCTCAACTTATGCTTTTGGCATAAGCAGAGGTGCACATGTCCAAGTAGTGACCAGGGCCAACACATTATTCTCAGAAAAGATAAGTTGAGGTGAAAAAGAAAGGTCAAGTTTAAGCTCAAATCATTTGGTAATTTCATTTGGTTTTCTTTTATTTAGGCTAAAAATGGGCTATATTGAACAAGGGCCTATGATCCTTTCCTGATTGTCTATTACAGCTTACTTTTAGCAGGACTAACCAGGTAAGTTCTAGCTCAGTACAAATAGTGGACTATTCAAATCTTCCTCACACTCACTTGACATCTCATTATTCTACCAGATTATAAGACACCTAGTTCGCATTTTAGACTTAGTGTCATGCAGTGGTGTACCTCTATGTCATGCTTAGAGCCACACATTTATTAACTACTATGCCTAGTCATGCATCATTTTCATTTTATCAAGCTATAGACATGCCGGTTCAACAGAAAAATTAATCAGTCTCTTGGGGAAAAAGAACACAGGCAAGAAAACCCCAAAAGAGCATAGTGAATTGGGCTACTCAGACTTCACCCTAGCACTCACTTTCCATTTACCCCACCCCCAACAAAAAGACATGCAATTATCCCCAATGCATAAAAAATTGAAATACAAGAGTGGTAGGTGAAGCAAACCTGGGGCACAAAGCGCCGACGATCAGCAAGCTGGTCGGTCCGGTTCCCCGGAACCTTCTACCTCTTAATATGGACACCCTTGTAGTGTCCACAGCATAAACAACACTATCAGTAGTGCCTCCCGCTATCTCCACAATTCTGGAGCTAGATGCCTCAACAACTAACTTTACTGCCCTCATTTGACGCGCCTCCTCATAAGCAAGAGAGTCTCTCGTCGCAACCTCCATCTCACGACGCTCCTTTTTCCATGCTCGAGCCTCATCCTCCTCTCGATCTCTACGCCTCTTGGCATGCTCTTTAGGGGAAGGTGGTGGAATCTCAGAAGTGGCGAATAAGGCCGCCATTACTGTGTCTTCAGCGGGCTCTGCAGAAGGGGCCTCAGACTGAGGCACCCTAGCATCTTAGATCATATAGATGTCAAAGCGAAGACTGTCGACCGCAGCCTGAAGGGTCGACACATCCACCTGAGGGGTTGGCCAAGCTAACACCCGCAACTCAAAAGCGCCCAAGCGCTGACCAACCTCATCAATCTTCCGCTCTGTGTGCTGTACCATTTTCGGCTCCAAGGCTCTTCTGCCTCAGCAATAGACCTCTGCATCCAAGGCTTGATGTGATGCAGAAGTGTAGCCATTTGTGCCTCTAATTTTTGGACCCTAGCAAGCGGGACAAGAGCGGGGAAAGGGGTTGAAGCGAGAGGAGCTCAGGGCAATTCTACTACCCGAGATAGACTCGACTGGGTAGTGTCAGTGGAAGCCACCTGCGTAGCCGTGCGGGCTTGTGCAACCGTATCATCAAGATTGTCACCAAGTGGAGGCAATTCTAGACGGGGCCCTTCTGCGTGGAGCCAACTCATTGGCCTCATTCCTGATGAGACCGATATCAACAATGCCCAGAGGGGTCTTGAGCTGATCAACATGCCATATAGGCACACCAGAAGACCTTCATAGAGAAAATATCATGCACGGGAAAGGGTAAGTAGTTGTGACCTTAAAATTTTTCTCGTGCATGACAGCCTGTAGAAGCCAAGAAAATTCCATCTCAAACCTGGCTATCATCGCCGCCATTAGTACTGCACGATCCCATGTGACTATATTATCACCGGCTGTGGGGGAAATGCAGTGGCGGACAATCAACCAAAAAAACATCGCCGTGAAGGTAAGGTTAGCCTTCTTGATGGCTCCCTTCGGCTCGGTCACCCTGCACCCTCTCCATCAAAAGACAAGTGCAGGGCCATCCACCTCTTGGTGGTCTCTCTCAGCGATGGCTCACGCAGGAATTGGCCATCTTTGACAATTTTCCATCGGTAGTCAAACTCGGCGGTGAGAGGGGTTCGGTTTGCATCAATATCCTCGCCGTATAGATACCGGCGAATGGCAGGCAGGGAGATATCAACCTGAATGCCACGTACTTCGGACATGCATCAGTGGGTCCTGTTTGGCGGGGGCAGCCCGCCTATCAATATGTGATCTGAGAGTAGCCACGTAAGAGGCGTAGAACTCTCTGACCAACTCTTCACTATAACATCCTAACGAATGCACTGTCCACTTCAGTCGATGTCTGGTGAAAAGATTGTGGATCTTTGGCATAGTCGGGAGACTTCATGTAAGGACCCGCCGCTCCAATGTAAGTTTCCTTGTCATGACTACTTTGTCATTCAGGAACTTTGCGTCGGAATAGACTTGATAGTGCCCGTTGACACACCACCTGTTGGGCTGGTCGGCAACCAGGGGTGAGAGCACGAGTCGGTGAACCGGGTGTGGATTCTGAACTGTCAGCCTCATCAGATGAGGCAGACTGTGCAGCGGTGGTGGGTGTAGGGACCACAGCAGATCCGGAGGCTTCCTCTGACCACAAAACTCCTAAGGAGCTAATCGCTCCTTCTTCATGAGTAGTTGACCCAGAAGGTGTGCCGGTCAGTGTGCGCTCCTCATCAGACTGGGAGGCAGTGACCACGCCGGAAGCCACCTTTTTGGTTGTGGCTCTGGTAGCACGTAGAGCTCGGGATGGGGTGGAAGTGCCTTGGGGCACATACTCAGGGTCACACTTATCATCAGAGCCAATGACCAGGCGGGCAGACGGGGCGACAAACTTTGATCGCCCGCGTGCGTAGACTCGATCTTGTTTTGGTGCCATAATAGATAGTACCTGTAAAGAATCAATATTAGTACTAGAAGGAGCAAACAAGACAAGCAAAACCACACAAATTAAAAAAAAAGAGTTAAGATGTAATGACATTTCTATAGTAACAGTGAAACACGACGGACCAAGTGATGGCTCGTCGTGAGTACGACAGACCGTCATGGGGTCCGTCATGTATTACTTAAACTATGTTTATGTGGAGAACCCTGAAGGAAAGTCTCTGACAACTATGATGGTATATGCAGGACGGATAGTCACAAGTATTACGGTCCATCGTCGGTGTCCGTCAGAGGACACTTGAAAAAAATATGAAGACCCTTAGGAGAGGGGTCTTTGACCGTCATAACGGTTATGTAGGATGGACCGTCAAGGGTACGACGGTCCGTCGTAGTTGTCCGTAAGAGGACACTTGGAAATAGGATGGAGACACTTTAGAGAGGGGTCTCTAACCGTCATAACGGTTATGCACGACGGACCGTCGGGGGTATGATGGTCCGTCGTAGATGTCCATTGGAGGAAATTTAGAAAAAGTGAGAGACCCTTAGGAATAGGGTCTTTGACCGTCATAACAGTATGTGCAGGACGAACCATCGTGGGAATGACGGTCCGACGCATATGTCCGTTGGAGGACACTTAAGAAAAACGGAGAGACCCTTAGGAATAGGGTCTCTAACAACCATAATGGTTGTGCAGGATGGACCGTTGTGGGAACAACAGTCCTTCGCTTGTGTCCGTTGGTGGACACTTGGAGAAAATTTGACAGTGGGGTGTTAGGGATGTTGGGACGGACCCAATGATGGTCTGTCGTGTGTACGACGGTCCGTCATCGGGATCTCGTTCTGTCATTCAAGGACAAAACTGGGGATGCCTCATTCATCCCCTATGACCCAAATGGAATTGTTAGTGTATTAGCCTACATTTTTCTAACCCAAATACCTAGTAAACTAGCAATGCTAAAGCACCTATTTCTAGAGTTTCAACACGGCAATTTTGAGAATTCTCAACCTAGGTCAGACAGAATTTGTATTAAAGAATGAACCCATCAATAGGAACTAGGCTAGTACAAATTGATAAACAAAAATGCAAAGAAAATGGGTAGAAATCAGGGACACGTACCTCAGAATTTGAGAAAAACAAGTGAGGAAGGTACTTGGTGATCAAGTAAAGAACTACAGCGGCAGACTCCGACTAGTAGATAGTGAATTTTAGGAATTAGGGAATTTGGGAAAATGATCGGTTGTAAAAGATGGGGGTTATGAAATTGGAAGTTAAAAAGGGAGGGAAATGGGAGAAAGAGGGAAGGAATGGGTGAAATGAAGGGGTGGGGGTTTTAAATGTGAAGAATTTTAAAAGAAAACCCAGCCAGGTCGGGTCAGGTACGCTTCATTAATGATGCGATGAGTCCCCGACGATGGTCCATTGCAGTTGCAACGGTCCGTCATTGGCTCCGTCGCGTGTGCCCTAGTGTTGAAAATAACAGAAAGACGTACTTGGCACGATGGATTCATGCGACGGTCCGTCGCATGCATAAAGTCCGTCGATGTATCCGTCAGTGAGTGATGTAGAGTGATTTTCTGTAGAATTTCCTGGTGATGTGCCTGCAAATTTAAAACCCGTTAGTAGAAAATTCTACCATTACTAAAAATAAAAACTATAAGTATTAGGTTTCCTCCCAACAAGCGCCTGATTTAACGCCGCGGCACTACTGAGGACACTTGATTACTCAGCCTTCATCAAGATGGTATGCCTTGATTCCTTCATTTGCCACTCAGCATGCCCAAAATAGGGTTTCATTCATCGTCCATTTACCTTAAACTGCTCACCCTCCTTGGTTTTCAACTCAACTGCTCCATGAGGGAGTAGTCAGGTAATCAAGTAGGGGACAGTCCATTTGGACTTAAGCTTGCCCGAAAACTAACGCGACCTAGAATTGTATAAAAGCACCAAATCCCCAACCATAAACTCTCGTTTTTCACTTTGTAGGTCATGGTGCTTCTTCATCTTTTCATTGTAGGGTATGGCAGATACCGATTGGAGCTCACCACTCTGCCTCATGGACCTACAAATGTTGAAGATCGCTTATTCATTGTTCAATCGAAATTTCTTCTGCCCCTTTTCCATATCAACTAATGATCTACCCGTAGCAAGGAATGACCTCCCAAGAATAATAGACACTTCAAAATCGACTTCACAATCAAGAATAACAAAATCTGCCGGAAATATGAACGACTCCACTTTTACTAGCACATTGTGGAGTATCCCTATAGGCCTTTTCAATGTTCAATCGGCCATCAGTAGCCACATCGCAGTGGGCTTTGGGTCACGCAAACCCAACTTCTTGTAAATTGAGAGGGGAATGACCCGACTGTACAAGGAATAGTGAATGCACCCGGATCTTCTTTCTTTTGTACGAGAGATCTTGTAGAAATAACACTACAATGCTGCATTCTATAATCATCCTCGAAAGTGACCGATCTTTTCTTTGTAACCAGATCTTTCATAAACTTGGCATAACCGTTCATTTGTTCTAGAGCTTCTGCCAAAGGGACATTGATAGAAAGTTGCTTGAACATTGTTATAAAACACCGATATTTACCATCCTCATTTTTTTTCACTAATCTCTAAGGAAATGGGTGGGGTGGTCTAGGCATGGGAATTACCTTTGTAGGTACTTCAACATCTTTTCCAGTGCTATCTTCTACTTCATCACTACCTTCTACCACTTTATCATTACCCTTTCTCACCTTTTCCTCATTAGACGGCATAAGTGGGTCAATGGTTTGCTTACCACCCCAAGTAGTGATTTCCATACAGTGTGAATCATTTTTCAGATTTTGGACATTGTTGCTAGGAAGAATGCCCGGTTGCTGTGTGTTCACAGTTGCAGATAATTGGGCCATTTGCAACTCGATTTGCTTAATCGATATTGCATGTTTATCGACTTTCTGCCCAATACCCGCTAAATCACTCCTTAACTCTTTAATGTGCTCATCATTAGCATCGAACCTCCTCATCATTTTGTTCAACAGATTCTCAACTCTCACCATACTATCTCCACCATCCCTAGGAGTGTTTTATTTTTGAAGATATTTTCGACTTTAGGGGTCGCCACTTAATTTTGAGAAAATTAAGAAAACTTGTTTTCAAATAATTAAACAGAAAATTGTTTGAAAACATTTAAGGGTTCGGGATTCAGATTAGCGTCTTAGGATGGTGTTTAAAGCACCTAAGACGCTTCGCTAACTTACGATTCTCCGGCGATTAACTTTTTTAACTATTTATTTTAACTTTTGCAATTTTGAAGTTAAATTTCTCAAATATAACGAGCTTGCAAGATATCGTTGTTTTAAGATTCCGTTTGAAGTTAAACCTTTTAAGCTTTTACTCTAAACAAACTTGCAAATTTTGAAATTTATTGTATTTTAAGATTCAGTTTTAAATTTTAAGTTTGATAAAGCGAAAGTTGTTCGGTGGGGTTTAGAGTTATTCTAACCCTATATTAAGAGGCATTTAAAGCAAAAATGTAAACAAGTAGTAAAATGGAACAAAGAGAGAGAGAGAGAGAGAGAGAGATTTGGGTCCAAACTCGGGTTCTGTTCGCCTTGACCGAGTTTTGGACCCACCTGTTCTTTTTGGGTTTTATAACCTAATTTCCACCTGTCCTAACTTAATATACGAAATAAAATGCGAAAAGTAAAACAAGAGGGGCTTATGCCCATTACAAAAGAAATACAAAAATATAAAGTAAAGAAATTTCTAATCTATTTCTTCAAGTTCTTCAATCTTCGCGATTCCGAATATGGCACTTCCGTCTTGATAGGTTGACTCGACGGGAATCTTCCAAATCTATACTCTGAATTTGGGTGGGAGACTCGATGAAAGTAGATCGAGTCTTATTGACTCTCTCATGATGCAAGGGATAAAGGCATCCAGGAGGACCCACACGGATTTTTCATGCGAACAACAAAACAATATATAAGTACTAAATTATGAGAAGCTATGAGCAAAACAACAAATTGTGTAAACGTCATGAATCTACATTGGTTTAGCAGAAAGCTTTCCAGAAGGAATATATATATGCATATACACAAACTGGCGGCAGCAAGCAATAGTAAATGGATGGATTAAGGGTCTTAGATTCTCAAAAATGAAAAGAGTAGGCTAAAATGAAATAAAAAAAATAAAAAAAATAACGAAAACACAGAGATTAAAACACCCAACAAAACTCAAATATAGATATCTTAATTCATTCAGACCAAATGACTACGCCTTTCCTAATCATACATGGATAACACACATTTATCAGTTAAGGGATGAAAAAAATTTCAAGGGAAGGAAAATCTGCCAAGAGATCAGCTTAATAACTGAATGTTTTAAATAAACAACGAATACAAATTGTTGACCCCCTAAACAACAGCTAAAGTCGACAACTCTTCGATCAGATTTAGACGAAACGAACAAACAAAAGCGAGATATAATCTAAGCGCTTAAAGAATGCCGAGAAACAGCTCCAAGTTAACTCATTGAATGAAATTGACGTCGACCAAGTTGAAATCTTCAATACATACGATGAAAACTTACAAACACTAGCCAACATGTTCAAACTACAGAAGATCAAAACAGAAAATATTTTCTAGGGGGGTTAAAATCAAGGGAACGTATTCACGAACACAAGAGACAGCCCTTGGATTGCATTAGCTTGAAGCCGTATTATCAGACGAATTCACAGCAACAAACAAGCATGTTATTATATCATGGGAAAACTTTCAGTTTAGACGAGAAAGATAACCAGAACATGAGGTCTACAAACAAGAGCCATAAACCTGTACAACCCAGAACGACGATAAAAAAATAAAGTTTTCACTCAAGTGAGCAAACACGAACAAATGAGCTATATATGTAAAAGGAACAAGCAAACTTCAGCAAAACGCCTCCAGCAATATCAAACCCAACAGTGATGACATGACCAGTAGGCACACACGAAAAAGATTTCCGACACTCGCTCCACCCTATTGAAATCGAGAGAAGAAGGAAATTATATGAAAGAGTGTTTACCTGTTGAGGGGCAGCGAATGGAACCGACGAGCAGACAGGACGAACTTCCACCTCCGAAACACGACCTTAAGGACCCCCTCGAGCAGAAATGGGATAGTGGAACGCAAGACAACCAAGCGAGTCCAAGTTTCTCTATTGTTTTGGAGCTCCGCTATACCTATCTATACTATGGCAACGAAAACCCAGCCAAGGTTTCCTTTGTCTCTCTCGGAAACCAACAGAACACTCAAAGAACTTTTCTTAAGAATTTCTCGACTCCAAGTTTTTCCCTCCCTCAAATTTTTTCAACAAAAGTTTCCACCCCCAATAATCTCGACTGCTCTACGCTCTTCGTGTTGAACTTCTATTTCCAAAAATCCAACCCCCTTTTTGGAGAAGGAAGGGGGTTTATATGGATGAAAGAGACTTAGGGTTCTGGGGAGAGGGCTGGCTGAGATTCTCAGGCCCATTTGGAATTCAAATTCCAAACCTAATCGAATCTGAAGAATATGCTCTTTTGATGCTCAAATTCCCAACGGATGGGAGGTGAGGTGGAGGGTCGAGATGAGATCGGTGTCCTCGCGAGGCGACGTGGCGCGATCTTGGCGTGGCAAGGACGAAAGCTTGTCGTTTTGCTCACTGCGAGGCTGCTACGAGGACAGGGTTGCAGGGGAGGTGTCGCGGATTCTTCCCATCCACGCGCGATGGGGAGACGAGAAGAGAGAGAGGAGGGAGCGTGGGGGAGAGAAATCTCGCGTGGGAGACGCGTGGGTGTTGCTGCGTCGGGGTTTCTGCGCGTAGGGGTGCTGATAGCTTTTCTGGATTTTTTGTTTTTTTCTCTGTTCTGCATATGTTCTTTTTTCTGGAAAAAGGACGTGAGGAAGGGGGTCTGGGAAAGGGGAAGAAGAAAGGGAGGGGGGTCGCGTGGGGGAGAGACGCCTGAGGGAGACGAGGGAGAGAGCGTGAGGGAGATTTCCATTATTTGCTGGAAATTTTTGGCGTTTCTGGAATTGGGACTGTTGGGTCGTACGAATGGGGGAAGAAGGGAAAGGGAGGGGGTCGGGTTGAATGTGTTGGGTCGGGAGGGTTAAATGGGTTTGGGTCGGGGGTTAAATGGAGGTGGGCTGTCTGAAGGGAATTGGATTGGGCTGGGTATGGGTAAGTGATAAATGGGCTGGAGGGAAATTTGGGCCTGGGGATTGTTTGGGAATTTAGAAGTGAAGGTTTAAAGTGGGCTGGAGTGGAACAAAGATGGGCCATTGGAACAAAAGGGAAGAGGCCCAACTCGACTCAAAAGGGAAAAGAACCGAATTAATTATAAGCAAATTGATTTAAAACAAGACGAATTCGGTATAAATTTATTAACGAGCTTACTTATTTAGTAATATAATTGTTTAAATTGTAAAAATAGTGATTCAAAATATAACCATAATTTTAAACTAAATTAGTTTAATAGAATACTTATTTAAATATATATATACAAATATATATAAATATATATATATTTTGAATAATCATAAAACATACTAATTATATACATAATTATGTAAAATATATATATTATCTAGAAGCTATAATAAATGACAAAATTACTCAAAATAACGCGAACTTTATATATTTTTCTTAAAATTTATAAAACTAATTGTTTCAACTTGTTTGGAAATTTAAGATGCTCGAAAACTAATTTATACCGGCGCAAGTCAAAATTGGGTGTCAACAACTGTCCCTTATTTTACTTGGGTTGATGCAAGCAACTCGAGGAAAATGAAATTGACCGAACCAATTTTGACCAACTCCATTCGCTCTCTCTTTTTTTTTTAGAGAAGAATTTGACAAAGAGTTTAGGATTTATGGCCGAACCATTGAAACGGGTCTCCTACATATCTCAGGCTATATGAGAATTCAGGCCATTTGTAGTTCGATAAGCTTGATTTACTGCATGATTTTGAAAGAATCAAAAGCCATCTCGATACCGAATTATGAAGGTATCGAAATGCTCGAGAATAGAATTCGAGAGCGAATGTTGGAATACAGCCGAGTTTTAACATAGAATCCGCCTACATATCCTTAAACCTTCGGAGTCAGGCTGTGTGTAGTTCGACTCAATCGGTGGAAAGGGAAATCTATTATGCTAGATAACCTTTGGTTTTGGACAAGTGACAAATTAACGAGTATGAAAAAGAGGCTTGTAACCTCTTTAGCCATGAATGTGGCGCGCTTCATACCCGTAGTTGAGAACCTATACGGACATAATTTCCAAAGCTCTTGACGCATTGTCACTCAGATTGGAAACTGGCTTCCGATAAGACAAAACTTCTAGATGTGAGATTGAAACTCACAGAACTAGGGAAAAACCTACACGTCTCGAGAGGGGTGGTTCGATCGTGGTGGAAGTCGCTCCTCTGCTCGCGTCCTAAGAGTTTGACACTCCTCTTTGGACTGTGTCCCAGTTCGCTGCTAAGAAAAAGTTCCACGTTGTGCTGCATCCTTTTTGATGTCGTCCGCACCTGTGGTTTTTGGAGAATTAATCCTTTTGGATGCTCTCGACAAAGACTGAGATAAAACTCGTCAGCTTAAAAAAATGCAATTAAGATGGGAGACAGTGTCTTTTTACAACGTTGACACTTCGTTGTTCTCCTCGATATTCGTCGTCGACTCGATCGGTCTGACGTCCAGCAAATAAAGCTTATGCCTTGTTTTGCGATATAATATTCAATGTACTCTATATTTGATGTCGAAGTAACTAAATAAATGCTGATGCGATATTGATGTCTCATTTGTCGTCATCTTTCTTCGATGCTCTCCTTGATGTTTATTTTTCTTTTCTTTTTTTTTCTTTTTTTTTCAAAAATAAAGGATGCAGTTGAGGCCGATGGATAAATATTGCTCTTGGGATACACGATTTCCCTTTCTTTATCCATGTATGTCCTCTTGCGGGGCATGAATATCTTCCCGCGATACGTAAATTCCTGTGAGGTATGAAAATCCTCTCGCAATGCATAACTTTCAGCGAGGCATGGAATCTTCTTGCGATGTGAAAATTTCAATGCGGCATGGATTCTTCTCGTGATGCATAAATTTCGGCGAGGTATGAACTCTTCTCGCGATGTCTAAATTTCGGCGAGGTATAAAGTCTTCCCGCGATGTATAAATTTTAAATTCGTAATGCATGATTTTCAACGAGGCATGGATACTTCTCGTGATGCATTAACTCCAGCGAGGTATAAAGCCTTCTCGCGATATATAAATTTGACGAGGCATGAAATCTTCTCGTCGTGCATAAATTCAAGCGAGGTATAAATTCTTCTCGCGATGTATAAATTTTAAATTCGCGATGCATGATTTTCAACGAGGCAAGGATTCTTCTCGTGATGCACTAACTCCAGCGAGGTATTAAGCCTTCTCGCGATATATAAATTTGACGAGGCATGAAATCTTCTCGTCGTGCATAAATTCAATCGAGGTATAAAGCCTTCTCGCGATATATAAATTTGACGAGACATGAAATCTTCTCGTCGTGCATAAATTCAAGCGAGGTATAAAGTCTTCTCGCGATATATAAATTTGACGAGGCATGAAGTCTTCTCGTCGAGCATAAATTCCATCGAGGTATAAAGCCTTCTAGCGATATATAAATTTGACGAGGCATGAAATCTTCTCGTCGTGCATAAATTCAAGCGAGGTATAAAGTCTTCTCGCGATATATAAATTTGACGAGGCATGAAATCTTCTCGTCGTGCATAAATTCAAGCGAGGTATAAACTCTTCTCGCGATATATAAATTTGACGAGGCATGAAGTCTTCTCGTCGAGCATAAATTCCAGCGAGGTATAAAGTCTTCTCGCGATATATAAATTTGACGAGGCATGAAGTCTTCTCGTCAAGCATAAATTCAAGCGAGGTATAAAGTCTTCTCGCGATATATAAATTTGACGAGGCATGAAGTCTTCTCGTCGAGCATAAATTCAAGCGAGGTATAAAGTCCTCTCGCGATATATAAATTTGACGAGGTATGAAGTCTTCTCGTCGAGCATAAATTCCAGCGAGGTATAAAGTCTTCTCGCGATGTATAAATTTCAAATTCGCGATGCATGATTTTTCGCAATGCATGATTTCCGCAATGCATGATTTTCGCGATGCATGATTTTCGCGATGCATGTTTTTCCGCAATGCATGATTTCCGCAATGCATGATTTTCCGCAATGCATGATTTTCGCGATGCATGATTTTTCGCAATGCATAATTTTCGCGATGCATGATTTTCCGCAATGCAAGATTTTTGCGATGCATGATTTTCCGTGATGCATGATTTTTGCGATGCATGTTTTTTCACAATGCACGGTTTTCGCAATGCATGATTCTCCTCAATGCATGATTTTCGCGATGCATGATTTTCCGCAATGCATGATTTTCGCGATGCATGATTTTTTGCAATGCATGATTTTCGCGATGCATGTTTTTTTGCAATGCATGATTTTTGCGATGCATGATTCTCCGTAATGCATGATTTTCGCGATGCATGATTTTCCGCAATGCATGATTTTCGCAATGCATGATTTTTGCGATGCATGATTTTCGCGATGCATGATTTTCCGCAATGCATGATTTTCGCGATGCATGATTTTCGCGATGCATGTTTTTTTGCAATGCATGATTTTCGCGATGCATGATTTTCGTGATGCATGATTTTCCGCAATGCATGATTTTCGCGATGCATGATTTTCCGCGATGCATGATTTTCGCGATGCATGTTTTTTAACGAGGCCTGGATGGCTCGATAATGTTCCAACTGTAACGAGGTGAATGGCTCGATAATGTTCCTGTGTAACGAGGTGGATGTCTTGATAATGTTCCAACTGTAACGAGGTGGATGACTCGATAATGTTCCACTGTAACGAGGTGAATGTCTCGATAATAGTCCAACTGTAACGAGGTGGACGGCTCGATAATATTCCTGTAAGATGAAAAGAAACTTGTTTAGAAATCACTTGAGGCAATATAAAGGAATAGAGAAAAAATAAGGTGGTAGATTTTCTAGGTTTTGTTGAGGAGTCCACGATGGGTGCAAGTGACGCCTTTTGTCATTTTTGATAGCTTTATATAGCCATTTTTGTGACTTCAATGTTCCTGCATCCAAAGAAAAATTCTTAGTTTGAAAGACTGATTTGTGTTGGTTTTGTCTGCATGCTCCTTCTTGCAGTTGACTTGCACGCTCGCCCATCCTTTATATGACATATTTGATGGAATTTTCGAGGACCCTCCTCTAAAGTTTGTCCCGGTCTACAATATAGAAGAACTCTCATAACTTGCTCTGTTAACTGAGGTTGCTCATTCTGGAATTTTGAGGCCCCTCCTCAAAAAGTTTTCCAGTTTACTTCATTAAGTAACACATGACATTTGTGGAATTTTTGAGATCATCTCAAAAATTCTGTCCCAGTTGCAAACTAGGTTATCCTAAGTTTGAGATCCATCCAAGGCTAACTCCGTGGAATTTTGGTCTTCCGTTTTGACTAGTTAAAGAATTCCAACTTCAAATGAATTTTTGAGATCCTCTCAAAAATTCTGTCCCAGTTTCCATTATGAAGAGAAATGGAAATCTTACTGGGTATATGACCGAGCCATTGTGGCGCCTACGTATCCTATTGGAGCAGGAATCAGGTCAAACGTAGTTCCCCCGTAGAATTTTGGTCTTCTGTTTTGACTTTGTTAAAGAAGTCCAACTTCCAATGAATTTTTGAGATCCTCTCAAAATTCTGTCCCAGTTTCCATTATGAAGAGAAATGGAAATCTTCTTGGTATATGACCGAGCCGTTGTGGCGCCTACGTATCCCGTTGGATCAGGAATCAGGTCAAACGTAGTTCCCCTCTCAAGGGTTAACCAAAATAGGAAGTTTTGATAAAGAAACAACCGAGGCCGACATAGGCCGCCTACGTATCTCATTCTCGAGAATTCAGGTCGAACGTAGTTCAAACAAGAAATGTGCAATACATTTTCAAAAGAAAGGTAACAAAACTTCATATGCAAAATTTTGGCCAATGTTGGGCATTCTTCTTCTCGAATGAATATCTTCAAATGAATCAGTTCAGAAATGTCTTGTACTCACTCTTGAGCATCCAATATGTCATCCATTTAGGTGATTTCCTCAATATTGATCAAGTTGTTGTTGATCAAGTTTTGTATCTTGTGCTTCAGAGTTGAACAATTCTCTGTGTCATGTCCAACGGCTCCTGAATGATAAGCACATCTGTGGTCAGCTCTGTAAAATTTTCCCAAAGGATTGGCTGGTCTTCCTTCTATAGGATAGAGCATACCCATTGCTTTCAACCTTTAATAAAGTTGAGTTTGAGATTCCCTTGATGGTGTAAATACTTTAGGAGCCTTCCTAAATTTTGGGTGAGGAAGTTTTTTTTTGGTTGGCATTATGGTTTTGGTATTTCCCTTGAAAAGCTGACCTCATATGAGTAGTCGTGATCATACTTACCTCCTCCACTTTTCCTTTTGATTTATCCATGTCAGTAATCCTGGCAGATTTTCTATTAGATCGCAATGCGGTAAATTTGGTGAGCTTTCCAGTCTTGAAACCATCTTCCAAAGCTTCTCCCACTTTGACAATCTCGACAAACTTTTTTCTCATCATACATAACATTCTTTCATAGTACTCAGGTTCTTGAGTACGAATGAACATTTCGGTGATTTCACGCTCGGACATTGGAGGTTGAACTCTTGCGGCCTCTTTTCTCCAACGAAGAGCGTACTCTCGATAATTTTCTCAGACTTACATGATTTTCTCCAAGTAGTAGCGATCTGGGGCATCTTCTATGTTATGTCCAAATCTTTCCGTGAAATCCTTTGCGAGTGCACTCCAACTTTTCCATTGTTTCAGGTCCTGTGATGTAAGCCACTCCAGAGCTTCTCCACTCAGACTTCGACCGAAGAGACGCATCAACAATGCTTCGTTTTTGCCAACTCCCACAAGTTGATCACAATAAACTTTCAGATGTGCTAGAGGATTTCCTATTCCGTTAAAAGTGACAAACTTTGGCACTTTGAACCCTTCTGGGAGGTCGAGATTCGGATGGATACATAAATCCTTATAGCTCAATCCATCGACTTCGGAAATATAATGCAACTCCTCCATGGCTTTCCTGATCTCTTCTTTCATATTCACCTTGAGTACCTCTTCTTTTGACCTCCACTCTCTCTCATGTTCCTTACAGTGATCAAGCTCGGAACAGTTGGCATAAGGTTCATTTGAAGATGGGATTTGGAAAGTAGTCTTTTGAGGTATGGGTGGAACAATGGAGGGATTCTGGGCATTTTGAGTGGCTTGATAATTTTGAGGAAAATTTTGATGATCGGTATTTTGGTTTTGAAGATGGGGGAAGGTCTGAGCATTGTTCGTACTTTGGTTTTGAGGGAGATGGAGGATTTGATTGGTATTGTGAGGATGTTGTGGTGCTTGACACGATGTGGTGGCGTGACGGGGATTGGGGATAGTTAAGTCAATGGTGGGAGGATTTTGAGTGGGGTCAGAGAGAATGTTCTGAACTTGTTCCGCGTTTGAGGGAGGAAAGTGGAGTGGAGGTCTTCCATCTCTTGGGGGGTTGAAGGATGAAACTGGATTAGACCCATCTTGCATTCTTTGCATCTCGACCCTCATTTCGGCAATCTGTTGCATCAACTGCAGAATTAATTCATTTTTATCAGCGGCAGCGGGTTGAACCACGACAACATCATTCATGTCAATCTCATCATTGTTATCCCCCATTATTGTCTTTTCCTTTTGCAAATTTTATCGGGGAAGGAATCTTTAGGGGCCTTAGACCTTGTGAAATACGGATGATCAACCAACTTATCAATACATATCAGTTTTAAACACCTGTCAAATGAAAAAAAACTCAAAAGACCAATGTGTTAGTGCCTGGAGGTGGTAAATAATTCAAGATATCATATACAGGTGTAAACACATAAGAGTTGCTTTATTCGGAGATAAACTGGCTCACCGACATAGAGAAATGATTAAATAGACAGGAATTTGTCTACTTGACTTTGGGATTTAGTAAATAAAAAGGTTGACTTGAGTCGAGACAACGTTAACGGTATCTTTCATTATCGTTCTTTGATTTTTGATTGAGATGTAACTCCAATTTCCTGGTAAGAGTCGGAAAAGATAAAATTTCTTAAAATTCTTTTGTTTTGAAATGATGAATCATTTTCTCGTACGAGAGTAATAATAAAGAAAAATGATGTTCGTTTTTTTTTTTTTTAGGAAACTAAAGACTCGAGGAGTATTTGGATGCACTTTTGATAGTGACTTGATATTTATGCTCATGGGTTCTAAAAATATTTGAAGAAGAGTGAGCTAAAATATCTCCAGATAAAACAACCTATTCACATAAATAGTTATAACACATAAACAAAAATTGCGTGTTCTAAACAGATATGTAACCCTTTTGTGCCAAGGGTGGGCCTAGCACATTCGAATGATGCGTCGTGAGGTCGAAGACCTTAGACGCGATTTGGCGGGTTTTCTATTAAATGGACTTAACACACCTTGGGTATTAAGTCGTCCTAGGCTGATGCCTAATTCGATTTTGGTTTCGCTCTACCTTAGGCTTTCTAGAGTTGTTTTCAAATAGACGGTTACCCGAGTCGGACAAACATCGGAGTGGAGCTATCGAACAACGCCGGATGACCGCATTCCGACTATTTGTTTGATACTCCCAAATGATTTCTTGAGGATATCTGAGAGAAGTCGCGGTAAGCCGCATAACTTTCGTTTCCTAATGCAATCTATTTGCCGTTTGGCGGAAGTTATGCCATGAAATGCAATTCTTCAAAAACTAAAGTATTTAAGCAAGTAAACAATTATCGCAATTAGTCAAACAAGTTAGTCTTAAGGTTAGAATCCTCCAAATAATCCCCAGCGGAGTCGCCATTTCTGTTTTATCGAGAAAAAAAAAATCAAAAAGAGTGTTATTTTTGAAGATATTTTTGACTTTAAGAGTCGCCACTTAATTTTGAGAAAATTAAGAAAACTTGTTTTCAAATAATCAAACAGAAAATTGTTTGAAAACTTTTAAGGGTTCGGGATTCAGATTAGCGTATTAGGAAGGTGTTTAAAGCACCTAAGACGCTCCGCTAACTTACGATTTTCCGGCGATTAACTTTTTTGACTATTTATTTTAACTTTTGCAATTTTAAAGTTAAACTTCTCAAATATAACGAGCTTGCAAGATATCGTTGTTTTAAGATTCCGTTTGAAGTTAAACCTTTTAAGCTTTTACTCTAAACAAACTTGCAAATTTTGAAATTTATTGTATTTTAAGATTCAGTTTTAAATTTTAAGTTTGATAAAGCGAAATATGTTCGGCGGGGTTTGGAGTTATTCTAACCCTAGACTAAGAGGCATTTAAAGCAAAAATGTAAACAAGTAGTAAAATGGAACAAAGAGAGAGAGAGAGAGAGAGAGAGAGAGAGAGAGAGATTTGGGTCCAAACTCGGGTTCTGTTCGCCTTGACCGAGTTTTGGACCCACCTGTTCTTTTTGGGTTTTTTAACCCACTTTGCACCTGTCCTAACTTAATATACGAAATAAAATGCGAGAAAGTAAAACAAGAGGGGCTTATGCCCATTACAAACGAAATACAAAAATATAAAGTAAATAAATTTCTAATCTATTTCTTCAAGTTCTTCAATCTTCGCGATTTCGAATATGGTACTTCCGTCTTTATAGGTTGACTCGACGGGAATCTTCCAAATCTATACTCCGAATTTGGGTGGGAGACTCGATGAAAGTAGATTGAGTCTTATTGACTCTCTCACGATGCAAGGGATAAAGGCATCCAGGAGGACCCACACGGATTTTTCAAGCGAACAACAAAACAATATATAAGTACTAAATTATGAGAAGCTATGAGCAAAACAACAAATTGTGTAAACGTCATGAATCTACATTGGTTTAGCAGAAAGCTTTCCAAAAGGAATATATATATGCATATACACAAACTGGCGGCAGCAAGCAATAGTAAATGGATGGATTAAGGGTCTTAGATTCTCAAAAATGAAAAGAGTAGGCTAAAATGAAATAAAAAAATAAAAAAAATAACGAAAACACAAAGATTAAGACACCCAACAAAACTCAAATATTGATATCTTAATTCATTCAGACCAAATTACTACGCCTTTCCTAATCATACATGGATAACACACATTTATCAGTTAAGGGATGAACAAAATTTCAAGGGAAGGAAAATCTGCCAGGAGATCAGCTTAATAACCGAATGTTTTAAATAAACAACGAATACAAATTGTTGACCCCCTAAACAACAGCTAAAGTCGACAACTCTTCGATCAGATTTAGACGAAACGAACAAACAAAAGCGAGATACAATCTAAGCGCTTAAAAAATGTCGAGAAACAGCTCCAAGTTAACTCATTGAATGAAATAGACGTCGACCAAGTTGAAATCTTCAATACATACGATGAAAACTTAAAAACACTAGCCAACATGTTCAAACTACAGAAGATCAAAACAGAAAATATTTTATGGGGGGGTTAAAATCAAGGGAACGTATTCACGAACACAAGAGACAGCCCTTGGATTGCATTAGCTTGAAGCCGTATTATCAGACGAATTCACAGCAACAAACAAGCATGCTATTATATCATGGGAAAACTTTCAGTTTAGACGAGAAAGATAACCAGAACATGAGGTCTACAAACAAGAGCCATAAACCTGTACAACCCAGAACGACGATAAAAAAATAAAGTTTTCACTCAAGTGAGCAAACACGAACAAATGAGCTATATATGTAAAAGGAACAAGCAAACTTCAACAAAACGCCTCCAGCAATATCAAACCCAACAGTGACGACATGACCAGTAGGCACACACGAAAAAGATTTCCGACACTCGCTCCACCCTATTGAAATCGAGAGAAGAAGAAAATTATATGAAAGAGTGTTTACCTATTGAGGAGCAGCGAACGGAACCGACGAGCAGACAGGACGAACTTCCACCACCGAAACACGACCTTAAGGACCCCCTCGAGCAGAAACGGGATAGTGGAACGCAATACAACCAAGCGAGTCCAAATTTCTCTATTGTTTTGGAGCTCCGCTATACCTATCTATACTATGGCAACGAAAACCCAGCCAAGGTTTCCTTTATCTCTCTCGGAAACCAACAGAACACTCAAAGAACTTTTCTTAAGAATTTCTCGACTCCAAGTTTTTCCCTCCCTCAAATTTTTTCAACAAAAGTTTCCACCCCCAAAAATCTCGACTGCTCTACGCTCTTCGTGTTGAACTTCTATTTCCGAAAATCCAACCCCCTTTTTGGAGAAGGAAGGGGGTTTATATAGATAAAAGAAACTTAGGGTTCTAGGGAGAGGGCTGGCTGAGATTCTTAGGCCCGTTTGAAATTCAAATTCCAAACCTAATCGAATCTGAAGAATATGCTCTTTTGATGATCAAATTCCCAACGGATGGGAGGTGAGGTGGAGGGTCGAGATGAGATCGGTGTCCTCGCGAGGCGACGTGGTGCGATCTTGGCGTGGAAGGACGAAAGCTTGTCGTTTTGCTCACTGTGAGGCTGCGACGAGGAAAGGGTTGCAGGGGAGGTGTCGCGGATTCTTCCCATACACGCGCGATGGGGAGACAAGAAGAGAGAGAGAAGGGAGCGTGGGGGAGAGAAATCTCGCGTGGGAGACGCGTGGGTGTTGCTGCGTCGGGGTTTCTGTGCGTAGGGGTGCTGATAGCTTTTCTGGATTTTTCATTTTTTTCTCTGTTCTGCGTCTATTCTGTTTTCTGGAAAAAGGACATGAGGAAGGGGGTCTGGGAAAGGGGAAGAAGAAAGGGAGGGGGGTCGCGTGGGGGAGAGACGCGTGAGGGAGACGAGGTAGAGAGCGTGAGGGAGATTTCCATTTTTTGCTGGAAATTTTTGGCGTTTCTGGAATTGGGATTGTTGGGTCGTACGGGGGGAAGAAGGGAAAGGAGGGGGTCGGGTTGAATGTGGTTGGGTCGGGGTTAAATGGGTTTTGGTCGGGGGTTAAATGGAGGTGGGCTGTCTGAAGGGAATTGGATTGGGCTGGGTATGGGTAAGTGATAAATGGGCTGGAGGGAAATTTGGGCCTGGGGATTGTTTGGGAATTTAGAAGTGAAGGTTTAAAGTGGTCTGGAGTGGAACAAAGATGGGCCATTGGAACAAAAGGGCAGAGGCCCAACTCGACTCAAAAGGGAAAAGAACCGAATTAATTATAAGCAAATTGATTTAAAACAAGACGAATTCGGTATAAATTTATTAACGAGCTTACTTATTTAGTAATATAATTGTTTAAATTGTAAAAATAGTGATTCAAAATATAACCATAATTTAAAACTAAATTAGTTTAATAGAATACTTATTTAAATATATATATACATACATATATATATATATATATATATATATATACATACATACACACACACACACACACACACACACACACACACATATATATATATATATATATATATATTGAATAATCATAAAACATACTTATTATATACATAATTATGTAAAAAATATATATTATCTAGAAGCTATAAGAAATGACAAAATTACTCAAAATAACACGAACTTTATATATTTTTCTTAAAATTTATAAAACTAATTGTTTCAACTTGTTTGGAAATTTAAGATGCTCGAAAACTAATTTATACCGGCGCAAGTCAAAATTGGGTGTCAACAACCCTCACGGTTATAGTTACCATAGATCCGACCTTGGTTCCCATGACCTTGGCGCCAATTCTCCTGATTATTACCTTGGGCACTCGGTCGGAAACCCCCCATCTGCTCGTTTACAGCATAGAAATCCTCCGTATAATAGCATTCATCATTTGGTGGTGGTGGTTTAGACAAGTAGTTAACTGCATTTATCTTTTCTACACCCCCAGTGATATGTTCCCACAACCCTAGTTTAGGAGTTTAGTTACCCGTAGTCATAATCACAATATTCAAATATGTAATACAAGAATTCATGCACTTACTTCAATGAGAAAGAATAAAATCCAGAAGTTCACTTGATTAATCAACAAAATTCACCAACAGTCAATTACTGAAATTAATTGAAGACTATAGATTCTCCAAAAGTGTAACAATAATCACCAAGTCTAATCCACAAAAGAAGCTCAAATAACCAAGAGTCTAACAAAGAGTCCAAAAATAATCAAGAGTCTAACAAAGAGTCTAAAAATAATCAAGAATCTAACCCCAAAAATGAGTTTTTTCAAACTATTATGAAAAATAAAAACCTAATTAAATAAGGACTCTATTTGCTAGAAACCTGTCAAAACGCGGCTGGGTCGACGGACATCACGACGGATCGTCCTGGTTACGATGGGCCGTCATGGACTCCGTCATCCCATACTTGTGCAATTTCTTCTGTTGCTCTCTTCATCACCCTCGACGGCAGGTATGACATATTGTCACAAGCACAACGGTCCGTCGAGGGTCTCCGTTCCATAACACTTGAACTCTTAAAAATTGGGTACTGGGACTACTTCTCTGATCTTCATGACGAACCAGCATGACGGACCGTCATGGGTACGACGGTCCGTCAAGCATTCCGTAACCCCACACTTGGTCAGACTTCCCCATCTTCCTTCAGCAGCTGCACTACGATGCCACCTATGGATCGTAATGGGCACGACGGACCGTCACAAGCTCCGTAGGTGGTACATTTCTGTATTTCTTGCTCAAAAACCTCCGCATTCATCTTTTAGACAGATTTCCTGCAAATAATGACAAACTTACATAAAAATTAATACAAAAAGGCTTTTGGACACACTAAACTTAAGGAAAAAGCATTAAACATACCGTGAAACCACGGTATATCAATAGTTTAGGGATAAGAAGATTGCTTCTAAGTAACTCATTCTCTACTAATGAGGAGTACTCATCTCAAGAGGTACATTGGAATACAACATCTCAACTTATGAAGTGTAACCACATCTTCTTCTTATCCTCTTGGTGCTAGGCATAACTCTCCAATGATTCTTAACATTATAAACTATAGGTTAAGGATAACTAGTGAACACCACATCTCAACTCAAGAAAGGCATTCATCATCCAATCTATCTTAGAAAGCTCTTAGGAATAATGAGGTTGCTACTAAACACTTCATCTCAACTCACAAAGAATGTTCACCCAAAAAATCTTCTTTTGACTTAACTTAGCTTCATTAATTCAAGTGTGAATGTGTACATGTGAGCACACCTTGAACATAAGAAACATTTCATTTACATTTCATTCTATACATGCTTAGACCTTCTTTCATCACATCACACACTTTAACATGCTTCACATAATTATATAGGTCATTTAGACATAACTCTTAGCATACATTTCATAAGAAGCTTCATAAAAACACATTAACAAGAATAACTTTATTTCCATCTCTCTTCACATGCCTTCATGGCCACATTGACAGTACACAAGCAACTTAAATTCATACAATTTAAGTAAAAAACCGTCACCAAGAAGGTGGACCATACCACTCAAGAGCATTTCATAGTTAAGCTAAAAAACATAACCAACTTACCCTTTTTCCCAAGATTCCATCACCTATAACATTTTACTCAACAATTCATCATAAATTAGACCTTAGGGCAGTAGCTAAACAACAATATCAACCATAAGAAACCAATGCTCAAAGACTACCATTTCATGCTTATTTAACCCTTTTCTTAAGTCAAAATTTGATAAAAAGCTTTAACATGTTTTCATTGAAGTTTTAACATTAAATCATCAACTAATATTAGAAAGATCATTTTTGGATCATTTGAAACTTTTTCATTCAAGACCCATAGATAGAGTTAAAGATAGAAGAAACTAGGGTTGAAGAAATCTTTTGGAAATCTATTAGAAAGGGGTCCTTTAATGGAAGAGATTTAAAGGATGGATACCATACCTCACATTGAAGAAACCCAATGATTTTTTTATGAAGAAACAACCACCAGCCCTCCTAGTTTCTTCTTGACTTCTAGCTTCCAAGGAGACTTGAGAGAGAGTTCTAAAGGGAGAGGAGTTTTGGGTTTTAGGAAATGAGGTCTAAAATTAAGTTTAGTGTTTAAAACACTTTAATATATTGAATAAACCCTAAAATAAACGTCCATGGTTCATAAAAGACTTGGGGTGAATTTATCAAACACCACATGCCTTGCCAGAAAATTACAGCTTTTAGGACAACACCATCGACGGATGCAAACCAACGGACCGTCTGTTCATCAACGGTTCCTTGGTGGGGTCTAGTGGTTTGGTACTTAGATCCATTTGGAACCTGGACAACCTACCTTGTTGTTCCAATCGATGGAGCCAGTCGACGGGCAGTTGGTTGGACCATTGGCCGTCGTTTGCCCTTGTTGGTGTATATTGCCAAGGCAGTTTGGGTCCTTCTCTTTGGCCCTTCTCTAGGCCCCCTTGTGGGTCCTAGATGGGGTTGTACCCGAATGTTGAACCCATAAACTAATTCATCTAGGTCTTAGGAATATCCCACATCAATTTCGATTAAGATGAACACATAAAACTCGCTTAAACAAACCAAGACACACAAGCACTCTCTAAGACACACTTTGCAAACATCATAGACGTTCTTGGACGTTTGACCTCCAAACTTCACACACTGCCTAAGAACATCAATTTAAGTCTTTTGAGATTAAAATTAACTCGATAAACATTCACGAAGCTGTAGTTAACCTTAGTTTGTTTTAGGGCGTTATATTCTCCCCCACTTGGAATAACATTCGTCCTCGAATGACACTAAAACTTTAAGATTAACAAGAACTCACTTAGCATCACATAACACATTAAAATAAAGTCTCAAACATCATAGTCAAGTCACCAACTAAAAAGGAGCTCAATTTCACATTTTCAAACACTTTGCAACACAAGCACTTTAGCAAAACTTTTGCATTTCTAAATCCCCTCTTCTCCTTCATTTATGGAGGAACTACCTTCTCCAACTTTAAACATGCTAACATAAAACACTTTTACACACATTGAAACTACAATTCAAGACAAAGCAATTTTTTAAAAAAATGGAGTCTTTCACAGTGAGCATCACTGTAGCATAGGCAATTTTGCAAAACTTCACAAATTAAATCTATCGTTCATTTCTTCACTTATGGAGGAACTACCTTCTCCAACATTAAACACGCTCATAAAAATCATTTCTAAACACATTGAAACAATTTCTCATGAAAAGTGTAATTTTCTCATTATTGGACTTCCTTATAGTGAACTTAAAACTTCATTGTGTCACATGCTTAAATTTTCAATAATGCACCTTTCAAGCAACTTTAACAAGAAGGCATGACAATATGAGAGACAAGACCATACTATCTTACTCCAAAGAGACTTGGCAAGTTACACTAAGTGTAATGTGAGAGTAGCATCCCATACTACCACTCCCACTTAGTGGCCCTTGAGGATTTCTCTTGGACTAAGTACACTACATTCAGTTCTACTTAACATTCATTATGCAAAACTTAGCTTTAACTTGCTCCTTTGACATTAGACCTTAAGTCATCTAAATTCATATATAATGCAAGATAACTCTTTCATACACTTCATCCTCAAACCAACTTTTCTACTGAACTCATTCTCCCCCACTTCAGGTAAAGCCATCTTAAAGGTCTCATACTTCAAAGAACCATTACACCTCTCACAAGGTAGGAACTCTCACTACTCTTAACTCATGCACATCAAGACTAAACATCAACCTTACAAGTTAAGCATAAAACATTCCTCTGGATTCAAGCCTAGACAAACTCTCTTAAACACCACCTCACTCAACTCTTAGGCACCACTTAACTCAATCACATGGAACAAACTCCCTTACTAGGTCTTCATAACACATTTACTCCTTAGTGTAAACCTATACAAGAATCTCAACCAAATTACTGGAACAACTATTAAAACATTGACCACACAAGTGGGTTGACCTCAACTCCTACAATATCTCCACATTCTCTAAACATTCCTCAAATTCACACCTTAAAGCATTTCTACCATCATTGAACATAATCACAAGATAACTCATTTGCTCTCAAAGACACTGTATTCAATCATTATAATTCTTACCATGATCATAACACTTCAATCTCATAAATCACACCTAGCCATAAATGGCATCACATCACAATTTTCAAAACTTACCTTCATATCTACTCTTCTAGCCACAAAATCATCATAACATCAAAACTCACCTTTTCTCTTCTTCAAACTTAGAAACATCTCCTCTTCCAAGCAATCACACCTAGAAGACCACCGTACAAGTGAACATAAGAGAGAGGCCTTATGGAGTTATGTTTTATGGCACGATTCAACAATAATGAAGAAAGTGAATCTCAATCGTCCTTTAACCTCTTGTCCATGGATGTGTTGCAACTCACACCAATGACTAAGATACTACAATACGTGGCTTGTGAGACTTTTAGAACCTAAACTATATCCCATAACCTTATGCTCTTATATCAAGTCTGGCACGACCCGAAAGCACCCCTTAGCAGTTAGGGAGAACCCTTGGGTCATGACGGGCGTACTTGACCCGTAAGGGTTTTGTACAAGACCTTTAATTATCATTCATTACATAAGACATGAAAAGTAGTGCGGAATTAGAACTTTTCAAGACATTTAATACAAAAGGAAATTCTTTTATAAATATTTAGAAAATCTCATCGTCACAAGCCAACTTAAGGCACGACATAATATCTTAGTGGCATGACCTTTTATATTAAAAGAAATAAATAATAAGCACTTATACAAAACTAAAAGAATTAAGAACTATGACCTCGGATATATGAGGACATACTATGTCTTTAGAGAATCAAATCACAAGCTTGCCTGCTAAACTTCAACCTTGCTTCAAAAAGCTATACTTATAAAGTATAGAAAAGTATGGGGTAAGTACAAAACAATGTACTAAGTATGATATATGCAAAAACATGAAAAAATGGATATTTTAGTAAAAACACATTTTCATGCCAATTAAGTAAAATATTCATGAATATAGAAGTAAAACAACATAAGAATCATCATTTAACACTTAGAGAAGAATTTTCATAATTTTAGCAAAAGAAGCCACTTTACAGTAAACTTTCAAAATGTTACAGTAAACTCATTATGGAAATTATAGTGAACTAATCCTAGTCTAAACTAGTGAACTTCCAAGGCCGAGCAAAGAGGAAGTGAACTCATTTCCGTAGGAGTTTTCCCTAACTAAGGTTATCCTAAGACTCACCAAGGTAATACATGAAGGAAGTGCAAATATGCCTCCTTCAAAACACACCAAGGTGATCCTCAAGACTACCCCTTTCGGCTTACTCACATCGGGAGAATAAGCCACCACTCAATAACAAGATATTAGAAGAAACACTCGAGCAACACACTAAGACTTCCCTTTCGGACAAAAATTGAATGAGTTTCACTCATATAAAACTTCAAGCACCGTATAAATATAAATATTCCATGTTGATAGGCTTGCAAATTTATGCAAATTACGATATAACTTAAAATAGTGTGTAACGTGGCTTTAAGAGAGCTAAGAAAATACTAAATGATCGAAGGAATTGTCGTTGAAAGTTAGGAGGGTGAAGAAGTTTGTTGTTTATGCAAGTTTGACATTTAGTTGGGAGGGGTGATGATTTAAATAATGTCAAAACCATCCAATACAATGGGACTGGCAATTCATTTCGCGAAATAGTCATATTTGAGAGGAGAATGTGATAGAGAAATATTGGCCAATGGAATGAACATGAAAATGTGTCATAATGTTATATACACAATAAAAATATCACATAATAATTCAAGGGTATAATTGAAAATAAGCCTCTTGTAGAGTTTTAAACCACCCACAAAATCATGTGAGAATAATGAACCAAACACTTGATAAAATATAGTCCTTGCATTACCAATCCCTGCATTGCTAATCCTTGCATTATTAATTCATGCATTACTAATCCCTGCATTATCAATCTTTCTACCAAACGACCCCTAAAAGGGGCGTTTGGTAGGATGTATTAAAAGAAATAATCCATGTATTAGATGTGGTATAATTTAATACTGTGTTTGGTAGGAATGTGAGCCTATGTATAACTAATCCATGGATTAGTTAATACATCCTACATGGTATTATGTGATGTATTGCTAATACCTTCCATTTGGAGGTATTAGCTCTAATACCATGGACTATTCTAGGTAAAGACAAAAATACCCCTCAAATTCTTTTAATATTTAATTTTTTTTTGATTTTATATTTTATATTTTATATTTTTACTAATAAAGTTATTTAAATAAATTAGCTTACAACTTTTATTATTTAGATATAATTTTTTGTTTCTAAAATATGAATTACTTAATTTATTTATTATTAATATAAAATATTATAATCCGACTAATATGTTAATGTTGATGTATGAATTTAAGAACAATTCATAAGTAAAATATTGTCTCTTAATGAAAGTTCAATCAACATTACACAAGTAGTCTAAAACAAGAGTGTATGTATATATAGATATATATATATATAAATATATATATATAAATATATATATATATATATATATATTTATATATATATATATATATATATATACACACACACACATTTCGAGTATAAAAATAGTTTAATTTATTTTCTATATTTATTTTATATTTTTATTTTATTTTATGATAAAGAGTTTTTTAAAATTTATCGATGCAAAACAAAGTTCAATAAATTTTCTCTATAATCATTATAGTTGTGTGACCTTTTAAGTTATTAACTCTAATTTATTAAGATGACAATTATTCACTCTTAAATAATTTAAGTGAGAAAATAGTGAACATGACAATAAAAATTTAACTAGTTAAAAATGTTATAAAAAAATAATATTCTCCGTTAATTATCTACTTTAACTCAATTACATGAAATACAAAATCACATAATAACTCTAGGGTATAATTGGAAAGTTTTTTTTAAAAAAAAATTTAAACCAATCACAAAATTAGATAAGAAACAATGAACCAAACACTTGATAAAAATAATCCCTGTATTACTAATCCCCGCATTGCTAATCCCTGCATTACTAATCTCTGCACTATTCATTTTTGTACCAAACGACCCCCCTTATAATATAAAATGATGTGTAATTTGGAAGTCAAAACATCTATAAAAGTCATGTATACATAAAATTATTTGTCACCATTTGATAGATTGAACAAATAGATATACACATATATTATATGATACGAAATACATATATAAATGTCACGACCCAAAAAAAATGGGTGTGATGGCACTTGTCTTATCCAACCAAGACAAGTCAGCCTAAAACTCAACTTATTACAATAAAATGCGGAAAAATTTACTATCAACTTATATTATACCCCAAAACCTGGTTGTCACGTGTACAAGCCTCTAAAGTATTACAATTGATTCAAAAGAAAATATAAGTCTCATATGATATTGTTTCTAGAGTAGAACAAAATCATAAACAAGAGTAAGGAGGGATGCTGAGATGACCAACAACTACCTCACAAAATCTCCAGGAAGCCTCGGAAAAGAAGAGAATATATCATAAAGTCCGGGCTAGTAACCTACAAAAATTTGTAGAAGCAAGGGGTGAGTACCAAACCACACGGTACTCAGCAAGTAAACCTCTAAGCACAAGCTAAGGGGATGAAATACGGGTACTCCTACCACCCCCAACCGAACCTCCACAACTACAACCTACATAAACATCAGCCCAATCCTAACAACTCACAGTTTACATAGAACGTAACTCAACAAAAACATTTAGACAAATTACATATCCTCCACAACAACACTTTAACAAATTACATATCCTCCACAACAACACTTTACAAATTATATATCCTCAACATCAACACTTAAACAAATTAGATATCCTCAATAGCAACACTTCCAAAAATTTACATATCCTCAATAACACACTTCAACAAATCACATATCCTCAACAACAACACTTCAACAAATTATATATCCTCAATAACAAGTTCAAGATTCAACAATCACAAGCTCCGCAAAAGGCAATCACTAGATCAAAGAAACACAATATCAAGTTCACTAATGATAAGTATGTGCAATGTAATGGAATGCAATGTCAAGTATAATGATGCATGTCCGACCTAGTGATACACACCGCCGCCTCTCACCTGGACCCATGGGGACATATCCGTCCATGCATCCGTCGCGCGCATGACACGACCCTCGATAATAGTAACCATCGCGGCGCGCCATACCTCCCTCGAAATATAGTATCCATCGCGCGCCGCGATACGCCCTCGAAATGGTAGATCCTCTTAAGTACCCATTCTTTCTCAATGCACATAACACTTGCCACAACCAATGCCTCGTAATAATGCAGATGACAAGTTCACACATATAATGAGGAGATGACCATTTTCATAACATCGCATACTTCACAACCACAAAAACATGAAGTTACATAAACAATGATTCAACAAGCCTTCAACCCTTTCTCAACACAACACACATAAACAATTAATCACAATGCCTTTTGTTATCCCCATTCTTTTCATCATTAGAATTAATCAATGTGGACAAGTCAACCCATCACCAATCCCGTTACTCCCAACATATACCACAAGGACATACACGCATTTCATACACTTAACAAGAGTTTAGAAATCCACTTGCCTCAAATAGTCGAACAATGACTCCAAAACTTAAGCCTTCCTCTTTTGGTTGACTTCCAAACCAATAAAATCTATTCAAATAAATAACCACGATATGATTTCGAAACTAATAACATTCATATTGCTATATCTCTAGCTTACACCCAAAACTCATCCAAATTTATAATAAAATTTCTAAATCTTTATTCCAACCAATTGATCAAATCTCATATTTTCCTAATTTCAAGTTTAGGGTTAAATCTTAATTCTCCGAATAACATAATTATAATGATTTTTATATATCATAATGCACCCACTATTTAACACATATCTCAATATATCAAAACTTGAATCCTAATATGATAATCAAATGAAAATAATTAAAGCCGAAACTAACTGCCCAACACATCAATGGCGGACTACAAAACTATTTGCTGAAACCACTTATTTTCAATGTTCAAATTCATATTTATCGTTCCACTATTAATAATCCTAATCTTGGAGTAATCATTGTCCAATGATTAGGACTAATCATTGTCCAATGATTGAACCATAATACTTATACACATTTATAACCTAAAAATCTATTCCTAGTTACTCAAAAATTTGATAGAAAGGATAAGAATAATTACCTTGATATCTCGAGATAAAAATATCGTTGTTTCTTCTCCTTTTTCCTTTTCTTTTCTCCCTTTTTTTTCTTTTCTTTATCTGTGTTTTTTTTTTGTTCCAGATCGTTCCTTTCTTTCTGTTTCTTTAAGCCATGCGGCTTTTAAAGCCTAGGGCACTTTGCCCCCTTTTTTTTTTAATTATTTTATTAATTTATTTAATTAATTCCTTTTCCTTTTTTTTAAATTATATATGTATTAAAAGTAACACTTTCTAATAACCTATTTAAATATTTCAAACTTGGCCTATTATTATTAAAAATAAATAAATTACCCGACATTAATTAATTTAGTTAAATGACAATTAAAAATTATCAAAAATGATCTTTTCGGATCCGGGTCATTACAATAAAATAATGTATATCGTAAAATGTCAAGTAAGACATGTAAACACCCTATTTTTCTTTGAATTGTTATTGAGGTCGTTTTCTAGACCTACATCCTAACCCAATCCCTAATGTCTTGTTTTGTTACTTCACCTATTAATTAAATTTATTTAAACACTTTTAGGTGCTCAATTCATGTTCTTCTCCACAACCTTTGGCCCCTTTTAGACCTTGGGGCAATTAAAATCCACTAAATTATCTGACGTCTTTTGCAAAAGGATCCTTTATTTGACTAATATCCTTAAATAATTTGTAATACTGTCAATTTGCGTGACATATCTCCTTATCTCATGCAAAATCTAGAAGGACTTTGAATTGACTTAAGTATTTATTTTATCATAAAAGTATATTTTTTAAATTGAACATTTTTCACTTTATTTGAAAATCAGTATTTGTTCATAAAAATTTTAAAACTTGAAGTTGCATATCAAATATGAAAATAACTAATTCCGATCTATTTGTCACTTTTTGTATTTAAAATGTACATTGAGCTAGTATGAACACTAAAAAATACAATCAAATACAACTTTATTTTCGAAACTCCAACATTAATCCAACTTTAACGTCGTCCTTTTTTAAAAAAAAAAATTATTTGAAAAATCTATTACCAAATGCCTTAATTAAATTGTAGAGTACATGCATGTTATTCTAGAAAGTACGTACGACAAAAAAAAATCAAAGTTGACTTATTTAATGGACTAACCACCCCTTTCAAAAAGACAATTTCTTCACTCATAGTCTAAACTAAAGGGTGTTTTGCTATCCGAATATTCTTCACTATCTATTGTGACATTTATTCTCTACCTTTTACTCTATGAATTAAAAAATCAAAATATAGATAGATTTCACTAAAGTTTGGTGTTTTCTAATCGAAAAAACATGATAGTTTTCAAGATTTTCTATGGCATGTGAACATGTCATAGAAATATATGGCTCTCCCTATGGAAAGTTATGATGCGTTTCGATAACGTCCTATTCCAGTTAACGTAAAAATATTTTTTTTAAAAGTAGAGAACTAGTAATTCAACAGAGAGCAAGTAATTCAACGTAAATAATATTACACGTGTTAAAAGAGTCTTGGAGCTAATTAATAGCCCTATATCTATTTCTTTACGGACACGCATGCATATTCTTTGAGAAGCCTAACTCACGTAATCTTTTTTGGTTTTGACTAGCCAACACATTATTTTTCTTCTTCTTCTTCTTCATTTACATTGGAAGTTACACACCTTTTTACCGAACTAATTGTGGATTTTTGGGACGGAAATTTAACATTTTCTATAATTGGGTTGACCTCTTTTTCTCTTTCCTCTCTTATGATGCATGAATGTAGAAAATTTTGTAGGAAAAAGTCTAGCTTTCTCATTATAAAAATTAAAACTTTTCGTTTACTAGCTAATTGCTTACAAAAAAAAGTAGATTATGATTTAGGATGGGTGATGTAAGTGGTGAGAGATATCTTCTAATTTATCTAGTAGTAAACGTGTTCACACTCGCGTGATTATGAAAATTATTAGTAAATATTTTGAAAATATTTTATAAATTTAGAAAATAAAGTATATAAATTTTCCTATGTTCATATACATTTTAATTTTGTAAATTGAATAAACTAGCTACACAACTATTCAAGATTATAAAATAGCCTTTAATAGAAAATAATTGAAATAATGTTTATAGTTACCCGTTACTGTTGATTACAAGTCTTAATTTTCTCCTTGTATTAAAGCAATAAATAAGCAAGTATAACTAATAATTAGTTTTTAAAAATAAATCCATCTAACGCCTCATTGTTATCCACAACTTTAACATAGGAAATTTATTACATCCTTAAGAGAGTTGAAGAAGTGAATATTATTTGAGGGTCATAGACATGGAAAGACACAGGAGTAATTGAGATTATTAAGAGGAGTGGTGAAAATGTGACTTAAAAGCCACAAAATCAATGGATATTATTTATTATAATAGAAGTTATTGAAAAATGTGATATAAGTTGACTGAGATGATTTTTTGATTAAAATAATTAAGAAAACAATACTAAATAGTGATTATTGGGTTATTACTTTATCGTGAAATGGGTGAAAAAAGGTCAAGAAGAAGAGAAAATAATGCTTTGCATTATGCATTGAATGATTTCATCTATTTAATTGAAAAAATATTCATAGCAAAAGATAACATATCACTTGTTTGTTAGCCTCATGATTCTTATCTAGTGCATTTATGTGAAATAAAAATATAGAAGATAAAATTTAAAAAAATTACCATTCATATTTTAAATAAAACTTACAATCCAAAATATATCAAAATTTAACACACTATATCTCGTAGGAGTGGTGATTACCTCCCAATTAACAAAATTAAAAGAAAAGATACAAATTCATGGAAATTTAGACTGACAAAGGTAATAAAATCATCATTACAAAATGACTATTTAAAAATATAAAAATATTATTCTTATAGTTAAGTATTCAATTTTACCAAAAGTTCAAAATTAATATAATTTTCATTTTCTTACTCTCAATTTTAAAATCTGATGTTTTTCCACTCCGCTTTCTTGACCCCACGGATCGGGTAATCTATACTTGCAAAATAATGAAACAATATTATTTTTACAATGTATATTTTTATTCAGTTTAATTATTTAAGTTCAGAATTTGATTTTATCCAAAAAAAAAAATCATTTTTCTATTTCCCCCTCCCCTACCAGCCTCTAAAATATCATAAGCACAAAATAACATTTTGATGATCGAAAAGAAAAAAAGAAAAAAAAATTATTGACATTATTTTTTGTCACGACCCAAATCGGGGCCGCGACTGGCACCCACATCTACCCTCCTATGTGAGCGAACCAACCAATTTAACCCTTAACATTTCAATATATAACAACAGAAAATAATGCGGAAGACTTAACTCATTAATAAAACAATTCAAAACTATTATTAATATCCCCAAAATCTGGAAGTCATCATCACAAGAACATCTATCTCAAATTACTAAACTAGGAATGTCTAAGAAGCTAAAACAAATACTAGCTAGTCCATGCCTAAGTTCAAGGCATCAAGACTTGAAGAAGAAGACCTACCCAAGCTAGACGCATTAGCTCACCCCGAATTTCCGATGAAGTGAAGACTGCTAGATCTACTGTTGAGTTGAAGTTGACGGAACGCTTGTCGTATTACACAAATAACAAAGAAGAAAAACATAAAAGTAGGGGTCAAGATAACCACACGCATCGAGTAGATATCATCGGCTAACTCAAAATAGGGAACAAAGATATATCAATAATAATGCAAATCAACTACAATACTCAACATGTAGCAATAACAACATGAGTTCATCAATGATTACAACCGAAGTTCACACATGAGGACTCAAGCCTCAATACCATACTCATTTGGGAATTAAGTTCATTAGATTGAGTATATTCATTATCTTTCAAGATTCATTATCTTTCTTCCTCTTGTGTCGCACGTGACACTCCGCCTCCTCTATTTCTATCCTGGTGCCTTAACGTGGCACTCCAGATCCTCATATACTATCCTGGTACCGGAACGTGGCACCCGATCCATATTCTATCCTAGTGTCGGAACGTGACACTCCGATCCTCATATTCATTCTATCCTGGTACCAGAACGTGGCACCCGATCCATATTCTATCCTGGTACCTAACGTGGCACCCGATCCATATTCTATCCTGGTGTCGGAACGTGACACTCCGATCCTCATATTCATTCTATCCTGGTACCGAACGCGTGGCACCCGATCCTCATATTCATTCTATCCTGGTACCGGAACGTGGCACCCGATCCCCTAATTCATCAAGCCTTCTTTTTCACTAAGGCATCATCATTCTCATTATATAATATATCAAGCCTTCTTTCATACTAAGGCATCATCATTCTCATTATATAATATATCAAGCGAATTAGGGTTCTTTCAAGATTTGGGATTCAATAGCTTCATCATGCTTTGTTAACTCATCACAATTTCACATTCATATTCATGCAAGCATACAACTTAAACACATAGTAGGGTTTACAATAATATCAACACATAATATTCACTATTAAGAGTTTCACTACGAATATCGTAACATAAACCATAACCTACCTCCACCGAAGAATTGGAATCAACAAGAATTCTCCCAAGCTTTGCTATCCTCTTTGTTTTCTCTCTTCTCGCTCGACTTTCCCTCTCTCTTTTCTTTTTCTCGCTTGTTTTATTCAAACCCTCCTTCTTTTACCCTAATTAATGTATAATTAAGAATAAAAGAGGACAATAAACCCTCTAATTAACTTAAGGTTACCTAATTTAACCCCTAAGTAATTAGACTTATTAATGTTACCCTCAATCTTTATAATTAAGGAAAGAATAGTCAAAAACGACCCTTAAAACGTGTGGAGAAATCCTAAATCGCTGGGATTGTGCAGCTGTGTGACGGGCCGTCACGCCGCGACGGTCCGTCACACAAAGCCGTCGTGTCTCCCCTGCACTCTGTGGTCATGCGACGCCCGTCACCCCTGGACGGTCCGCCCCGCCCTCCGTCATGACGGTCGAAACTCGCTTTCTTGCACCAATTTCTCAAAAGTTGAAGTGTTTTGCAACGGGACTCACGATGGTTCGTCGTGGATGTGACGGCACGCCCCGCAGTCCGCTACAACTTACAGAGAGTCGATTTTTCAAGCACCCAATTTCAAAACTCTAAGTGTCATGGAACGACACTCCTCGACGGGTCGTCGGGACCACGACGGTCCGTCGTTCCATCCGTTGTCCCACCGCTTTTTCCAGAAATGGACTCTGTTGCTCAAAAACGACTAAACAGGTCGTTACAATAGATACCAATTTACCCATCGTTCGTCCCCGAACGATCAAAAGAAGAAGGACAGTGGCGAAAAGGAGTACCTGAATCTGTAAACAGATGTGGGTATTTTTCTTGCATATCCGCCTCCTTCTCCCAAGTAGCCTCTTCAACCTGGCCGATTCTTCCATTGAACTTTGATGGATGCAATTTCTCTCGACCTCAACTTGCGAACCTCTCTATCTAATATAGCAACCGGTTCCTCTTCATAAGTCAAGTTCTCATCCAACAAAGCCGAATCCCAACGGATGATGTAGTTTCCATCTCCATGGTATCTTTCAACATGGACACATGGAATACCGGATGTACTCCGACAGCCCCGGCAAGGCTAACTCATAAGCCACCTTCCCTATTCGCTTAAGCACTTCAAATGGTCCAATATACCTTGGACTTAACTTACCTCTTTTGCCAAACCGCATCACCCCTTTCATTGGTGAAACTTTCAACAAGACTTGTTCACCCTCCATGAACTCTAAGTCTCTAACCTTTCGATCTGCATATTCTTTTTGCCTACTTTGCGCCGCTAGAAGCTTTTCTTGAATAGACTTCACTTTCTCTAATGAATCCCTCAAAAGATCGGTACCCCAAGGTCTAACCTCAAAGGCATCAAACCAACCAATGGGAGATCTACATCTCCTCCCATACAATGCTTCAAATGGGGCCATATCAATGCTTGAGTGATAGCTATTATTGTACGAAAACTCCGCTAAGGGTAGGAAGCTATCCCAATGGCCACCAAACTCTATCACACATGCACGAAGCATATCCTCCAAGACTTGAATCGTTCGCTCAGACTGACCATCGGTCTGAGGATGGAACGCAGTACTAAGGTCCAACCTAGTACCCAATTCCGCATGTAATGTTTTCCAAAACTTAGAAGTAAATCAGGTAATCTATCCGATATGATGGAGAGTGGAACTCCATGCAATCGAACAATCTCTCGAGATATAGATCTTGGCTAACTTCTCTTTGTAAGTTACCTTGACCGAATAAAATGAGCAGACTTAGTTAACCTATCGACAACTACCCAAATGGAGTCATACTTACCCAATGTCTTTGGAAGACCAACCACAAAGTCCATTGCAATTCTCTCCCACTTCCATTCAGGAATGGGCATTCTCTAAAGTGTTCCTCCGGGCCTTTGGTGTTCATATTTCACTTGTTGACAGTTTGGACACTTGGCAATAAAGTCAACAATATCCCGCTTCATTCTACTCCACCAAAAGTGTTGCTTTAGGTCACGATACATCTTGGTTGCACCCGGATGTATAGAATACCTTGAGCTATGAGCTTCGCTGCATAGTGTTGATCAAATCATCAACTCGGGGTACACATACCCTTCCCTTAATCCTCAAAACACCTTCCTCATCAATTGTTGCTTCTTTAGCCTCTCCTTGCAACACTTTGTCTCGGATTCGCCTTAGTTTCTCATCATCAAACTGCTTTCCTTAATCTTGTCAAGAAAAGAAGATCTCGACTCCACACTAGCTAACAATCCTCCCTTCTCATTTACTTCTAACCTCATCAAATCGTTAGCCAAAATCAGACTTCTCTAGCCAACGGGCGCTAGAAGCTTGCAAATGAGCTAGACTTCCCATGCTTCCCGCCTTTCTACTCAAAGCATCCGCTACAACATTCGCCTTTCCCTGATGATACAAGATAGTGATATCGTAGTCCTTTAGTAGTTCCATCCATCTCCTTTGTCTCAAGTTCAAATCTTTCTGAGTAAAGACATACTGAAGGCTACGATGATCCGTGTACACCTCACACTTAACCCCATATAAATAGTGTCTCCATTGTTTTAGTGCAAATACTACCGCGGCCAACTCCAAATCATGGGTCGGATAGTTACGTTCATGCACCTTTAATTGCCTCGAAGCATAAGCAATTACACTCTTCTCTTGCATTAGCACCGCACTCCAACCTGCATAGGATGCATCACAATACACAATGAAGTCCTTACCTTCCACTGGCAAGGTGAGAATGGGTGCGGTAGTCAATAAAGTCTTAAGCTTCTGAAAGCTTTCCTCACATTCATCTGACCATACAAATGGAACATTCTGCTTAGTCAAGTTCGTCAATTGGGAAGCAATAGAAGAGAATCCCTTGACAAATCTGCGGTAGTAGCTAGCTAACCCAACAAAGCTCCTTATTTCTGATACATTAGTGGGTCTTACCCAATTCTTCACTGTCTCAATCTTAGATGGATCTACCATCACTCCATCCTTAGAAACTACGTGCCCCAAGAAGGACACCGCATCTAGCCAAAACTCACACTTAGAGAATTTGGCGTAAAGCTTTTTCTCCCTCAACATTTCCAATACCATTCTCAAATGCTCTTCATGTTCCTTCTTGCTCTTCGAGTATACCAATATATCATCAATAAATACGATCACTAAAAGGTCCAAATATGGCTTAAAGATCCCGCTCATCAAGCTCATGAACGCAATGGGGCATTCGTAAGACCAAAAGACATCACTACGAATTCATAATGCCCATATCTAGTTCGAGCAGTCTTTGGCACGTCGTCGCCCGTATTTTCAATTGATGATAACCGGATCTCAAGTCAATCTTAGAGAAGACACAAGCACCTTGTAATCGATCGAACAAGTCATCAATGCGAGGAAGAGGATACTTGTTCTTTATAGTTACCTTGTTTAGTTGTCTGTAGTCTATGCACATCCGAAAACTCCCATCCTTCTTCTTCACAAACAAAACCGAGCACCCTGCGGGATGCACTTGGTCTAATGAAGCCTTTGTTCAATAACTCTTGAAGTTGTGCCTTTAACTCTCTTAACTCATGAGCCATTCTATAAGGGGGTATAGAAATGGGCGAGTACCCGGTTCAAGATCAATGCAGAGTCAATATCCCTATCCGTGGCATACCAGAAGATCCGCAGAACACATCCAAAAACTCACTGACCATCAAACCGACTCAATTGAGGGTACTTGGATAGTGTCATCCTTAAGATGTGCCAAGAAAGCTAAACACCCTTTACTAACCATTTTCTTAGCACGAAGAAAGGATATGATACGCACTGCAGTTAGAAGTGTAGTCGCCTCCCACACTAACGGATCTCGCCTGTGCTTGGCTAACGCCACCGCTTTAGCATTACAATCCAAAATTGCAAAATTCAGAAAGCCAAGTCATACCCGAATTACATCAAAATCACCCATTTCTAAAATAACCAAATCTACATAAGTGTTGCTCCCACAAAATTCACCAAACAAGACCTATACACTTTTTCAACTACCACGCACTCACCCACCTGAGTAGAAACACGAATAGGCATATCAAGTAATTCACAATGTAGATTTAGACCATTAGCAAATGATGAAGATACATATGAAAACGTGGAGCCAGGGTCAAATAATATAGATGCCATGCAATCACAAACCAAAAGATTACCTCGTGATAACAAAGATCGACGCCCGCTTCAGATCTCCCAGGAAAGCGTAACAATGGGCCCTATCGCTTGTCCGTCCATTGCCCCTACCATGTTGCGTAGTAGTGGCTCCGCTTTGCCCTTCACCTCCGCCGCTTTGGTGACCACCATTACCTCGGCCACCACGCCTCCGTAATAACGACCTCTACCATTACCACCTCTACCTCTAGCTATTGGGGTTCTCAGAACTCTGGTTTGGACAATACCTCTTAATGTGTCCAACCTCCCCACATCCATAACACTCTCGAGGTTCATGCATAGGCCTCTCGGAGAAGTGTTGACCGCTCTGAGGTGGACTCCCAACTACGATCAGAGTGAAGACTGTATTGGTCGATTGGAGTGACCTCCTGAGTTCTCGTCCTCTAGAATAAGAACCATTAAACTCACCTCCCTTCAAACCTCTTTGATGTCGAAGTTGTGGTGAAGTCGTCTGGCTTCACTCCTTCCACTTCTATCACAAAGTCTACCACCTCTTGGAAGGATTTTGCCGCTGCCGCTACACCGTAAGGCCGAAATCCGCAACTCGATCTCAACCCCTTTACAAAACGGCGGATCCGTTCTTGTGGATCAAACAGAGTTGAGTGGCATACCTTGATAAAGCACTAAACTTAGCCTCATATGCGTTAACCGTCATCCTACCTTGCTCGAGACTCAAGAACTCATCCCTCTTCCTATCCCTCAAGGTCCGGGATATACTTTTCCATGAACAAACTCGAGAATGATTCCCAAGTCATAGGTGGTGCCTCTGTTGGTTGACACTCAACATGTGAACGCCACCACATTTTGGCGTTCCTTGAAACCGATAGCTCACGAACTCGACACCAAACCTCTCTACTATACCCATCTTGTGTAGTAGCTCATGACAATCAACCAGGAAAATCGTAGGCATCCTCTCGATTCTCGCACCTTTAAAGACTGGAGGTTTCAATTTCAAGAACTTAGAAAAGTTCATGTTGATCGCTTGTCATAATAGGCCCGGAGTCGACGTGGAAATGTGCCCATTCCCAATGGTGCATCCATGCGGGAGCCATAGTAGCCGCATGTCGCACCTCAAACCGGAGGTGTTGGTGCGTAAACCCTGGAGGTGCTCGACCGCGGATCGATAACCCGCTAAGATAAGCGAGAACCTGATTGATCATCTCGGTAGGTTGAGGTGGCATTTCCTCATTCTGCACTTTGCTCATTCACCCCATCCTCCCCTTCTCTTATCACCTCTTCACCGGTGGAGGAGTCACCGCCCTAGTATCGGATGGGCTAGGTGCTCGTCCTCTTCCTCTAGAGGACGCCCTCCCACGACCTCTACCACGGCCTCTTGCCGTTGTTCTCCTCGAGCCACGCCCCAGTGGGTCGCTCGGATGTTTCTTCTTTGTGCCGTTGTTCTTCTTTGGTGTGGTCGTTGCTCTAGTTCTAACCATCCGCGAAATAGAGTGAAGATGGTCGATACCACCAGATCGCCTAGATACCAATCGACTCAAGTAGTAGCACGAAAGAAAGAATGAAAGAGTGGAATTTTCCTAAAGTCTTATAGCCTCTCAAGGAAAAGTAAAGGCGCCCCCTACCGCTCCTTAAGACTCTACTAGACCTGTTCTTGTGTGATGAGACCAACGAACCTAATGCTCGATACCAAGTTTGTCACGACCCAAATCGGGCCGCGACCGCACCCACATCTACCCTCCTATGTGAGCGAACCAACCAATTTAACCCTTAACATTTCAATATATAACAACAGAAAATAATGCGGAAGACTTAACTCATTAATAAAACAATTCAAAACTATTATTAATATCCCCAAAATCTGGAAGTCATCATCACAAGAACATCTATCTCAAATTACTAAACTAGGAATGTCTAAGAAGCTAAAACAAATACTAGCTAGTCCATGCCAGTTCAAGGCATCAAGACTTGAAGAAGAAGACCCAGTCAAGCTAGACGCATTAGCTCACCCCGAATTTCCGATGAAGTGAAGACTGGCTAGATCTATCGTTGAGTTGAAGTTGACGGAACGCTTGTCGCATTACACAAATAACAAAGAAGAAAAACATAAAAGTAGGGTCAAGATAACCACACGCATCGAGTAGATATCATCGGCTAACTCAAAATAGGGAACAGATATATCAATAATAATGCAAATCAACTACAATACTCAACATGTAGCAATAACAACATGAGTTCATCAATGATTACAACCGAGTTCACACATGAGGACTCAAGCCTCAATACCATACTCATTTGGGAATTAAGTTCATTAGATTGAGTATATTCATTATCTTTCAAGATTCATTATCTTTCTTCCTCTTGTGTCGGTACGTGACACTCCGCTCCTCTATTTCTATCCTGGTGCCGGAACGTGGCACTCCGATCCTCATATACTATCCTGGTACCGGAACGTGGCACCCGATCCATATTCTATCCTGGTGTCGGAACGTGACACTCCGATCCTCATATTCATTCTATCCTGGTACCGGAACGTGGCACCCGATCCATATTCTATCCTGGTACCGGAACGTGGCACCCGATCCATATTCTATCCTGGTGTCGGAACGTGACACTCCGATCCTCATATTCATTCTATCCTGGTACCGGAACGTGGCACCCGATCCTCATATTCATTCTATCCTGGTACCGGAACGTGGCACCCGATCCCCTAATTCATCAAGCCTTCTTTTTCACTAAGGCATCATCATTCTCATTATATAATATATCAAGCCTTCTTTCATACTAAGGCATCATCATTCTCATTATATAATATATCAAGCGAATTAGGGTTCTTTCAAGATTTGGGATTCAATAGCTTCATCATGCTTTGTTAACTCATCACAATTTCACATTCATATTCATGCAAGCATACAACTTAAGCACATAGTAGGGTTTACAATAATATCAACACATAATATTCACTATTAAGAGTTTCACTACGAATATCGTAACATAAACCATAACCTACCTCCAATCAAGAATTGGAATCAACAAGAATTCTCCCAAGCTTTGCTATCCTCTTTGTTTTCTCTCTTCTCGCTCGACTTTCCCTCTCTCTTTTCTTTTTCTCGCTTGTTTTATTCAAACCCTCCTTCTTTTACCCTAATTAATATATAATTAAGAATAAAAGAGGACAATAAACCCTCTAATTAACTTAAGGTTACCTAATTTAACCCCTAAGTAATTAGACTTATTAATGTTACCCTCAATCTTTATAATTAAGGAAAGAATAGTCAAAAACGACTTTAAAACGTGTGGAGAAATCCTAAATCGCCTGGGATTGTGCAGCCGTGACGGGCCGTCACGCCCGCGACGGTCCGTCACACAGCCGTCGTGTCTCCCCTGCACTCAGTGGTTGCGACGGCCCGCCACCCCTGGTGACGGTCCGCTCCGCCCCTCCGCCATGACGGTCGAAACTCGCTTTCTTGCACCAATTTCTCAAAAGTTGAAGTGTTTTGCAGCGGACTCACGACGGTTCGTCGTGGATGTGACGGCACGCCCCGCAGTCCGCTACAACTTACAGAGAGTCGATTTTTCAGTACCCAATTTCAAAACTCTAAGTGTCATGGAACGACACTCCCTCGACGGGCCGTCGGGACCACGACGGTCCGTCGTTCCATCCGTTGTCCCAGCCAGTTTTTCCAGAAATGGACTCTGTTGCTCAAAAACGACTAAACAGGTCGTTACATTTTTTCATCTCTCCACAAAACTTCAAAATAGCGAAGTCTAACTTAATTATGAAATACTTGTACCTTTAAACAAAAACAGTTATTTTTTTAAAAATAGAGGGTGATCTAGATTATATTAAGGAACAAGGAATTGAATTAAATAAAAAATTAGGCGAACTAAAAAAAAACAAAATGAAGAAGTTAATAATACATTAATTATAAAAATACAAGAGATTAAAACAGAATTAACATTATTAAAAGAAATACTTTTTTTATGATAGACTTAGTAGAAACTGAGACACATAAAGAAGCTACTACGTTAATAGAAAAAAGAATAACTTTTTCTACACATTACAAAGATTTTAATCCATCTTCAAAATCAGATCAAGTTATCATAAAACAAAATAATATAATAATAACACTATTATTACAAATAAATAACAAAATAGATAAAAATTTTAAAGAAAAAAGAGAAAATACATCAAAGGTAGAGGAATTAATAGAAAAATTAGCTAAAATAGAAATCACTCCATAAAATAATAATAATAATAATAATAAAGAAACAAAAAAAATGGACATTTTTTCAGCTAGATCAAGAAACGAAGAAGGATTAGAAAGACCTAGACCAAGCTACTCAAGAAATAGCATTGATAATAATTTTATATCAAGAATATTAAATAAAAGAACAAAAGAAGAAAACAATCAACAACTAGATGAAATAATAGATGTGAATAAAGATACACAAATTTTTCAAGAAAATCAATTAAGATTATAAAACCCTAAAATTTTATATAATACAAATTACCTAAACAAATCTCAATTATATAGGCACTATAGAAAAGAACAATTATCAGTAATAGAAAATAATTCTGTATCCCTAAATCTTATAAATTCAGAATCCCTAATAGAATAAAGTAATAAAAGACTTAATGCATATGAGACTAATAATAATAGGTGTTAAGGGTTTAACTAGAAAAAATTTAGGAACAAAGATATTAATTGTAATATATGATGACACATGGTCAGACCTAAAAAAATCAATTATTGGATTAACTGAGGTAGATATGACAAATAATGGAGAAATATTTTATATAAATCCAGACTTCATGATGAATCTAAAAGAATTTGGAAAACATATTAAAATAGGAATACAAACTAAAGGACATGAAGAAATGCAAAATGGAAAAAACCTACTAATGTGCACAGGATTTTTAGGAAAAATAACAGACAACAGTAATACTAGATTTAAATTACAAATAAAAGATGTAGTAGAAGTAATGAGAAATAAAGGAATCAAACTAGTAAAACCTATAAAGATAAATCCTGAAGAATACGCGGGATTAGATTGGAAATTAGATGATTTTAAGAAAAAAGAAAGTTTAATTTATGATGCTCATCTAATGTACATAAATTCTAAGGGTGAGCCCTCGATTAGATTTACATATTATAACTATGTAACTCAGAGAGATATAGAAGAAGAAAGCATCGTGGAGGAAGTATCATTATAAGGAATGAACATTGAAGTAATATTAGAAGAAGAATTTGCAGTAGATCTAGTAATAGAAAAGCAAAAGAGATAAGTTATAACAACATAAATAAACTGTTCAAATGTAAAGGATGTAAACTAGGAAATTCAGACTTAGAAAAATTAACATCTCATTTTAAAATATGTGAATTCAGGACAGATAATAGAGGTTATAGATTAGAAAAAATATTACAAGAAAAATTAGAAAAATTTAATAATATAATAAAAGAAATACAAGAAAGTGATAGCGAGACAACTGAGTTAGAATCTATAATTAGCCAAAAAGAATTAATGGAGTCAGCGAGCTCAAGTAGCACATTCCAAAGAACAACGGAACAAGGATGTACTGCAGACAATAGTACTGGAAATATACCACGTAGAAGAGTGTATAGACATGGTGATGTTCCCCCAACAAATCTAAAACCAATAGGAAAAAGGATGCCTATAGAAGAACCAATAATACTACAGGAAGGAGGAAGTTAAGGAAAAATATTAAATATAGCAGCACATGATCCACAAAGATGGAATTCAGTAATAGATTTATGGAAAGGAATTGTTGTAGCAGATTTCATAAAAAAACTACACTGAAACAGATGCAGAAACTATGTATAAGTATTTAGAAACCTTTTTAGGAGAATCCACTGAAGCATTATGGGAAGCCTATAAGGTTGAATTCTCACAAGAGTTCTAATATTTGGTATCATTAGGACCAAATTCATATAACTTTACAAATAAAATTCATACACTAATAACAGGAGAAGACCCTAATAGTGGATTAGTAACACTACAAAGAAATGCGGTAATAAAATTAGAACAGTTGAGTATAAGTAACTGGTACCATATAAAGAATTTCTTCAATGATTATTTTTACTAGTGTACAATTAGTGGTAATGCTTTCGATCAAGATTTAGGCAAAAAGTTATTTAATAAATTGCCTGGAGCTTTAGGAAGAGAAATAGAAGACAAATGGAGTAAACGAGAAGGAGTATTACAAAATCCTCAGGCTAAATGGTCAATAGGACATAGGATACAACATATAATTGAAATACTACAAGAAAAGTGCACGCACCTACAAATACAAAAACAATTAAAACAAAATGAGATGAATTTCTGTAAAGATGTAATATACACTGCTCAAAGCTATGATAAAGACCATTATAAAAGAAAAAAGTATAAAAAAAATATAAACCACAATATAATAAAAGATATAGTAAGAAAGAATACTTTCTTAGAAGATCTTCGGCTAGAAAACCAAATCTAAATAGAGATAGACATGTTAGAAAATAGAGAACAGATATAAACTATAAAAATAAGTTAGAATGTTTCACATGTGGAAGTATAGAACATTTGACAAATACTTGTCCTAAAAGATATAACACAAAAACTAGAAATGCTCAACTAGTAGAAGAATTTAATGAAGTATTATTAAATGTAGATGAATATATGTCAGATAATGAGAGTATTTACTCTGTAGTAAGTATCTATGTGAAAGAACAGACTAAAGAATAAAGCTCCTCCAATTCAGAAGGAGAAGAAATAATTAATGAAATGGAACTAAAAGACCTGAATTTAGAAGATTTACAAGTTAATTTTATGAATATAATAGAATGCGAACATGATTTTGAAAAAGACACAGGCTTAGATAGTAATACCTGTTGTTGGTGCAAATGGTATCCTAGCAAAAATAAAAGAGCTAAATGTAATAAATGTTTTAAAGAAGGATGCATAACTTGCATAGAAAACTAACTAGGACTAATAATCCAAAATAATAAAGAAATATATATAAATGAACCTTTAATAAACCTTAGAGTATTAAGTTTAGAAACAAAAGTAAAAGAATTAGAAGACACAATAATAACATTAGAAGAGGGAAAACATATTGAAACACGATCATCAATAGACAATCAAGAATTAATGAATGAAGAATTTAACACCTTAATATGCAATGAAGATAAAAAAAATATTGTTAAAGTATTAACAAGACTTCAATTGGGAGAATACGAAATAGAAACTTTAGCGTTAGTAGATTCGGGATGTACTAATAGCATCCTCAATAAGAAAATGGTACCTCTAGAACTAATAAAAACCTTAGTAAAGCTGCTCGCAGCCATGCAAATGGACGGAACACATAATGTATATAGACACTATATAGATAAAGCACATGTTAGTTTTTTAAAGACATGTTCAGAATTCTATAAACCTACTTATAAAATGGATAAAATATGGGTAAGAGACTTGAATATAAGTGTAGATTTTGTATTGGGACTAGATTTTATATTACATAATAAAGGAGGCACTATTATAACAAGCGATGGAATGATTTTTCTAAAAAGTGTCACTTATACATCGGTCTTAACTAATAAACCTAATACTAAAATAAGACACAAATCAAAAGAAAAATATTGCGATAATTGTAAAAATAATTCAACATGTAGTAAAACAAGTTGTAATATAATATCTGAAAATTTATCAGAAATAGAAGAATTAGAAGATTTGGATAATTTAGACAAAAATTATGTCTTAATATAAATAGCAACAAAATTATATAATTTTAAAACAGGAATTCAGAAAATAGGACAAATAAAAAACCAACTAGACTTAGATAATATTATAAAAATTCTAGATCAAATAGAAATAATAGGCGAAAAACCCTTAAAACATTGAGAAAATAACAAAATTGTGTGTAAACTAGACATTATAAACCCCGAATATAAAATAAAAACTGCTGCGATAGAAGCAATTAATCAAGATATGAAAGATTTTAGTATGCAAATTAAAGAACTATTAGAATTAGGAGTAATAAAAAGATCAACCTCAAAACATAGATCGACAGCATTTATGGTAAGAAATCATAATGAAATAGTGAGAGGAAAAGGTAATAAATTATAAAAGACTAAACGATAACATTAAAACAGATGGATACAAATTACCAGATAAAATAGAACTAATAAATAGAATATAAGGAAAAAGAATATTTAGTAAGTTTGATTGTAAATCAGGATATTGGCAGATAAAAATGCATCTGGATAGTATTGAATGGACAGCCTTTAAATGTCCAGAAGGACATTTTGAATGGATAGTCATACCATTTGGTTTAAAAACTGCGCCTCCAATTTTTCAAAGAAAAATAAATAAAATATTTGGAGAATACAAAAGGTTTGTCTTAGTATACGTAGATGATATATTAGTATTTAGTAAGGATATAAAAGAACATTTAGGACATTTACAAATGGTGTTTAGGTTATTTGTTAATAATGGGATGATAATTAGTAAAAAGAAAATGAAATTATGTAAAAATTACATAAATCTTTTAGGATTTATATTAGGAGAAGGAAAAATTAAACTACAATCTCATATAGCCAAAAAAGTCTTAGATATGCCAGATAGATTAAATAATTTAAAAGACTTACAGAAGTTTTAGGAATAATAAACTATGCCAGAACATTTTTTAAAGATTTAGAAAAACTTGCGGGACCATTATATTCTAAGACAGGAAGCAAAGGACAAAGAAATTTTAATATAGAAGATATAAAATTAGTACAAAAAATAAAGGATAAAATAAAAATATTTCGGATCTTAATATGCCTTTGGAATCAGATTATTTAATTATCGAAACAGATGATAGTTTCGAAGGATGGGAGTATTGAAAGCTAGACCTCATAAATATAGTCCTAACCAAGAAGAAAAAATATGTGCTTACCAAAGTGGAAAATATAAAGAAAAAGGAAATAAAGCTAGCATAGACAATGAAATTCTAGCTGTAATATATGGCCTGAATAGTTTTAGGATATACATTTTAAACAAACCAGAAATATTAGTAAGGACAGATTGTGAAGCTATAGTAAAATTTCATCAGAAAATTAATAAAAAGAGTAATAGTAGAAGACGATGGTTAAATTTTTTAGATACTATATCTATTTATCAATCTATAATATTTGAGCATATAAAAGGAAATGATAATCACATAGCCGAACAATTAAGCAGATTACTAATAAAAGTTCAAATGTTACAGAATGAGACCACTACTACCAGACAAGGGTAAAAGAGTTCAACCTTCAACACCAGCCTTTGCAAACTCTTACAAACAGACAATGTTATCAAATTTATATTTTAGACCTCTAGACAAAATTGATGACGTCAGAATAGAAAGACTTTAGTTTGGACAACAAAATTTAATAGCATATGAACCGTCTAATTGGACATTCAAACATTTGTCTAACTGCCAACTAGACAAACATCAAACATGCCTTATAGATAATATGTGGATAGCACATAATAAAAAAGACACTAAATATGTAATTGCCGTTTTAAATGCTTTAGGATATTATTTTACTAACAAAAATAAAGAAAATAGATTTAAATATTATGTGGTAATTCATGGTAAAACAAATGGTGTTTTTCAGACATGGATATAAGTTTAGACTCTATTAAAGGTTTTCAAAAACATCTTTTTAAAGGCTTTAATGATTTTACAAAAGCTTTAGACTATGCTAGAGGGATATTAGGACCACATTACTATATTTCTCCAGCCCATAGACAAAACCCAGATAAAACTCCACAATACAACATCCAAAAGGATACAGACAAAGTAATATTCAATGATCATTGCTCATCCATGACCGAAGCATTTAAAAGGCTAGATTTAAGAAATGAAGCTCTAATGCAAGAAAATACCAAGCTCAGGGAAAAACTCCGAAGAATGGAAACCAAAGGTCAAAATAAACAAGATGTACAAACTCAGCCAGATATACAGGGTTTTCCATCCCTAATAAAAATGGATGAGATGGGTGTGCATTCCCTACTGAATGTTAAGAAATCCACTGTATCGGATGAAGATACAGCTAGTCCGGTTCAAACGGTACCCGGTAAAGACTTATCAGATCCATTTATGGCTGTCACTTTGCCAAAAAGTAAAAGTGAAGAAAGTTTATCTTCTTCTCAGAATAGACGAAGACTACCACTATCTTTGACGTAAAACCTGAAACAGAAAACTAAAAAGGCCCAGAAAACTAAAGACATAGAATTTCTCATTACCAAACAGTAGAAAATCTACTCAAACAAAAACAGGAACAAGACAAATACATGATTAAAGACCCAAGCCCAATTCCAAGCCAGAAAAATAGTCAAGAAAATTCAGAAGAAAACTTAGAAACAATGCAATTTGCCCAAGATCCTAATGATGATGACTCTGGGATGAGTTTTGATTCTATAGCATTGCATAACTTAGACACACACACACACACATATATATATATATATATGTATATATATATATATGTATATATATATATATATGTATATATATATATATATATATATATATATACATATATATATATATATATATATGTATATATATATATATATATATATATATATATTTATATATATATATAAATTATGCAATCAAGAGGGGTGCTTCTTTAGACAATCTGTGAGTCCCACTTTACTCACTAGCACACATCTATGGAAAAATTGTTGGGACATATTTAAAAGGACAAGAAAGATACCGGACCACAAGGACAATAATCAAGAAAAGGAATATCATTTCACGTGACGATGGGGCCCAAAAGTGTATCCGGATGAGATGATAAGATTCTCTTTCCATTTAAAATCCGAAGTTTGAAGTCCGAAGATCTCTATAAAAGCAGGCATTATCAAGAGAAGAAGAAAAAAATCCTTAGCATATATATATCAAAAAAAAAAAGGAAGAATACTAGAAACTTAGACTGAAAACTACATAATGAACAAGAGAGTGAAGGAGTACTGAGTAGGATTTTACAATAAAACGTTTCATTAAATAACAAAACACATCACTTATTATATTGAAAAATATCTCCATATTATATATATATATATATATATATATATATATATATATATATATATATATATATATATATATATATATATATATATATAGACACACACATAATCTTACCATTAAGCCATTTATAAGATAACAATAGGGAATACAAAATGATATGATTGTTAATAAAATTTAGGAGTTTGTGATCATCATCAAAAGTCATGCAAGTAATTAAAATAAAGATAATAAAACTTTTTTTTTTATAGAAATATATGAATAAATGAAGGGAGTAGTAACTGTCATATTCATATTTGTAAAATAATAATAAATTAATTAATTAATTAATGGAAAAGATGCCTAAAAATGAGAGAAAAGATATATAGAATTCCTGGCGAAAAAAAAGGCGTCACGTCATTTTTTTAATCTATCTTTATATTAGATATAGACTTGACAAACATAAAAATAATGATTATAAGCAAGTCTTTCAGATATAAAATCACCTAATTTTATAGATGATTCTGCAACACCCTAAAAATTTCTAACCTAAGACCTGAATCATTTTATAACACCACGCAACTCTATTCTTAAAAATCTAAATCATTTGTCGTAAGTATATGAGCTTGAATCAGGTGATATCATACTTTCTCATGTATTATAAAGTCTGGTACAAATTTTATCAACAGTATCTAATGTAATCTAGGATTACAAGGGACGTCAAATACCAAGCCAAGTTCAAAATATTCATATTGACTAAGTTCTCGCATGAGTTCATATAAAGATCAACTTCAAACACTCTCCGAATATAATGAATTAGGTGTCCTATGACCTACTAAATTGAAATTCTATGAGTCTTTTTTCCAATGACACCAAATTTACCTTATTCAGAGTTTGAAGTAAGCAGTTATAGTTGTTTTAGCAGAACATACCCAGACCAGAAATTGGGCGAACTCACCGGCTCAATACGAAATCCACCGAATGGGTTGGAGAATCGCCAAGTTGACCCGATGTCACGACCCAAATCGGGCCGCGACTGGCACCCACATTTTACCCTCCTATGTGAGCGAACCAACCAATCTAAACCTTAACATTTCAATATAATATCAACAGAAAGTAATGCGGAAGACTTAACTCATTAATAAAATCAATAACTATTATTATCCCCAAAATCTGGAAGTCATCACCACAAGAACATCTATGATCAAATGACTAAACTAAGAGTATTCTAAAAGCTAAAAATACATAAGAAGCTAGTCCATGCCGGAAGTTCAAGGCATCAAGACTTGAAGAAGAAGATCCAGTCCAAGCTAGAAGCATTAGCTCACCCTGAATTTCCGATGTAGTAAGATCGGCTTGAATTATCATGAGTCGAAGACGATGGCACGCTTGCTGCACTCCACAAATAAACAAGAAGAAAACATAAAAGTAGGGTCAAGACAAAACACTGCATCGAGTAGATATCATCGGCCAACTCAAAATAGAAAACAGTATATATTAAGCAATATTATAAAGTCAACTAATATCCTTAGCATGCAGCATTTACAGTTACCATAACCCTTGGTTACAACACCAAGCACATCAATGAGGACTCACGCCTCCTCATCATACTCATTTGGGAATTAGGTTCATTAGATTTGAATATATTATTATCTTTTAAGATTCATTATCTTTATTCCCCTCGTGTCGGTACGTGACACTCTGCTCCTCATATACTATCCTGGTGTCGGAACGTGACACTCCGATCCTCATTCTATCCTGGTGTCGGAACGTGACACCCGATCCATATTCTATCCTGGTACCGGAACGTGGCACCCGATCCATATACTATCCTGGTGTCGGAACGTGACACCCGATCCATATACTATCCTGGTGTCGGAACGTGACACCCGATCCATATACTATCCTGGTGTCGGAACGTGACACTCCGATCCTCATATTCTATCCTGGTACCGGAACGTGGCACCCGATCCTCATATTCTATCCTGGTACCGGAACGTGGCACCCGATCCTCATATTCTATCCTGGTACCGGAACGTGGCACCCGATCCCCTAATCTCACTACTTTCGTTCATCAAGCCTTCTTTTATACCAAGGCATCATCATTAACAAAGTAGATTAGGGTTTCTTTTCAAGATTCAGGATTCAATAGTTTCATCATGCTTATTATATCATAATTATATAATCACATCATTCATGCAAGCATACAATTAAGCATATAGAAGGGTTTACAATACTACTAACACATATCATTCACTATTAAGAGTTTACTACGAATAGCATGAAAATAACCATAACCTACCTCCACCGAAGAATTGCGATCAACAAGCTATCTTCTCAGAATCCTTGCTATCCTCTTCGCTTTCTCTCTACTCTACTCTCTTCTTCTTTTCTCGCTCTCTTTGTTCTTTCTTATTTTTCTTATTCAAACCCTCTTTCTTTTACCCTAATTAGTATATAATTAAGAATAAAAGATGGCAATAATAACCCACTAATTAACTTAAGGTTACCTCTTTTAACCCCCAAGTAATTAGACTTATTAACATTAACCCACTAACTTTATAATTAAAGCAGGAATAGTCAAAAACGTCCCTTAAAACGTATAAAGAAATCCGACCGATCGGGATTGCGTGAGTCTGTGACGGGCCGTCGGCGCTGCGACGGTCCGGCCCCGCTGTCCGTCGCGATAGTTCGTAGACCCAAATTTCCACCAGGTGCGACGGTCCGTCACACTGTGACGGTCCGTCACACTGCGGACGGTCCGTCCCCGCCATTCCGCCACGGTTCGTAGAGTCGATTTTCAGTACCCAATTTCAGATTTTCTAAGTGTTTTGAAACGAGACCCTGCGACGGTCCGTCGTGCCTGCGACGGTCCGTCGTGGGGCCCGTTGTCCTTGCCAGTTTTTCCAGAATCGAAGTCTGCTACTCAAAACGACTAAACAGGTCGTTACAATAGATACCAATTTACCCATCGTTCGTCCCCGAACGATCACAAGAAGGAAAACAAGGGCGAAAAAGGAGTACCTGAATCTGTAAACAGGTGTGGGTATCTTTCTCGCATATCGACCTCCTTCTCCCAAGTTGCTTCTTCAACCGGCCGATTCTTCCATTGCACCTTGATGGATGCAATCTCCCTTGATCTCAACTTGCGAATTTCCCTATCTAGAATGGCTACAGGTTCCTCCTCATAAGACAAATTCTCGTCAAGCAAAACTGAATCCCAACGGATAATGTAGTTTCCATCCCCATGATATCTTTTCAACATAGACACATGGAATACCGGATGTACTCCGGACAGCCCTAGAGGCAAGGCTAACTCATAAGTCACCTCCCCTACTCGTTTAAGTACTTCGAAGGGACCAATATACCTTGGGCTTAGTTTACCTCTTTTACCAAGGTCTATCAGAGTATTATATTGAGTATCTTCTGTATGTAAAATATGATTTCCGTTTCCGAAATTACACTTAATTGTACTGTCTGGTTTTACTCTTTGGAATCTTTTTTCTATTTGGATCTGTAAGTCTAGATAGTCTATATTCTTTGATGAAGCTATTTTTACTATGTATTGTTTTTATCCTAAGGTAGTTGCTTTATAACTCTCATAAAAATATATTATTCTTTTATTCACATATTCTATATCACTTTCAAGTCCTTGTACTTCCCATTTTAAAGCGTTTATATATTCTTCGTTATTTATCGTTTTTTCGAAATAAAAGCCTTTTGGTATAAAAATTCGTTTTCGTATATATATATGTAAGTTTCTATAGATTTTTTTTATTCTTATTAATCTTTTCTTATCTTCTATATGTTGATATCTTAGCTTATTATGAAATCTTACACTCCAAAAACAGGGAATACACTTCATAAAGTATGTTTTAGTGGGATATTTCTAGTTTTAAGGTGTATTATTAATTTTTGTTCTAACTTTCTAGCTTCAATAAATATATAATCTAAATATTTAGTTATTTCTTTTTTATCAATAGCTATTTTTAAATCTTCGAGTAGTATGTTTGCTTTAAAATATAATTCTTTTAGTTCTTTTTTAGTTTTCTTATATTCTTTAGTATTTCTACGTGGTCTTCTCATATACTATCCTATAGAATTATAGTAGTAAGGATTATTTTTAATTATTTTGATTCTATCTATTACTTCTTTAATCTCAAATTCTATTTGACTTAGTTCTTCGCTAATTTGTTTTATATTTTGTCTAAGGACTTCTCTAAGTGTTTTTACTGAATTCTTATATGTATAAGTTAAAGATAACCTTAATCCTAAGTCACTTAGATGATTCTCTAAAGATTTTTTATATAATTTAACTATTTTAAAATGTTGTCTATTATAAAACAATGTTCTATGATAAGCAAAGGTTTTTCTAGAATAATAGTCTTTTCTCATATAAGGTCTTTTAGATCTATGGCTCTGATACCAAAATAGGGTAATGTTTCGATAAAGAAGGTATTTTGATAAAGAAGGTATTTCAATAAAATAAAATTAGTGTGGTTTTTTCTTAATGTTGTACAGTCCTACTCAGTACTCCTTCACTCTCTTGTTCTATTATGTAATTATCATTTTAGTTTCTAGTTTACTTCCCCCCCCCTTTTTTTTTTTTTGGACTTTGTCCATTCATGAATCTATTATTACTGTTCATCTCTTTCTCTTAGCTTTTGTTCTTAAAATTAATTTTCTTTAACTCCACCCCGGATTTGGTCATTCATAGTTCATCCATGAACTTTCGAACAGACCCCACAATTTCCTAGGAATTTACAAGTTAATCCATCAATAATTTTAAGAGGCTAAGAGATTAACCATATACTAAGTAAAATAGATTCATTATGATATATAAACTTAACAATATATAAAACTCATATATTTGCATAAACTTAGCACACATAATTTACATATATGGGAAGCTGTACTAGAAACATAAATATGAAACTTACATTATAAGAACAGAGTGAAGTTTCCCATTCGGGAAACCCGAAAAGCTTCCAAGCTTTCTTTAAACAAACTTTTAAAAATACTTAAAGAACCAAAAACTGAAAATCTTTTTACAATGTCTAAAAGAAGTTTTATGAAAAAAGGTTGTTCTGGGAATTTTTTGAGAGCGTTTGTAGTGAGTCTTTTCTTTCTCTGCTTTCTATCTCTTCTTGTCTTGATAACGTCTGCTTTTATAGGTGTTTCGGACTTCAAACTCCGGATTTCAAATGGAAAAGAGAATCTTATCACTTCAGCCGGGTACACATCTGGGCCCCATCGTCACGTGAAGTTATTGTCCCTTCTTTTTGCATTATTGTTCCTGGAATCTGATCTGACAACCCTTATCATCTTATCTCTTTTACGACGCGTCCCAACAGTTTTTCCACATGTGTGGTAGTGAGTAAAGTGGGACTCACATATTTGACTAAAGAGGCATCCCTCTTTTACTTATACAATTATATAATAATATTTTATTTATTTATTATTATTTTATTTATTTATTTAATAATTTTTTTTATGTGTCTAAATTATGCAATTGTCACGACCCAAAAATCACGAGTCGTGATGGCACCTATGCTCCTAACCGATAGGTAAGCCAACCCAACAAGTATCACCAATTCAACTTAAACGTGAGAAAGATAAGTATCAAACTAATATCTAACATACTAAGTATTCAAATAAATGCGGAATATAAATAAAACTACCCCAAGATTTAGTGTCATGAGTACAAGAGCTTCTACAATATGATACAATTCCAAAATAATATAAAAATCTAAACATAAGAATTATCCTATCAGCATAACAAAATAACCTAATAAATAGAGGTAGACTGAAGGTGTGGGCTGCAGAATATCCCAAACAGCACACCACAACTCCAAGAAATTTCAAACTCATATCCAATCTCGAAGAACGTTCCCAAATTGAAAGTCAATCACTCAATCTGCACCACAAAAAGTGCAGCAAGTGTAGTATGAGTACGAAACCACATGTACCCAAAGATGTCTCATTGACCGACAACGAAGAAGTAGTGACGGGAGTTATATAAGAAAATAAATTCTTAGATTGTACAAGTATATATATATATATTACACTTACTATTTAAGTTTCATCAATAAAGGAAATCAACATTTAATATTTTCCAAACACCAAACGAAACATATAGTCATCAAGAATGAATGATGGGATGAAATGCAATGCAATATGATGCCATGTAATGATATGTCTCGTATCACCCAGTACTCACTCAACCGTATATACATGATACTCCTCGTAAATACATCGAGAGTTCATGACCCATGGGGGACTCGCGAGGTCCATATACCGACACGGACGATCTCCACGTGTCTGTGCGGACGATCTCAACGCACTATCATAATATCAAACAATTTTCGCACGGACGGTCTCCACGTGCCCAAATTTCAATCTTAACATCTCACCATCCCCTGCACGGACGATCTCCACGTGCCCAACTTATACTCAGTCTCATCTCTATGCATGTGCACAATATTGTTTCAATAGAGGGAATGATGATGCATCTCAATCAATCAATATGAATATAATACATAACCACCTCAATTATCTCAACTATACGGGTGAAATAAATAAAACACAATCACACAAGGAATTCAAGTCAATAATATATCAGCTAATGCCCATATGCTTTGGCATTCTCAAATTTCAGTCCACATTCTATAATAGTACTTTTCCTTTTTATAACACCGGTACTCGTACTAATGCCCGTCACACCATTGATACGAGACCACCATCTTTCCCCCCTTACCCCTTGTCTATTTTCATTTTTTAATCTTTAATTAGGAAAACGTCCTTCAACAAGTCTAAAAAGTCTTAACATACCTCAAGTGCCGAATTCGTGTCACGAATCTTTAAGATAGTTCCTTCCCTTTATGCAAAGTTTCGAAACGCTCACGATCTACCAATGATGCAAGGTTCGTAAATAAGCGAGTTTGTAGACATTTAAAATTATTATAGGTACAACATAAACCTCAAAACTCACTCATATCTCTAATCAAATACCAAAACTTGGCATAATTTATATGCCAAATTGTCATATTTCAAGCCAAGAATTTAACCTTAATTTCTTAAATACCCTAACATTCAATATTTGACCATATGGTGTACCTCTAATAATTAATTATTTATCTCAATATGTCAAAACTAGTACCTTGATTTGATAATTAAATAAACTAACAATCAACTCCACCAATTAACAATACCACGCTAGACACAATCTGTCTACAATGGTCACGATTTTCCTAAAAAAATCTAAACTGTAACCAATATGTCATATTCAAGAAAGAATTATTTTACGTTTTTACCAAATGCCAATTTTCTAGAATATTTATCAAATTCCAATCATTGGCAATCATTGACAATGATTGGCTCAATCTTATTCCTACCATTCTGAAACTAACAATATATATAATAAATTCTTTTGACAAAATCACAGAAAACATTAACTCATAAATATTCAACTATTCGACTTGATCGATTTATATATATATATATATATATATATATATATATATATATATATATATATATATATATATATATATATATATATATATATATATATATATTTTTTTTTTTTTTTTTATTTTTTTTTTGAATACTAACCCAATTGCTAACAATGTAATATAATTTAGTAATCATCACCAACTTACCCATTATTTCTTATCACCCATTATCAATATAGCATAAAATAATAATATAATCCCAAGCACTCCGACAATATATTACTATATATAGAATCGAAAAGAACGAATATCTCATATCTTTACCTGAACAATGGCTATGATTTTTCTCCTCTCGCTGTCGCTTTGTGGTAAGGTTTCACATCCATTTTTTCTAAACAAGAGTTTATTAACCGTGAAACCCCACTAACCTATTATCTATATTACTTATTTAATAAAAGTTTCATCAATTGGGTACTCATAGTTATCTAATAGTTTAAAAATACCCCTTTAAATTTTTAAATGGAGTCAAACTAGTCCTAGTTTTCACAACGACCTAGCGGGTCGTTACATCATCTACCACTAAAACAAACGTTCGTCCTCGAACGGTAAAATAATAGGATATCAATAGACGCTCAAAAAGTTAGAGATATCTGGTCTATATGTTTGAATTGTACTCCTTAGTAGCCTGATCATCCAGATGATACTTCTTCAATATCAAAAACATTACTATTACACTCAACAATAAAAAAAAACAAAAACAATATAACTCAAGTTCAACTTTCCTTTCTTTTTGAATCTCATCACACCTTTTATGAGTGAAACCTTTAACAAAACATGTTCTCCAATCATGAACTATAAATCACGAACCTTATATAACTCTCACCTGTTTTTAAGTGATGAGAAACCTATCTTGAAGGACTTGACCTTATATAAGAATTTTCTCAATCGATCAGTGTCCCACAACCCAATCAGCTTAATACATCATATTTATCTTTTGGATATCAATATGTCCTACCATGCAATATCTCGAATGACGCTATCTCACTATTCAAATGATAATTGTTGTTCTATGTATACTCTACTAAAAATAAGAACTTGACCCAATCACCACTAAAGTTGCTCACACACGCACAAACATGTCCTCTAAGACCTAAATAGTTTATCAATGCACCATCAAATTGAAGGTGAAAGCTTGTAATAAAATCGAACCTAGTACCAACTCCATATGCATAGACATCCGCATATGAGATATCAATTATGTATCTCAAATAAATTTAAAATGGGCATCTCATACAGGTAACTATCTCCTGAATGTAAATCTAGACTAACTTATTCAAACTACAAGTAATCTGAACTAATATAAAATATATACACTTGGTCAATCGGTCCATTATAACCCATATAACGACAAACTTGCACAAGATACGTGGCAACCCTGCCAAAAATTTCATAACAATATATTTCCACTCCAACTCTAGTATAAAAGCATCATTTAATTCCTACTTTCATGCTTTTGGTGCTCATGATTTTCTTGATAACAATTCAAACACGAGACACAAATTCAATCCCTTCATACGATACTATCGATAATATTGCTTCAAAATAAAATATACTCCAATTGCCTCTAGATAAAATAAAAAAATTGAACTATCGAACTCTTTCATGATTAATCTAGTCAGCTCACATATTGGAAGAACATAATTAAGTCTATAATACTTAAAACTCATTCACCACCAAGAATTTCTTCCTTGACTTCTCCTTATAACACCTTATCGTAAGTCGTACACAAATTTCCATCACCAAACTATCGAACATGAATAAGCATCTCACCTCATGTAACAAAGGTAGACTACCCATACTCACTGTATTTCGCCCTGAGTAATCTACTAGCACATTTGTTTTGTCCATACGATAAAGATTAATCATTCCATAATCCTTGAGAAACTTCCATATCCATTGTATTAAATTTAGATTTCTCTTATTAAAACTTATACTAAACACCTCGCAATACACACTATAAATAAATGCCTCTACAATTTTAATGCAAGCACCACCACCACCAAGTTTAAGCTATAGCTAAGACAGTTCTTGTCTTGAACTTTCAACTATCTCGAAGTATAAGCTATTACTTACCTTTCTTCATTAATACCCAACCAAAAGATAAATATAAAGAAAGACCATCCAAACACAGTTGTTGTTCGGGCCTAAAAACAGTATCATACTAACCTCTGAATTCGATCTCCACCGTTCAAATCAACCATTAACATGTCACGAACACTCAATCCAAATTTCAGCTCGATCCAACGGTTAATTAATCAGGAAATACAATCTGAAGTTTGTTGGTCGAAGGGAAAAATGCAGCAAAATAAACCTTTTTCTTCTCTCTTCTCTCCTCTCTCTTCTCTTGTTAAAAGCTCTCTAAAAAAAATAATCTATTATGTCCTAAAGTCTTTCAAAAGAAATACTACTGAGTAGTTGAGTTATTCCCTCAAGACCATCCTCTATTTATAGGATTACAATTCAAATCCTTTTCCTAATAGAATTGAAAACAAAATAAAGAGAATAAATCCAATTCATTTTCAAGTAGGATTAGACGATGAGCCCCTTGGTTGAAACATGGGCAATAGCCCAACATTGAGCTTTAGAAAACTCACCTCACACACATCAAACCATTGAAAAGCCAATTATTTCTAGGTTAATCTAGTTAATGCATGTGTAATGAATGCGAGCACCATTGATACTAACCAACTAGGCGTAAGAAAATCCAAATATCATAGCTAAAATAGGTCAGTCCCAATTTCAAACTGCCTCAATTCTCTTGGGATCCCTGTTAATACATTTCTTGGTCACTTACATTTCAACCATGCCACCAAACTAATCGAAATCTACACTTAAAAAAAAACATGAACAAAGCTTAATTTTCTTCAGAGTCTAGAGAATCATCCTCAAATAATGCTCGTGATCCTTCCTACTATGGGAGTATACCAATATATTCTAGATGAAAATAATAACAAAGGAATCTCAATATGATAGAAACACCCAATAAAAATGTACTTGATCCAACAAAATTCCTTACTCAACAAGTCTTGTTATCGTTCTTTCAAATTTATCAAAGTATTCCAATAAGAAATAATAGAAAATAGGCCAAGTGTTTAACTATAAGTCAATACTAATTTTTTTTATATCAATCTCACATGGAATGCCCTTAAAAAAATTTCTTGCACCATTTAAATGATTTCTAAAAGAGACATAGCATCACTAGTATCACAACTTAAGAAGAATAGGTGAAGCAACCCTTATTCCTCACAGTGAAACTTTAGAGACAATGATGCCTTTCTTAAATGGGTGATGATACTATCCTGCCACTTAAATTTTTTAAATATTAGAAATATTTGAAGTTAGTGTCTTACACTTATAGTTATAAATTTCATGACAATGAGAAATTCAATCCATAACCAAATGATGTTTAAATCTTCCTCATATAACATAACTATGATTTTCCACGTGTCATATACTATTAAGTCAATATAAGATCGATGTAATCGATCTACCACTAAGAACCATCTACAGGTGTAGGAATATGTATATGCATAAGAGAAAAGGTCACAAAGCATATCCAGATTCAAAATAAGGTACATACTTACGTAAAATAAAGTAGATCCACTTTCGAAATAAAATTATAGTCAACCGAGAGCATGTCGAACTATACTTTGGACAACCCAGGTTACTCAAATACAGTTATTTATTTGCGGAGGTAATATAACCAATCATCACTGTATTGTTCTATGATCTGTGTATTGATTCATGACTATTTTGTACCCATCTCTACAAGTGTTCTCATATAGCTTCATACAAGTATCCTTTCCAACATCCTTTGACAAAAGAATTTTTTTTTCCTCCCCTCTCAATTTCAACAATATTACTGATCCTTAATTCAATATATAAAAAGCTCCCCGCAATATGAATTTATTACTATTTATCATTAATTATTCATTAAAATATTCTTGCTAGTCGATATTAGTATAGCCTTTTATAATTCTTGATGTATTTAACTTAACTCACCTTGTTGATTCTATCAAATGAAATATCAATATGGTCATCGTGCCATTTAACTTGAACTATTCAATTTATCTTCAATATACCTCCACTCTAAAGGATAAAAAGGGAAATATGTCATACAAATCTTATAACAAATCTTAGTCTCTCAACATCATGATAAGTGATCACATTTTATACCTCTACTCAACTTTTTCCCATAGCCTTACCATAATGGCTAAACTCTTATTTGATCAATTGAATGTTCCTAATCTTATCATTATCTTCAAGGCATCAACATATACCATTTCATTACTAAATTATTCACATATCATAAACACATGTTATAAAATTGTCCCTAGTAAATTCAAATGAAGTTCAAGTATCCTTGTCTAAATCACACCTTGAGAAAGTTGTTCTTACTATTTCAAACCTCGTCAATTTCATTATTAAAATTCGAAATGCTCAATACTAAGTTATTTTTATAACCACACAACTTACGTACTAAACTGCATAATATCATCCCCTACCACAAATGTCAAATTTGAAAATGTCTCCTCACCGTTGGTGAGAGAATGAAACAAAAATTTTGACCTTAAACCAAATCACACACGCACGATTAGGAATGAAAGAAGAAAGTTTTCTAAAGTCCTGTAGTCTCTCAAAGATAAGTTACGGACGTCTCCGCACCTATCCGTAAGACTCTACAGACTCAGCTCTTGTACTCGTGAGACCGATGAACCTAGGGCTCTGATACCAATTTGTCACGACCCAAAAATCACGAGTCGTGATGGCACCTATGCTCCTAACCGATAGGTAAGCCAACCCAACAAGTATCACCAATTCAACTTAAACGTGAGAAAGATAAGTATCAAACTAATATCTAACATACTAAGTATTCAAATAAATGCGGAATATAAATAAAACTACCCCAAGATTTAGTGTCATGAGTACAAGAGCTTCTACAATATGATACAATTCCAAAATAATATAAAAATCTAAACATAAGAATTATCCTATCAGCATAACAAAATAACCTAATAAATAGAGGTAGACTGAAGGTGTGGGCTGCAGAATATCCCAAACAGCACACCACAACTCCAAGAAATTTCAAACTCATATCCAATCTCGAAGAACGTTCCCAAATTGAAAGTCAATCACTCAATCTGCACCACAAAAAGTGCAGCAAGTGTAGTATGAGTACGAAACCACATGTACCCAGTATGTCTCATTGACCGACAACGAAGAAGTAGTGACGGGAGTTATATAAGAAAATAAATTCTTAGATTGTACAAGTATATATATATATATTACACTTACTATTTAAGTTTCATCAATAAAGGAAATCAACATTTAATATTTTCCAAACACCAAACGAAACATATAGTCATCAAGAATGAATGATGGGATGAAATGCAATGCAATATGATGCCATGTAATGATATGTCTCGTATCACCCAAGACTCACTCAACCGTGATATACATGATACTCCTCGGAAATACATCGAGAGTTCATGACCCATGGGGACTCGCGAGGTCCATATACCGACACCTGACGATCTCCACGTGTCCTGCGCGGACGATCTCAACGCACTATCATAATATCAAACAATTTTCGCACGGACGGTCTCCACGCGCCCAAATTTCAATCTTAACATCTCACCATCCCCTCGCACGGACGATCTCCACGTGCCCAACTTATACTCACCTCATCTCTATGCATGTGCACAATATTGTTTCAATAGAGGGAATGATGATGCATCTCAATCAATCAATATGAATATAATACATAACCACCTCAATTATCTCAACTATACGGGTGAAATAAATAAAACACAATCACACAAGGAATTCAAGTCAATAATATATCAGCTAATGCCCATATGCTTTGGCATTCTCAAATTTCACCCACATTCTATAATAGTACTTTTCCTTTTTATAACACCGTACTGCATTCAATGCCCGTCACATCATTGATACGAGACCACCATCTTTCCCCCTTACCCCTTGTCTATTTTCATTTTTTAATCTTTAATTAGGAAAACGTCCTTCAACAAGTCTAAAAAGTCTTAACATACCTCAAGTGCCGAATTCGTGTCACGAATCTTTAAGATAGTTCCTTCCCTTTATGCAAAGTTTCGAAACGCTCACGATCTACCAATGATGCAAGGTTCGTAAATAAGCGAGTTTGTAGACATTTAAAATTATTATAGGTACAACATAAACCTCAAAACTCACTCATATCTCTAATCAAATACCAAAACTTGGCATAATTTATATGCCAAATTGTCATATTTCAAGCCAAGAATTTAACCTTAATTTCTTAAATACCCTAACATTCAATATTTGACCATATGGTGTACCTCTAATAATTAATTATTTATCTCAATATGTCAAAACTAGTACCTTGATTTGATAATTAAATAAACTAACAATCAACTCCACCAATTAACAATACCACGCAAGACACAATCGGTCTACAATGGTCACGATTTTCCTAAAAAATCTAAACTGTAACCAATATGTCATATTCAAGAAAGAATTATTTTACGTTTTTACCAAATGCCAATTTTCTAGAATATTTATCAAATTCCAATCATTGGCAATCATTGACAATGATTGGCTCAATCTTATTCCTACCATTCTGAAACTAACAATATATATAATAAATTCTTTTGACAAAATCACAGAAAACATTAACCTGCAGTCATTCAACTATTCGACTTCGATCGATTTTTTATATATATATATATATATATATATATATTTTTTTGAATACTAACCCAATTGCTAACAATGTAATATAATTTAGTAATCATCACCAACTTACCCATTATTTCTTATCACCCATTATCAATATAGCATAAAATAATAATATAATCCCAAGCACTCCGACAATATATTACTATATATAGAATCGAAAAGAACGAATATCTCATATCTTTACCTGAACAATGGCTATGATTTTTCTCCCTCTCGCTGGTCGCCTGTGGTAAGGTTTCACATCCATTTTTTTTTCTAAACAAGAGTTTATTAACCGTGAAACCCCACTAACCTATTATCTATATTACTTATTTAATAAAAGTTTCATCAATTGGGTACTCATAGTTATCTAATAGTTTAAAAATACCCCTTTAAATTTTTAAATGGAGTCAAACTAGTCCTAGTTTTCACAACGACCTAGCGGGTCGTTACAGCAATGCAATAGAATCGAAACTTGCTCCTGAATCATCATCATTTGGGTCTTGGGCAAATTGCATTGAGTCTTCAAAATTATCTGAATTATTTGGGCTAGGAGTAGAAATTTGTCTTGGGCTTTGTACTAGGCTTGGGTTTATATGTTTGTCTTTTTCTTGTTTTTGTTTGAGTAGTTTTTCTACAGTCTGGGTTATTAGGAATTCTAACTCCTTATTTTTTTGGGCTTTTTTAACTTTTCGTCTGATTGTCTGGTTAAAGGAAAGTGGTAATTTTCTTCTTGAAGATGAACTTTCTTCTCTTTCACTTTTTGGCAAAGTGACAGCCATTAACGGATTTGAGAAGTCTTTACCGGTCACCGTTTGAACCGGACTAGCTGTATCATTATCCGATACAGTGGATTTCTTAGCATTCAGTGGGGAATGCACACCCATCTCATCCATTTTTGTTTGGGATGGAGAACCCTGAGTATATGTCTGAGTTTGTGTATTCTTACCTTTGCTTTCCAATTTGCTGAGTCTTTCCCTGAGCTTGGCATTTTCTTCCATTAAGGCTTCATTTTTCAAATTCAGCCTTTTGAATGCTTCAGTCATGGATGAGCAATGGTCACAAAATATGATTTTGTCTGTGTCTTTTTGGATATTATATTGTGGGATTTTTTCTGGTTTTTGTCTGAGAGCTGGAGAAATATAATAATTTGGTCCTAAAATTCCTCTAGCATAGTCTAAAGCTTCTGTAAAATCGTTAAAACCTTTGAAAAGTGGTTTATGAAAATCTTTAATTGAGTCTAAAACTTCTATCCATGTTTGGAAAACACCGTTTGTCTTACCATGAACTACTACATAATATTTAAATTTATTGTCTTTATTTTTACTAGTAAAATAGTATCCTAAAGCATTTGGAACAACAATTATATACTTAGTGTCTTTTTTATTATGTGCTATCCATATGTTATCTATAAGACATGTCTGTTGTTTGTCTAGTTGACAATTAGGTAAATGTCTAAAAGTTAAGTTTGACGGTCCATATGCAATTAAGTTTTGTAATCCAAATTGCATTCTTTCTACTCTAACATCGTCAATTTTATCTAATGATTTAAAATGTAAATTAGCTAGTACTGTCTGCTTATAAGAGTCTGCCAAACCTGAGGTTGAAGGTTGAACCTTTTTACCTTTGTCTGATAGTAGAGGTCTCATTCTGTAAAATTTAAACTTTAATTAGTAATCTACTTAATTGATCTGCTATATTATTATCATTTCCTTTAATATGCTCAAATTTATAGAAGGGTAAATAGATATTGTATCTAAAAATTTTAACCATCTTCTTCTACTGCTAGTTTTATCATTAATTTTTTTATGAAACTTTACTATTGCTTCACAATCTGTTCTTACTAATATTTCTGGTTTATTTAAAATATAAATTCTAAAACTATCTAAACCATATATTACTGCTAAAATTTCAACATCTATACTAGCCTTATTACCTTTTTCTTTAAATTTTCCACTTTGATAGGCGCATATCTTTTCTTCTTGTTTAATACTATATTTATGTGGTTTTGATTTTAGTACTGCACCCCATCCTTCAAAGCTTCCATCTGTTTCTATTATTAAATAATCTGTTTCTAGTGGCATATTTAGATCAGGAATGTTTTTTATTCTTTCTTTTATTTTTTGTACTAATTTTATGTCTTCTATATTAAAATTTCTTTGTCCTTTATTTCCTGTCTTAGAATATAATGGTCCTGCTATTTTTCCTAAATCTAAAAGGTCTTGCATAATTAACTATACCTAGAAATTTTTGTAAGTCTTTTAAATTATCTAATTTATCTGGCATATCTAATGCTTTTTTAGCTATATGAGGTTGTAATTTAACCATTCCTTCTCCTAATATAATTCCTAAAAAATTTATATAATTTTTACATAATTCCATTTTCTTTTTACTAATTATTATTCCGTTATTAACAAATAATCTAAAAACTGTTTGTAAATGTCCTAAATGCTCTTTTATATTTCTACTAAATACTAAAATATCATCTACATATACTAAAACAAATCTTTTATATTCTCCAAATATTTTATCCATTTTTCTTTGGAAAATTGGAGGTGCTGTTTTTAACCCAAATGGCATTACTAACCATTCGAAATGTCCTTCAGGACAGTTAAAAGCAGTCCATTCTATACTGTCTGGATGCATCTTTATTTGCCAATATCCCGATTTACAATCAAATTAACTAAAAATGTTTTTCCTTGTATTCTATTTATTAATTCATGCCTTGTCCGTAGTTTATATCCGTCTGTTCTAGTGTTGTCATTTAATCTTTTGTAATTTATAACCATTCTAGCTTTTCCTCTAATTATTTCACTATGATTTCTTACCATAAATGCTGTTGATCTATGTTTTGAAGTAGATCTTCTTATTACTCCTAATTCTAATAGCTCTTTAATTTGTATTTTAAAATCTTCTAGATCTTGATTTGTAGCTTCTATTGAGGCAGTTTTAATTATATATTCTGGATTTATTATGTCTAGTTTACATACTTCCTGATGTAATGTTTCGATAAAGAAGGTATTTTGATAAAGTAGGTATTTTGATAAAGAAGGTATTTCAATAAAATAAAATTAGTGTGGTTTTTTCTTAATGTTGTACAGTCCTACTCAGTACTCCTTCACTCTCTTGTTCTATTATGTAATTATCATTTTAGTTTCTAGTTTACTTCCCCTTTTTTTTTTTTTTTGGACTTTGTCCATTCATGAATCTATTATTACTGTTCATCTCTTTCTCTTAGCTTTTGTTCTTAAAATTAATTTTCTTTAACTCCACCCCGGATTTGGTCATTCATAGTTCATCCATGAACTTTCGAACTGACCCCACAATTTCCTAGGAATTTACAAGTTAATCCATCAATAATTTTAAGAGGCTAAGAGATTAACCATATACTAAGTAAAATAGATTCATTATGATATATAAACTTAACAATATATAAAACTCATATATAATTTAACTATTTTAAAATGTTGTCTATTATAAAACAATGTTCTATGATAAGCAAAGGTTTTTCTAGAAGAGTATATAGACAAGGAGATACTCCAACAATAGACGTAAAACCTATGGGAAAAAGAATGCCTATAGAAGAACCAATAGTACTCCAAGAAGGAGGAAGTAAAGGAAAAATTTTAAATATAGCAGCACATGATCCACAAAGATGGAACTCAGTAATAGACTTATGGAAAGGAATAGTAGTAGCAGATTTCATAAAAAATTATACAGAAACTGATGCAGAAACTATGTATAAATATTTAGAAACCTTTTTAGGAGAATCAACTAAAGCTTTATGGGAAGCTTATAAAGTAGAATTCCCATCAGAATTTCAATACTTAGTATCATTAGGACCTAATCCATATAACTTTACAAATAAAATACATACTTTAATAACAGGAGAAGACCCAAATAGTGGATTAATAGCTTTACAGATCCAAATAGAAAAAAGATTCCAAAGAGTAAAACCAGACTGTACAATTAAGTGTAATTTCGGAAACGGAAATCATATTTTACATACAGAAGATACTCAATATAATACTCTAATAGACCTTGTAATTAATCTTAGCGAAAAATTAAAAGAATCAAATAATAAAATTATAAAAGACTCACTACAAATGCTCTCAAAAAATTCCCAGAACAACCTTTTTTCATAAAACTATCTTTTAGACATTGTAAAAAGATTTTCAGTTTTTGGTTCTTTAAGTATTTTTAAAAGTTTGTTTAAAGAAAGCTTGGAAGCTTTTCGGGTTTCCCGAAAGGGAAACTTCACTCTGTTCTTATAATGTAAGTTTCATATTTATGTTTCTAGTACAACTTCCCATATATGTAAATTATGTGTGCTAAGTTTATGCAAATATATGAGTTTTATATATTGTTAAGTTTATATATCATAATGAATCTATTTTACTTAGTATATGGTTAATCTCTTAGCCTCTTAAAATTATTGATGGATTAACTTGTAAATTCCTAGGAAATTGTGGGGTCAGTTCGAAAGTTCATGGATGAACTATGAATGACCAAATCCAGGGTGGAGTTAAAGAAAATTAATTTTAAGAACAAATATTTTTGATATGAAATTATTACTTATCATGTTTTTAGAATAGCTTGGTCTTGGTCTGTCTTCTCTTGATCTAGTTGGAAAAATGTCCATTTTTTCTGTTCTTTTTTAATTATTTTTTCTTTTTGAGTAATTTCTATTTTATTTAGCTTTTCTATTAGTTCTCCTATTCCAGTAGTATCTATATTCTTACTTTCAAATTTTTCTTTATAGTTTCTATCTATCTTGCTATTTAGTGACAATAAAAGTGATATTTGTTTTGATAGATCCGTTTTGGCTTTCCTATTCCATAGATCTTCCCTGAAGAACGGGACGAGCCCCCACTTCCATAGATCCTTGGTTTGACCTCCCGTAGTGGTCCTTGCTTTTAAGAAAGCGGAGCGGGGCCAATTTCTCGTACTTGCTCAGTGTGCCCCCCTTTCTTCGAGTGCCCCGCCCGGTTCACTGGGCTGTTGGCTTACCAAGCACTTGCCCGCTGCTCTCGATTATTAATTGTTTTGAGTAAATAAATAAATAAAGCTAAATGGGTAATTAAAACAAAAGGGACATAATTAAGAAATATTAGTTTATTTAAATAATATATATATATATATATATATATATATATATATATATATATATATATATATATATATATATATATATATATATATATATATATATATATATATATATATATATATATATATATATATATATATCTTTTTTTTATTTTTTTTTTAACAATCAAAATAAACTTATCTAATAAAAATTATATTTATGTTATTTATTTTTATATCTTTTAAATAAACTTAATGAAAATAATAAAAAGTCAAAATATATTTAATTTAGATTGATAAAATTATTTATGCTCTAAATATTGGTGTTAAACTTAAATTCGGTCAAAAATTACGTGTCTACAATTGCCTAATTAGTTCTATAAAATTTTGAATATTATGGGCTCTCCCTCCAAAATCATAATCGTAACTCCTTTTTGATTAAAGTATATTTTAACTATCATGACTAGTAACTATTTATCCACCTCATATCATGAACTCTTCACAAAATCGTCACTTCTTATTCTACCCATAATGGAAAGCTCTTTATTAATAACTTACTGGGTGCATGACTATAATAACATAGATTGGTCATCTATCTTCCTTTCTTCGATTACTGAACCTCTGCATGCATTCTTCAATTTTTAGGCACTCTTACTATTACTATTTATAATATCATAACTCATACTATCTTTTTGAGTGAAAATTCTATCCAAGACTGACTTCCTCATAGGGGTCTCAACTAAAACAAAATTTACAGAAAAAGAGTTTGTGAATATATCTCACTTTTATCTCAAACACACAATTCATATGAATAAGAGCGTATTATTTCATATCTCAAACACTTAAGCTCACTCATGGGCTTCTTTGAGGTCTCTTGACTTTTTGTAATCAAGTCTTGGAGTTGCACCAACAAGAGGGTTATGGTCGAGTTGTATGTATTCGTTCATCTTTAACTAGAGGTCTTGTAATTGAGTCTCCTTGGATACGGAATTGTCTTTGCTAGGGAATGTTTTATCTCTCATGTGAGACTTTTCGACACGAATTCAGATTTAATCGGACCTCAATACGAATACTAGACACTGAATGGAAACCAATAATAACAAGAATAATAATAAAAAGTTGGAGTTACACTGCTAACATGACTTGGTCCTATTTTCGTCTTCATTATTTTAGCGTACATTTAAGTCGTTGATTTTATTTCATTAATTATGTAAAGACTAGTTGTTTTTTTCTTTTGAAAAATAATAAAATATGCTACTAGGTATCATGCGTAATATATTTTTTTCCCCTTCTACATCTATATTTCAATTCTTTAGTTCTTTCTTTTCACCATGTCCAAACGAGACAAACAATTATAACTCTTCTTCTTTATTGCAAATTGATGAATTCTTGCAAGCATTAAAATGTGTTAAACAATGTCGTAGTGTAATATCTTTCGATTGGATGGGCTTCTAGTCAGCAAGTGATACATTTCTACTTTATATTTTTCCTTCATCTTTTTTTTTTAAAAAAAATATCTTTTGGGTCAAAGAATAAATACTAATTAGGAATTAATAAATATCGATAACTTCAATAACTAATTTCCCGTGCAAGGATTGGTTTGATGCCAATTATTTGCTTGTTAAATAATTCCAAATGCTAATTGTTAGCCGTTTCTTGTGATTCTTGAAGATCTACATTTTACCTAACCTAATTAATTATATAATCAATTGACTAATGCTCATCACATGGTGTAAGGTGATCATTGGAATTAATCAAACTATATGTTTAAAAATGGTTATAGATTCTTTATTCTTGCTTGTTCAATTATGTGTAAAGTGACTGCCCTATACCTTGATGAGAGCATTGGATCTTCTTATCTTAACAACTTGCTCATATGAGGATATAATATAATTAATTATAATATATAATATAATTACGAATATTAATATGTTTGGGTAGCTTGATTAAATAAAGTGAGTAGTATTTTATGGCAAATATATTTCTATTTATATCATTTGTGCATTCCATGTGCTAGTCGCAAACGACGTCCATAACCAACTTTTCCTCAATAACATTTTCAGGATTAGTCAACTAATTAATTCTCTAGGAGATATTACAAGTAGTAGTTGTAAAAGAATTGTTAAAATAATAAACATTTAAGTGATTAGCACATGAATTACGTTTTTTTACTTCTCTGGAGGATATTCACAAGTAACATTTTCTATTGCATTGTTAATTAATTGTACAGTTTGCGTTTATTTATATATATTACTTTACTATATTTTACTATATAAGATATGTGAATAAGCAAGCAACACTCCATCAACATGCTTGGTTATTCACATTTCAAATAGAGTTCACTTTTCTATTATTCTTTCTGTCCTTATTTAGTTATCCATTTTAGAAAAGACACATATATTAAGATAACAATAATTAATATAGTTAAATTACAATTTTACTCTTATTAAATGTGGTTTCAAAAAGAATTAAATAAAACTTAAAATTTTTAAAGAAATTTAAATAAAAATATAATAGAAATTTTTTTTTGTCTTTTCTTGATCTGTCAAAATGAACAACTAGAAAAATTTAAAAAATAAAATATGAACAAGTAATAGATACAAGAAGTAATTTGCAATATCTCATTGTATTGCTTGTACACATTTACATAGAAAAAATTATTGGGGCCACTCAAACAGGGTGCACTTCTCTATTAATTTGCATATTTACATGGCAAAAAGCATTGGGTTCATTTGCCTTCCATTTGAGGACCCAGTGAATATTTGTAATTTCTTTATTTTAAGTTTTTTTGTCTCTTAAATTTCTAATTAGCAACTATTTTACCACAATGTTTATATTAATTGACATACAATTATATATTTTGAAAAATAATTTAAAATAAGTAATTAATATTGAGGATAAAATATGAAAAGAAAAATTTAAAAATATTGATATGCTAACTATGTAATTTTAAATAAATATTAATTACTAAGATTTAATTATTTATGCATTACTTATTTCTATTTTAATTATTCCATCTTCTATTTTACATGAAATAATATATAAATTTTTGCAATTTACATATATATTATATGCACGTTTCTAAATTTAAATTTTCTAAAAAGTCATACTAAATAGGTAGCAAATATTCCTATGATTGAAATTTAAACTTTTGATTTAGCTGTCCAAAGTTATATAATCTTTTTTTATTATTAACTAAGAAATACATTTGCTTATTATTTCTCGATCTTTTTATTCATAAATTTTCTTTGATTTCGAATTTTAATGTTAGATTATTGATATTTTAGTAGAAAAATAAATATTATTGTATTTTCAAAATTACGAATTTCAAATAATAAATATTATTCTATTAAGATGCCATGTCACGTGGTACCCTTTTAGGAGATAAATAATGTATTTTTTTTTTGTGTCAAGTATATTTTGAGGAAAATAGATAAAGTTGGGTGATATTGTAGTTCTAAAACAATCATAAATGATATTCATAGGTATTTTCCAAAACATGGGTGACTATCTAGGAAAAATACTTACGTATAAACACATTATTATCACATTAGTAAGAAAGAAAATTATTTCCCTCATTTTATGTTAAAAGTGATAGGTTGGACAATAATAATAGATCAGTTAGAACTCTTTTACTAAGGTAATTATTGTCGCTTATATGTAATATATCTAGTTAATTAATATTTTTAATTCAATTTTTTTATATAGTTATTAACTTAAATTTTTTATATTCAATTTTTTTTATAGTCATTAACTTTGTTTTAAAGTTGCCAAGTGTCTTTTCATTAGCTTGCCACTTGGCTTAACCACGTTGCAAGCTACTCACCCCTCTCTCTCTCAATATATATAGCGCAACTTTCACGTATAACAAAACCCAAAAATCATATTTGTGTGCTATAGCTATAGTTTGCGTAATTTCTTTCCATAGAAAACATAAATTTGTATATTTTGCTATGCACGTATAAAAGAAAGCAGTTGTTTAATTTCGTTGTGCATATATAAAAGAAAACAGTTATATAATCTATTTTGATATACATATGCAAAAGATCTTTGTATAACCTGTGTTTGTATACAACGAAAAGAGAGGAAGATAAAAGAAAACTGGGCAGGGAAAGATCGTACTTGTATAATTATAATGTAACGACCCGTTTAGTCGTTTTGAGCAGCAGATTTTATTTCTGGAAAAACTGGCCAAGACCACGAGCACTGCGACGGACCGTCACAGGCACGACGGCCCGTCGAGGGTGCATCGTTTCAGCATACTTAGAATTCTTAAATTGGGTACTGAAAATCGACTCTCTGAACTTCAGGACGGAGTGCAGACGGACCGTCACTTGTGTGACGGGCCGTCCTGATTCACAGAGTCTAGGAGGCTGCGGCGACCATCGTGACGGACCGTCGCAGCACGACGACGCCGTCACCAGTTGCGCAAATCCCAGGCGGAATGGGATTCCTCTACACGCTTTAAGGGTCGCTTTGGACTATTCTTTCCTTAATTATAAGGATTGAGGGTTAATATTAATAAATCTAATTACTTGGGGTTAAAATAGGTAACCTTAAGTTAATTAGTGGGTCATTATTACCATCTTTCATTCTTAATTATATATTAATTAGGGTAAAAGAAAGAGGGTTGGAATAAAGAAACTAGAAAGAACAAGGGAGAGAGAGATTGATCGATCAAGAGGGGGATCGAACGAGAAGGGAGAAACAAAGCTTGGGAAAATTCTTGCTTGATTCAATTCTTCGGTGGAGGTAGGTTATGGTTTTCATGCTATTCGTAGTAAACTCTTAATAGCGAATGATATATGTTAGTAGTATTGTAAAACCCTTCTATATGCTTAATTGTATGCTTGCATGAATGATGTGATTATGTAATTATGAATAAATAAGCATGATGAAGCTATTGAATCCCAAATCTTGAAAGAAACTTTAATCTACTTGTTAATGATAAGGCCTTGGTATAAAAGAAGCTTGATGAATTAAAGTAATGGGATTGATGATGCCTTGGTATAGAGAAGGCTTGATGAACGGATATAATGAGAATTAGTGGATCGGAGTGTCACGTTCCGACACATAGTATTAGTGGGACGGGTGTCACGAACCGACACGTAGAATTAGGGGATCGGAGTGTCACGTACCGACACATATAGGGGATCGGAGTGTCACGTTCCGACACATATAGGATCGGAGTGTCACGCATCGACACATATAGGGGATCGGAGTGTCACGTTCCGACACATATAGGGATCGGAGTGTCACGCTCCGACACATAGTATTAGTGGATCGGAGTGTCACGCCCGACACATAGTATTAGTGGGACGGGTGTCACGAACCGACACGTAGAATTGCGGATCGAGTGTCACGTTCGACACATATAGGGGATCGGAGTGTCACGCATCGACACATATAGGGGATCGGAGTGTCACGTTCCGACACATGTAGGGATCGGAGTGTCACGCATCGACACAAGAGGAAGAAAGATAATGAATCTTGAAAGATGATAATATACTCAACATAATGAACTTAATTCCCAAATGAGTATGGTATTGAGGCGTGAGCCCTCATGGATGAACTTGATGGTACTTATTGATGATCTTAGTACTTGTTGTTGCTACATGTTGAGTTTTATAGTTGATTTATGATATTAATCGATATATACTATTTTCTATTTTGAGTTGGCCGATGATATCTACTCAAGACTTGTGGTTGTATCGACCCTACTTTTATGTTTTCTTCTTTGCTAATTATGAATACAAATAACGCTCCGTCATCTTCAACTCAAGATGATTCAAGCCGCCTTACTACACCGGAAATTCAGGATGAACTAATACGTCTAGCTTGGATTAAATCTTCTTCTTCAAGTCTTGATGCCTTGAACTCCGGCATGGACTAGCTTTTATGTATTTTTAGTTCTTAGACATTCTTAGTTTAGTCATTTGATTGTAGATGTTCTTGTGATGATGACTTCCAGATTTTGGGGAATAATAGTTATCGATTCGGTTTTTATTAATGAGTTAAGTCTTCCACATTATTTTCTGTTGAAATTATATTGAAAATGTTAAGGTTTTGATGGGTTGGTTCGCTCACATAGGAGGGTAAATGTGGGTGCCAGTCGCGATCGGTTTTGGGTCGTGACAAACTTGGTATCAGAGCATTAGGTTCGTTGGTCTCATCACACAAGAACAGGTCTAGTAGGGTCTTAAGGAACGGTAGGGGGACACCTTTAATTTTCCTTGAGAGGCTATAAGACTTTAGGAAAATTTCACTCTTTCATTCTTCCTTTCGTGCTACTACTTGAGTCCAATTGGTATCTAGGCGATACGAATTGGTATCTGACCATCTTCACTCTCTTTCGCAGATGGTTAGAACTAGAGCAACGACAACACCAACATCAGCACCGGCAGGACAGGGTGCGTCTGAGCCAGCCACTGGGGCTGTAGCTCGAGGAAGAACAACGGCAAGAGGCCGTGGGAGAGGTCGTAGGAGGACGGCCGCTAGAGGAAGAGGACGGGGACCTAGCCCATCCGATGCTAGGCGGTGACTCCTCCACCGACCGAGGAAGTGGTAAGAGAAGGGGAGGATGGGGAGAATGAACAAGAGCAGAATGAGGAATTGCCACCCCAACCTACCCCGCAGATGATCAATCGTGTTCTCGCTTATCTTAGCGGGTTATCCGATCCACGGTCCAGGCATCTCCGGTGGTTTCGCACCAACACCTCCGGTTTCAGAGGTACGACATGCGGCTACTATGGCTCCCGCATGGATGCCTCGTGGAGATAGGCGCATTTCCACGCCTGACTCTTTGGACCGGTAATGACAAACGATCAACACGAACTTTTCAAGAAGTTCTTGAAATTGAAACCTCCAGTCTTCAAAGTGCGAGAATCGAAGATGCTTATGATTTTCTGGTTGATTGTCATGAGCTACTACACAAGATGGGGATAGTAGAACGGTTTGGCGTTGAATTCGTAAGCTATCGGTTTCAAGGAACGCCAAAATGTTGTGGCGATCACATGTCGAGTGTCAACCGACAGAGGCCACACCCATGACTTGGGCATCCTTCTACCCTGTTTATGGAGAAGTATATCCCAAGGACTTTGAGGGATAGGAAACGGGATGAGTTCTTGAGCCTAGAGCAAGGTAGGATGTCGGTTAATGCTTATGAGGCTAAGTTTCGTGCACTATCCGGATATGCCACTCAACTTTGTTTCCCACAAGAGCGGATTCGCCGGTTTGTGAAGGGTTGAGATCGAGTTGCGGATTTCAGCCTTACAGTAGCGGCGGCAAAATCCTTCCAAGAGGTGGTAGACTTTGTGATAGAAGTGGAAGGAGTGAAGCGCACGACTTCACCACAACTTCGACATCAAAAAGGTTTCAAAGGGAGGTGAGTTTAATAGTTCGTATACTAGAGGACGAGTGCGGAGGCTACTCGCCGACCAATTCAGTCTTCACTACAGATCGTAGTTGGGGACCACCAGACCGGTCAACACTTCTCTGAGAGACCTATGCTTGACTCTAGAGAGTGTTATGGATGTGGGGAGACTGGACATATTAGGAGGAATTGTCCCAAACAAAGTTATAGACCCCCAATAGCTAGAGGTAGAGGTGGTCATGGTAGAGGCCGTTATTCTGGAGGACGTGGTGGTCGAGGTAATGGTGGTCACCAAAACGGCAGAGGTGATGGGCAAACTGGAGCCACTACATCACAACATGGTAGGGGCAACGGACGCATTTATCGATAGGGCCCATTGTTACGCTTTCCCTGGGCGGTCTGAAGCGGAGGCATCTGATGCTGTCATCACAGGTAATCTTTTGGTTTGTGATTGCATGGCTTCTGTATTGTTTGATCCTGGATCCACATTTTCTTATGTATCTTCCTCATTTTCTAATGGTCTAAATTTACATTGTGAATTACTTGATATGCCTATTCGTGTTTCTACTCCGGTGGGTGAGTCTGTGATAGTTGAAAAAGTGTATAGGTCTTGTTTGGTGACTTTTGTGGGGAGCAACACTTATGTAGATTTGGTTATTCTAGAAATGGTTGACTTTGATGTAATTCTGGGTATGACTTGGCTTTCTCCGAATTTTGCGATCTTGGATTGTAATGCTAAAACGGTGACGTTAGCCAAGCCTGGGACAGATCCGTTAGTGTGGGAGGGTGACTACACTTCCAATCCGGTGCGTATCATATCCTTTCTTTGTGCTAAGAAAATGGTTAGTAAAGGGTGTTTAGCTTTCTTGGCACATCTCAAGGATGACACTACTCAAGTACTCTCAATTGAGTCGGTTTCGGTAGTCCGTGAGTTTTTGGATGTGTTCCCCGCAGATCTTCCTGGTATGCCACCAGATAGGGATATTGACTTCTGCATCGACCTTGAACCGGGCACTCGTCCCATTTCTATACCCCCTTATAGAATGGCTCCCGCGGAGTTAAGAGAGTTAAAGGCCCAACTTCAAGAGTTGTTGAGCAAAGGCTTCATCAGACCAAGTGCATCTCCTTGGGGTGCTCCGGTTTTGTTTGTGAAGAAGAAGGATGGGAGTTTTCGGATGTGCATAGACTACGCATAACCGAATAAGGTAACTATTAAGAACAAGTATCCTCTTCCTCGCATTGATGACTTGTTCGATCAACTACAAGGTGCTTGTGTCTTCTCTAAGATTGACTTGAGATCTGGTTATCATCAATTGAAAATACGGGCAACGGATGTGCCAAAGACTGCTTTTCGAACGAGGTATGGGCATTACGAATTTGTGGTGATGTCTTTTGGTCTTACGAATGCCCCTGCTGCGTTCATGAGCTTGATGAACGGGATTTTTAAGCCATATTTGGACCTCTTCGTAATCATATTTATTGATGACATATTGGTATACTCGAAGAGCAAGAAGGAACATGAAGAACATTTGAGAATAGTATTGGAAATGTTGAGGGAGAAAAAGCTTTATGCCAAGTTCTCTAAGTGTGAGTTTTGGCTAGATGCAGTGTCCTTCTTGGGGCACGTGGTTTCTAAGGAAGGAGTGATGGTGGATCCTTCTAAGATTGAGACAGTGAAAAACTGGGTAAGACCCACTAATGTGTCAGAAATAAGGAGCTTTGTTGGGTTAGCTAGCTACTACCGCCGATTTGTCAAGGGATTCTCTTTTATTGCTTCCCAATTGACGAACTTGACTAAGCAGAATGTTCCATTTGTATGGTCGGACGAATGTGAAGAAAGCTTTCAGAAGCTCAAGACTTTGTTGACTACCGCACCTATCCTTACCTTGCCCGTGGAGGGTAAGAACTTTATCGTTTATTGTGATGCATCCTATTCTGGTTTGGGTGCAGTACTAATGCAAGAGAAGAGTGTGATTGCTTATGCTTCAAGGCAATTAAAGGTGCATGAACGTAACTATCCGACCCACGATTTGGAATTGGTCATGTAGTGTTTGCATTAAAGCAATGGAGACACTATTTATATGGGGTTAAGTGTGAGGTCTATACGGATCATCGTAGCCTTCAAAGATGTCTTTACTCAGAAAGATTTGAACTTGAGACAGAGGAGATGGATGGAGTTGCTAAAGGACTACGATATCACTATCTTGTATCATCCGGGAAAAGCGAATGTTGTAGCGGATGCTTTAAGTAGAAAGGCGGGAAGCATGGGAAGTCTGGCTCACTTGCAAGCTTCTAGAAGCCCATTGGCTAGAGAGGTCCAGACTCTAGCTACTGACTTGATGAGATTAGAAGTAAATGAGAAGGGAGGATTGTTGGCTTCTGTGGAGGCAAGATCTTCCTTTCTTGACAAGATTAAGGGAAGACAGTCTGATGATGAGAAACTGCGCAGAATCCAAGACAAGGTATTGCGAGGAAAGGCTAAGGAAGCACAAATCGATGAGGAAGGTGTTTTGAGAATCAAGGGAAGGGTATGTGTACCCCGCGTCGATGATTTGATCAACACTATTCTGACAGAGGCTCATAGTTCAAGGTATTCTATACATCCGGGTGCTACCAAGATGTATCGTGACCTAAAGCAACACTTTTGGTGGAGTAGAATGAAGCGTGACATTGTTGACTTTATTGCCAAGTGTCCAAACTGTCAACAAGTAAAGTATGAACACCAAAGGCCCGGAGGAACACTTCAGAGAATGCCCATTCCTGAATGGAAGTGGGAGAGAATTGCAATGGACTTTGTGGTTGGTCTTCCAAAGACATTGGGTAAGCATGACTCTATTTGGGTGATTGTTGATAGGTTAACTAAGTCTGCTCATTTCATTCCGGTCAAGGTGACTTACAATGCAGAGAAGTTAGCCAAAATCTATGTCTCAGAAATTGTTCGGTTGCATGGGGTTCCACTATCCATCATATCAGATAGAGGTACGAAGTTTACTTCTAAATTTTGGAAAACATTGCATGCGGAATTGGGTACTAGGTTGGACCATAGTACTGCGTTCCATCCTCAGACCGATGGTCAGTCTGAGAGGACGATTCAAGTGTTGGAGGATATGCTTCGTGCATGTGTGATAGAGTTTGGTGGCCATTGGGATAGCTTTTTACCCTTAGCGGAGTTTTCATACAATAATAGCTATCACTCAAGCATTGATATGGCCCCATTTGAAGCATTGTATGGGAGGAGATGTAGGTCTCCCATTGGTTGGTTTGATGCATTCGAGGTTAGACCTTGGGGTACTGACCTTTTGAGGGATTCGATAGAGAAAGTGAAGTCTATTCAAGAAAAGCTTCTAGCGGTGCAAAGTAGACAAAAAGAATATGCAGATCGAAAGGTTAGAGACCTAGAGTTCATGGAAGGTGAACAAGTCTTACTGAAGGTTTCGCCCATGAAAGGGGTGATGCGGTTTGGAAAAAGGGGTAAGCTAAGTCCAAGGTATATTGGACCATTTGAAATACTTAAGCGAGTAGGGGAGGTGGCTTATGAGTTAGCCTTGCCTCCAGGGCTGTCCGGAGTGCATCCGGTGTTTCATGTGTCCATGTTGAAAAGATACCATGGAGATGGAAACTATATCATCCGTTGGGATTCAGTTTTGCTTAATGAAAACTTGTCTTATGAGGAGGAGCCTGTTGCTATTTTAGATAGAGAGGTTCGCAAGTTGAGGTCGAGAGAAATTGCATCCATCAAAGTTCAATGAAAGAATCGACCGGTTGAAGAAGCTACTTGGGAGAAGGAGGCAGATATGCAAGAAAAATACCCACATCCTGCTTACGATTCAGGTCCTCCTTTTCGCCATTGTTTTTCTTCTTTTGATCGTTCGGGGATGAAGGATGGGTAAATTGGTATCTATTGTAACGACCCGTTTAGTCGTTTTGAGCAGCAGATTTTATTTCTGGAAAATCGCCAAGACCACGAGCACCGCGACGGACCGTCACAGCACGACGGCCCGCCGAGGGTGCATCGCTTCAAAGATACTTAGAATTCTTAAATTGGGTACTGAAAATCGACTCTCAACTTCAGGCGGAGGTGCAGACGGACCGTCACTTGTGTGACGGGCGTCCTGATTCACCTGGAATCTGGGAGGCTGCGACGACCATCGTGACGGACCGTCGCAGGCACGACGGCCCGTCACAGGTTGCGCAAATCCCAGGCGGAATGGGATTCCTCTACACGTTTTAAGGGTCGTTTTTGGACTATTCTTTCCTTAATTATAAGGATTGAGGGTTAATATTAATAAATCTAATTACTTGGGGGTTAAAATAGGTAACCTTAAGTTAATTAGTGGGTCATTATTACCATCTTTCATTCTTAATTATATATTAATTAGGGTAAAAGAAAGAGGGTTGGAATAAAGAAACTAGAAAGAACAAAGGGAGAGAGAGATTGATCGATCAAGAGGGGGATCGAACGAGAAGGGAGAAACAAAGCTTGGGAAAATTCTTGCTTGATTCAATTCTTCGGTGGAGGTAGGTTATGGTTTTCATTCTATTCGTAGTAAACTCTTAATAGCGAATGATATATGTTAGTAGTATTGTAAAACCCTTCTATATGCTTAATTGTATGCTTGCATGAATGATGTGATTATGTAATTATGAATAAATAAGCATGATGAAGCTATTGAATCCCAAATCTTGAAAGAAACTTTAATCTACTTGTTAATGATAAGGCCTTGGTATAAAAGAAGGCTTGATGAGTTAAAGTAATGGGATTGATGATGCCTTGGTATAGAGAAGGCTTGATGAACGGATATAATGAGAATTAGTGGATCGGAGTGTCACGTTCCGACACATAGTATTAGTGGGACGGGTGTCACGAACCGACACGTAGAATTAGGGGATCAGAGTGTCACGTACCGACACATATAGGGGATCGGAGTGTCACGTTCCGACACATATAGGGGATCGGAGTGTCACGTACCGACACATATAGGGGATCGGAGTGTCACGTTCCGACACATATAGGGGATCGGAGTGTCACGTTCCGACACATAGTATTAGTGGATCGGAGTTTCACGTTCCGACACATAGTATTAGTGGGACGGGTGTCACGAACCGACACGTAGAATTAGGGGATCGGAGTGTCATGTTCCAACACATATAGGGGATCGGAGTGTCACGTACCGACACATATAGGGGATCGGAGTGTCACGTTCCGACACATGTAGGGGATCGGAGTGTCACGTACCGACACAAGAGGAAGAAAGATAATGAATCTTGAAAGATGATAATATACTCAACATAATGAACTTAATTCCCAAATGAGTATGGTATTGAGGCGTGAGCCCTCATGGATGAACTTGATGGTACTTATTGATGATCTTAGTACTTGTTGTTGCTACATGTTGAGTTTTATAGTTGATTTATGATATTAATCGATATATATCGCTTTTCTATTTTGAGTTGGCCGATGATATCTACTCAAGACTTGTGGTTGTACTGACTCCTACTTTTATGTTTTCTTCTTTGCTAATTGTGGAATACAAATAACGTTCCGTCATCTTCAACTCAAGAATGATTCAAGCCGCCTTACTACACCGGAAATTCAGGGTGAGCTAATACGTCTAGCTTGAACTGGATCTTCTTCTTCAAGTCTTGATGCCTTGAACTCCGGCATGGACTAGCTTTTATGTATTTTTAGTTCTTAGAAATTCTTAGTTTAGTCATTTGATTGTAGATGTTCTTGTGATGATGACTTCCAGATTTTGGGGAATAATAGTTATCGATTTGGTTTTTATTAATGAGTTAAGTCTTCCGCATTATTTTCTGTTGAAATTATATTGAAAATGTTAAGGTTTTGATGGGTTGGTTCGCTCACATAGGAGGGTAAATGTGGGTGCCAGTCGCCATCGGTTTTGGGTCGTGACATATAAGTGTATAGGATGAATGCATTTGTATTTGTACCGTAATTTTTTTGATGTACCACAAATTTACTATACTAGTACTGCTTTAAAATTTAGGTTTTGCATGTCTTTTAAGCTCTTTTAGTAAATTTTATGGTATATTATGTATGTTTTGCAGGAAAATAGGTGTTAGTAGTGTAGGTTGAAATAATTGAGTGTTAGTAGCTGATTTAATTACTCTACTAGTCAGCGTACTAGTCGTAGAAACTTCTACAAGCCATAGAAACTTCTAAAACCGTAGAAAATTCTACGATCCATAGAAACTTTTATGAGTCGTAGGTGACATGCGTAGATAGGATCTTAGGTTTTTAAAATTAAGTGTAGACCAACAAGAGAGGATAATGAGCCGTAGAAACTTCACGGGCCATAGGTCCATGTTCGTAAAAAAGATTAGAGATATTGGCAACAAAAATAGGTTTAGAGGCGATATGACATACCATGCAAAGTTCTACGGACCGTATGTTCTTTTTGTAGAAAGATACTGATACATGTTTCAACTAGTTTCATTAGAGAAACTACACGACCCGTAGGTCATAGAAACTGTTGCTAAATCTACTTTTTGTTGTTATCCTTAGCTTATTTTAAATAGGATCATGTCACATTAGGAAATATCCCCTAGACGTAACCGGCGTCGTCATCCTATTAGAGGACTAAGACTGTCTTAGCTTACACCATTACATTCATAGGTCAAAATTAATGGAAATTTAAAAAACTTTTTACTACTTCTACATTAAGGTTTATAGACCTCTACATACACATAATGGATATATATTGAATATACATAGACCCTTAGTATAGGAATATTACTTAGTCTTCTATTTTTATTTCACATAGATATATAAAATATAATATAGTCTCAAATAGTCGTCTCATCGCATAACCATCTAATAAGAGTGTAACAATTTGGGCCTAACTCATATATCAATGAAACAAGACCACATATAGGTCATACAATGTTTACGAGGTTTTTTAACTATTTATAGAAAATAAAAACCTAATTAAACAAGGACTCTATTTGCTGGAAATCTATCAAAACACGGCTAGGTCGACGGACCTTGCGACGGATCGTCGTAGTCACGACAGACCGTCATGGATTCCGCCGTCCCATATTTGTGCAATTTGTTCAGCTGATCTCTTCATTACCTTCGACGGCAGGTATGATGGATCGTTAGAGGTACAATGGTCCGTCGAGGGTCTCCGTTCCAAAACACTTGAACTCTTGGAATATGGGTACTGGGACTACTTCTCTGATCTTCATGACCAACCTGCAGGACGGACCGTCATGGATACGATGGTACGTCACGTTCCCCATCTTCCTTCAGCAGCTGCTACGCTGCCACCTATGGACCGTCACGAGCATGACGGACCGTCACAAGCTCCGTAGGTGGTATTCTCTGCATTTCTTCGCTAAAAAACCTCCGCATTCATATTTGGACAGATTTCCTGCAAATAAGGAGAAACTTATATAAAAATTAGCACAAAAAGGCTTTTGAACACACTAAACTTAAGGAAAAAGTATTAATAATACCATGAAACCACGGTATATATGGGTAACTTGTTAAAAATCTTAGGTGTTGGGTAGTGTCACATTTTGGTGTGATATTTTGAATAATCGACGTTGGGCTCACCAAGGTAATTATGAAAATCTCTGAGTAAGCTCCAATCACCTTTTAATTTTGAATTTATGACTTGGGTCTTATCATATTTGGTTGACTTGTCTTAGCTTGACTAACAATCTTGGTGGATCACCGAGTTGGAGTTGACATCAATATTTACACTTGACTCTAATTTGTTAAGCAGTGTCATCTTTGGTGGTTTTGTCTTAGCTCGTCGAACCAAGTCTGCAGATTGTCGAGTTGGAGCTGACACTGTCCTTTGTGCCTAGCTCAATTTATGTTTGGTACTGTGAACTTCGCTAAGCTCGTATTAGTTCGCCTAACCTATTAGGAGAATCTCTTTTCGATTCGGTGAGCCTCAAAACATTATTTCAGTTATAATATTTGTGGAATTTTTTTCAAATAATCTTCTCCTAATTTTGTTTTGACATGGCTTTACGAAAAATGGGGAAAGGTGAATGGGTTATGTCATCTGAGTCCGACTTCAGTGCTCCTCCACCTCCTCTAAATTGATATAGAGGTAGCAATAAAAGATCTCTATGAGAAGCAGCATGCTACTCAACAAACCACTACTCGTGTGAGTGAACTACAAAAGAATGTCATAGAAAGAAAAAAGAGTGAAATCCACTCTAAGTCACTCCAAGACCTAGCCACACATGTGAGTGCATCTAAGCTGCTCCCTACAATAGATCGAAGAGCCCTCAATCGGCTTAAAGAAAATAGGGGAATGTACTATACTTATGTGGTTTTCCATGAATGGAGTGATTAATGACTACTCAACCATATGGGACACAATCAAGTGTTATGTGTTTGAGCCATTCACCAGAGCTCGACCCTCCTATGTCCCAACACGGGTTCATGATTTTTATATTGCATATGCAAAGGCCAGTTGGAACTTTTGATCTCTGATATATATCCTTTGTGCATGGCACGTGAAACGAAGATCGAAAAGAAAGACTGTTGACACCCAATTTTTACCCTTCCCGATTCTTAAAATCCCAAACTATTTAAAATAATTGTTTTCTTAAAATTAAAATCATTTTCAAGTTAGTTTTATGTATTTTTTTTGTCACTTTAGGAAATATATGACACTTTTTAAAATATTTGAAAATCATTTAATACCCCTGCACCTCGTCCAGACTTTTGGGGATATTCGCATAACAGAGCATCTGAACTCGTCCTTTGAATTTTTTTTGAATTATAGGTGATTTTGAGGATGTCGATTCTACCCTTTTCCCCAAAAAAATTGAAACCTAATTCTCCCCCCTATATAAGGTCGTTTTCTACTCTTTTTAGTGGGAGTTCTTTTGTTTTTTAAAAATATTGAGTGATCAAACGAAAAAGGGAGGGGGGGGGGGGGTTCTAAGACAAGATAGTTAGAATCTTAGCGCCGAAAATAGTTGAAGAAGACAAAAGCATAATAGTGTTAGTGTCGGAGAGCGATTTTCTTTCCCGTAGTTTTGGGTCTTATCGTTTGTACTCAAATTTTGTGGTGAAGGTTGCCGTCCTTTTCTGTTTGTCTTAGTCCCAGCTGCTGCCCGGAGAAAGGTGATGATTTCTTCTTCGTTTTATTTATTCATATCTTTTTTTCTCTTTTTTATCTTTTTACCTCCCCTTCTCTTTCGAAATTATAGCCTCGTGTTTGAGAGACCCTCCCTATTGTATTTTGCTGGTTTATTTTGTAGCTGCTAGATTGATTTTGTTTTGATACGTATGTATGTTTTAGTAGTCCACTGAGTTTTGCATAATATCAAGTTAAAAGCTTGGTTTTTTTTTATTATTGTCTATTACTGTGTCTGAAGTTTTGGTTTTTTTGTTGATTTCTTTTGGAGCTTGTCAACAAATTTGTCTCGCTGCTTAATATTCGACTCCATATCTTTCATTGCTTTACCTCTAAATGTTGAATGATTCTAAGGTGTCAACCTTTTGGATCATCTGTTTGGTTTTCAATATCCACGGTCATTCATTATTCCATTCTCGTGTACTCATAATGTAGTTTCAAATATCCTGAATCGAGTCTTTAACTCCTATGCTTTTAGAGTTAGTGACTAAGGATTTTATGCTAGTTTAAGTTTAATATAGGTTGGTTTGGTGTGTTCAAGTGTGAATGTTCAACTAGAGTCAAGTGTTTCTCCGCCTCTATAGTAAAGCGCTGGACTTATTTTTTTTCCCACTTCGTAAATAAAAAAAATAGTTTTTTCCTTTTTCTACTGGCAGTGATAAGTTGGTCTTTAAATTTCTTTTTCTAATTTTATTTTATTTTTTTATTTCATTTTTGGGTGATCTTTCGACAACAATAGCTTATGCTACTTTTTATGTTTTGGAATGTTTTGCAGAGCTTTTTTTCTCCTATTTTCTATTATTTGCTTGTTGATATGCTTTATAGGTGATAATTTATGAGAAAATTCAATTATCGTTTATCTGTTACCCACCAAAGGTTTTCCATGTCAGTGTACTCTTGTCTGTTTCGTAAAGCCCCTATGTTTGCATATTCACACCGTGGTCTTTTTTTTAAAGATATGCTCATGTTCTTTTATATATTGGAGTGGTCTTGCCTTCTGTGTTTGATTAAGTTTAATTGATGTCAATTGCATGAGTTATCTTCAAAGGTACGTGCTCTTCTTCTCTTCTCTTTGAATTTTGGCGTACAAATGGTTGCTTCGCATCTATTTGGGGTATATTGATTTTAATATTTTATTGGTATTTGTATAAGTTTTCAATTGCATCCACTTGCGGATATCTTGAAGGGACCATCGATTTATACGAATGCTAATTTTTTGTCTCCTTTTTGTTACACGTGAACGTCGTTGGAGTCTATCGAATTCAAACCACCTTTGTATTTTAAAGGGGGATCATGGAGGCCCCAAATCCGTTTCCATCCGATTTAATCAATCAAAAATGGGGTGTACAAATTTTAAGTGAAGGATCCGAAACAAGTCGGAAGACATGAAGAAATTGGGATAAATAGTCCAAATTTATTTAATTGTCATATTGTATTTATTTTGCGCCTGTGCCCTTTGTCGTCTTTTATTTTCTTTATTTATTGTATGTTTAGTCTAGGACATGTACGCAAGATGACAAAATGGGTCAAAAACCCATAACCGGAGGGTCCAAAATTCTGGTTAAGGCAAACAGAACCTGGATTTGGACCCAAATCTCTTTCCTTCTCTCTCTTTACTTGATTTTACTTACTTGTCTGTTTTACTTGTCTTTAGTTTAAAAAGTTAAGAAAACCCAATTTCCCAGAAAATGCTACTTTGGTTTTAACGACTTGATAAAATCAAATAAACGGCTTAAAAGATTTTACAAATTAAAATTCACTCAGATGAATAATTTTCCACTTTTAAAATAATCTTAAATGATTTTTGCATTCATTTTCAAATAACTATAAGAAATATTTTTATCACAGTCAAGTTTTAGCCAAATTAAATTAGTTGTCGGATAATCGCAAGTTGGCGGATGTCTTGGGTGCTTTTAACCTTCCTAAGACGTTAATAGGAATCCCCGAACCCCTCTTAAAATCATTTTCAATTGGTTTTTTCTGTTAAGTCTTTTGAAAATAGAAGTTTTCTTAATTTTTCTCAAAAATTAAGTGGCGACTGAAAGAAAGTCGAAAACTTGCAGAAAATCAAGTTTTTGATTAAACAAAGACATCAATATCGTAGCTTGGTTTTGGTTTGAATTTATTAACAATATTCTCATACAATCCCAAAATGAGACAATCCTTCGATACCTCAAATCCATTTTGGTAGCCTCCACGATTGACTATAAGGAGATCCATATGGCCGCTATTATTGAGAGAAAGATGTTGATGAGATCCAAACTTCTCTACCTTTCTATGTTTAGATCATGCAGCTATGTGAGGCTGCTGGGGTGTAATTCCTTGAGAGATCGGAGGTTAAGGTTTCCCCCACCTTATCCATTATCATTTGTAGGATAGAGAGTGCCTATTTGAGGGATGATGAATCCAAAAAGAAGCTTTTACCAGCGGACACCACACTGATACTGGATCCCACTATCATAGTGTGAAACACTACTCATCCCGTCCCTGTTGTGGGGACTACAACTATCACTCCACCCTCATTTATACCTTTATAACCTTCTACACCCTCCATTTTGAATTCCCCCTCTACATCCTTGCCTCAGTTGACACATGCTTTGATTTATCGATTGGTCAATCGTGCCCATTGTATGGATGTAAGGACGTCTAGACTTGAAAAGGAGGTGCCAGAAATAATTACCACGCTGTGTATCACTACTTCGTTTCCTGTGAGAGCTTATATGGTTAGCCATAGGTAATACTTAGATTCTTATGGAGAGAGCTTTGATAACCCTACAGTTAGAGTTGAGGATATAGAGAGATGCAATGGTAGATCTTTCTTGTTGACTAAGGTGTGGAGCAATATAGCTACTTTTAAGGTTGGTGTAGACCATATGAGGTCCACTGATATTTCCATTCTATTGGGTGAGTTTCCCCTTCCCAAGATGCCAGCATATGTTCCTCTAACTGATTCCAGAGCCAATATATCTAACGAGGCTGATGATGGTTCAGTGATGAGATTGATGAGGATGACTTTGTGAGAGAGGATGAGCAGATTAGTATTGAGGGCTAAGTAGAGCTGTAAAATTTAGAAGAGTTTATTGTGCACGAAACTTTGGAGAGATCTCAAATAGAGACCTCCAATATTGTTTTAAGTGGCGTCTATCTATTAGATTTTACTATTCTTCTTCAAGATGTGTTAGTCACTGATGCCTCGATTAATGCTACGTTACTGCCTCCCAATTCATATTTTAATCATGGTCATTTTGGTCTTTTACTACTCTTTTAACACCTAAAATATATCGTTTATAGACTATTCCAAAGCCCTAAAACTGAATTGACTCTTCAAATTCTCCAATCCTCTCCCATTTTCTCAAAACTCCAAAAGCTTACAAAGTCTTCTTCTCCAAGGATTCTCTCTAGGTGGTTCAGGGTTTCTTCAGGTTTTCAAGTCTCTTCTTTCAAGATCAAGTCTAGGGTCATCAAGGTATATGGGAAGTTCATCACTGGATCTGTTCCATTGAGTCTGAAATATTTCTCTATTTCTCTCTCAATAATTCCAACCAAAATTGTTTGTCTTAGTATGATTTCTCATGGATTTAGTTATTTATGTCTAAATTCATTAGATTTAATCTTATTGTGCATGTTCTAACCTAAGTTACATATTTTTAATGATTTTTATATGAAAACATGTTATATGACTACTGTAGCACCTTAATACTAGAAAGAGCTAAATTTAGTAAAAACGGATTTGGAAAGAGCTAACTTGAGTTTTGAGTTTTTGGTCAACTTCAAATGACCATAGCTTTCAATACATGATGAGTTAGGGGACCATAAGATAAAAAATTAAAGGTCTTGGAATCTTCTTTTTAACGCCACCATGTTTCATAATTTTGAGTTTGGATGAGGGAGATATCTATAATTAAGGAAATTTTCCCCAATTAATGAAGACTATTTCGTATTTTCCTTACCCCATCAAATTTAAACATTTTAGTAATATTTTAGGGTTCTAAAATGATTTGTGTCAGTTTTTATAACTCTAAATTATGCTTAGGGTTTTGAGTGGAGTTCAAGAGGAGAGGTTGAAGGGGTTCATTAAGATTCTTGAGATTTATCTAGGAATATTTCCAAATTAAGGTATGTAAGCTTTCATAGTGTTGGGTGTGTTCACTCACACGCCAATCATTTAAATTCAATAGGTAAATTTGTTCATGAGGTTGTAAAGGGGGCCACGATGCCTGATCTTCTTCAATGGTTCTGCTAAACAAAGTTGCACCTAGATGAGCTACTTTAGGAACAGGAAGAGGAGAAAACAGTTTGAATGCTACTACCAGTTGCCAAGAGAAAGAGGATTCACCTTATGTTATCAGTGGCATGATCAAAGTATTTACTCTTGATGTATATGCATTACTAGATCCAAGTAACACTCTTGAAATGTCATTACTTCGAGTAGAGCTTAATCTATTAAATAATGTTAAAATGATACTTCAAGACCTGTATTAATGTAATGAGTTCATTTGGAAAAAGGTTAGATCCAAAAAGACAAAGAAAGACCTTGACGTCCGGATACTAGCTAATTTGAACTAGTTGACGTCCCTATGTTAGGTGAAGTTTTTAAAGTGTCAAATGAAGTCCAAAACTTTTAAAGAGACCTTGGATAGGTATTATGTAGTACAAAGGGTCCAACCGTCTGGTAAATACACCCCAAGGAACACCGAAGGGTCCTTAATGAGGACCCAATCATGGGTGAGCAGGTTCTTTGGGAGTCTGCGAACACGCAGAATTGGAGGAACAAGTGTGCGAGCGCGTTCCTCACGAGGTATACTGCCTCAAGATGTGAAGGGAAGCCTCGCGATGCGAGGCTGACACACACCTTACTCTCTCAACCTAAATTTCAGAAAAATGATGGGATTTGGCCCGACGACGGACAACTACTTTCCTTAATTATTAATGTCGTATTTTTGGTATTTTAACTTCATAAAAAGATCCATTTAAGTGGAGGGTAGTTTGGGTAATCCATAGGACGACTATATATGGATTATAGGTCAGCCTTAGACCACTTTTTACACGTCCAAATAAGATCCAAACGAAAATTCTTTTATCTCTCAAGAAACACTCTCTTTTTCAAACTCCATTGATGAACAAGAAAAGCTTAAGAAAGAAGACGAAGAGATCAAGATTACCATTCAATTTTCGTGGAATTTCGTCAATAAGGTATGGGTTTTTCACTCTTGGGATTGATTTCCCCAAGAGGTCGTTTCAAAGATAAGTTTTCAAGAAATTCAATTCTAGGGTTTTAACTCTACAACATGGATTTTCTTCTTAACTCTAGATTTATGATTTTTGGATGAAAAATAATTGTTTTCTATGGTCGATTTCACACAAATTGATGAGTATGTGGTTTGTTATGTTTGAATTTTGTGTGAAGCCCGTTTTTATCTAATTGGTGGTTTCTAATGGGTTGTACCTACTACTTGACGACAAGTAAATGTTGAGATTGGAATTAAGACTTCAATGAACTCTTTAATGGCTTTTTTCCTTATCCTACATTGTGAATTTATCTTGTATATGATTTGACGAGTTATTCTTGGTTATGCTTTTGAGTATTTCACTATGTCATGGTTATGAATGTTGTAAGTTGAACGTAAGCTCTTGAATAAGGTACTTGGAAGCAAGAGGTAAGTCTTCTAAAGTTGTGATTACTCTATGATGTTTATGTTAGCCTATGAATGGCGATAATGTGTTAATGAAGTACGCATGATGTTTCTATTAATATATGTCCGGCTATGAACATGCTAAATGTGAGATCATTATAAGAATACGAAAAATGTAAGTTAATGATTTCCACGTGTATGTTTTACACAAGGTTATTATGTTATGTTAATCTCACATACGAAGGGTTATGGTGAAAGGAATTCTCATCTAATCCTAAAGTGCTCATGATCATGTTTATATAAGGATTCCATGTTTATCTAACATGGTGCATGTCGGTTAAGGCATATATTCCCTCATGTAAAATGAAAGAAAAGTAAATGGAAGTTGACTACGGTGACTTGAAGAGTCTACTTAGTGTTGGTAGGGTTATGAGATTCTACCTATACATTTCACAAGTTGACTCGAATAGAAGTCATATGAGATTGTTCTTATTTAATATGATAACATGAAAAGTATGATACTTATTATATATGATGTTACCCTTATATGATGTTGGCAATGTTGATGAACATGTTATATTTCTATGAGATGAACTACTATGTTACAAGTTATATAAAGCAAAACTGTACTTATGGTCTCTTATCTTATCTACTTGGTTATGTGGAGTTATGGGGCTTCATATGACCATTGCACTTCTAGGTTGGGGATGGGATCATTGGTAAGTGTTTTGTAGGTTATGTTTATATGTTCTATTGAATATAAAATGTTAACATGACTCTGATAATATCTCTTTAATTATATGCTTTATGTTGATGGAATCCTTAACTTGTATTTGTTCTATGGTATGTGCATTGAAGACTTTCATGTGACTTTAATGAATTATCCTTTTTCGTGCATGTCTTTAAATGTTATGTGAATATACCCATACTTAGTACATGTGGCATACTAAATTACTTTATATTACTAAATATGTATTATAGTTCAGTTTTGGACCACTTTTTACACGTCGAAATCAGATTCAAATGAAAATTCTCTTATCTCTCAAGAAATGCTCTTTTTTAAACACCATTGAAGAACAAGAAAAGCTTAAGGAAAAAAGACGAAGACTTCAAGATTTCCATTCAATTTTCGTGGAATATTCGTCAATAAGGTATGGGTTTTTTACTCTTGGGATTCATTTTGCCAAGAGATCATTTCAAATATAAGTTTTCAAGAAATTCAATTTTACACTACAAAATGGATTTTCTTCCTAACTCGGGATAATGCACAAGTACCCCCTCAACCTATGCCCGAAATCTCAGAGACACACTTATACTATACTAAGGTCCTATTATCCTCTGAACTTATTTTATTAATAATTTTCTACCCATTTTTTGCCTACGTGGCACTATCTTGTGGGTCCAATGCTGGTTGACTTTTTTCATATTAGTGTCACGTAGGCCGAAAAGGGGTAGAATTACTTATAAAATAAGTTCAGGATGTAATATAACCTTATTATAGTATAAGTGTGTCTCTGGAATTTCGGGCATAGGTTGAGGGGGTACTTATGCATTTTCCCTCCTAACTCTAGATTTATGATTTTCTATGAAAAATAATTGTTTCCTACGGTCGATTTCACATGAATTGATAAGTATGTGGCAAGTTATGTTTGAATTTCATGTGAAGAATGTTCTTATCTAATTGGTGGTTTCAAATGGGTTTTACCTAATACTTGACAATATGTAAACTGTTGGGATTTGAATTAAGACTTGAATGAACTCTTTAATGACCATTTTCCTTATCCTACATTATGAATTGATCTTGTATATGATTTTAAGAGTTATTCTTGGTTATGCTATTGAGTATTTCACTATGTCATGGTTATGAATGTTGTAAGTTGAACGTAAGATCTTGAATAAAGTACTTGGAAGCAAGAGGTAAGTCTTCTGAAGTTGTGATTACTCTATGATGTTTATGTTAGCCTATGAATGACGATAATATGTTAATGAAGTACGCATGATGTTGCTATTAATATATGTCGGGCTATGAACATGCTAAATGTGAGATCATGATAAGAATACAAAGAAAGTAAGTTTATGATTTCCGCTTGTATGTTTTACACAAGGTTATTATGTTATGTTTATGTCACATACAAAGGGTTATGGTGAAAGGAATTCTCATATAATCCTAAAGAGCTAATGATCATGTTTATACAAGGATTCCATGTTTAGCTAACATGGTCCATGTCGGTTAAGGCGTATATTCCCTCATGTAAAATGAAAGACAAGTAAATGGACGTTGACTACGGTGACTTGAAGAGTCTACTTAGTGTAGGTAGGGGTTGAGATTCTACCTATAGATTGCACAAGCTCACTCTAATAGAAGTCCTATGAGATTGTTCTTATTTAATATGATAACATGAAAAGTGTGATACTTATAATGTATGATGTTACCCTTATATGATGTTGGCAATGTTTATGAACATGTTATATTGTTTTATGAGATGATGACTACTATGTACAAGTTATATTAAGCAAAACTTTACTTATGGTCTCCTATCATATCTTCTTGGTTATGTGGGGTTATGAGGCTTCACATGACCATTACACTTGTAGGTTGGGTATGGGATCATTGGTAAGTGTTTTTTATGTTATGTTTATATGTTCTATTGCATATGAAACACTAACATGACTTTATAATTATATTTCTTTAATTACGATCATGCTTTATGTTGATAGAATCCTTGACTTTTAGATGTTCTATGGCATGTGCATTGTATGACTTAGCATGCTTTCCAAAGAAATGATACATGCATGTCCTTAAATGTTATGTGCATATATTCATGCTTAGTACATGTCGCGTACTAACCTCATTACTTTATATTACTAAAAATGTAGGGTCTGGCTGTTAAAGTATAAGAAGGTCGATTGAAGAAGCTTGGAACTCTTTCTCCAAGTGTTCGTAGGTCTTCATGTTCGGGGATGCTATATTTTCATATTCTAGATTATGAAGACTTTAGTATATTTTAAGAATACTCGTATTTCCATTATGTTATTTGGGTTCTTTTGTATTAAGGACTATATAGCATATTGAATATTAATCGGCTAAGATCATATTCATATTCTTTAGATGGTTTTATACATGTGAGACAAGTTCTTAGAATATTGTATGCTATTATGAATCTTAAGTATGAAGTCTAAGCATTCTTCACATAGTATTAACAGTTTTTAAATTATTCCACAAATTATAAATAATAACATGTTATGACGAACACTAAGAGGATTGTTTGAGTCCTCTGAGAGGACGGCGACGCTGATCGCATCTGGGGTGTACTCTCGTGTTTGACAAGCTTGGTATCAGAGCATGACGTTAAATACCCTTAGGATCACTGTCTCACTAAACAACGTTATATAGTATCTTATTCATGGTTGTGAAGTGCACCACAATTATGGACGAGAGTCTATGTAATGACTAGGAAACTTCTCTTTTCTTGATAATCTTATGTCGTGCCTTTAGGGGTCGTTTGGTACAAACATTGATAGTACAGGGATTAGTAATGCATGGATTAATAGTGCAGATTTTATTTTTTGTCGAGTGTTTGGTTCACTACTTTCCACTTAATTTTGTGTTAATTTATAATTCTACAAAAAAAATTCCTATTATACACTTGTGTTATTATGAGTGTTTATTTCATGTAATTGGGTCAAGGTAGATAACCAGCGGACTGGATAATTTTTACAAAGAATTATTTATTCCATTTAATTAGTTAAATCAAATACATATATATATATATATATATATATATATAATTGTTATTACTTTTATGGTATGATGTACCACTAAGAAGATCAGTGATGGCATAATGTATTTCTAATTTTTGTGGGTTAAGTATATATCTTAAACCTAACATAGATTTTAGACAACTTAAATTGTTAATACCTAAAGCTTATTTTTATTTTTATTTTTCGAACAATAGTTCAAGTGTGTAATTGACAAATTATCTTGAATATAAAAAAAATAAAGAAAATATGGAGAAAAAATATTAGTAAAATCATTAAATTACACCAAACGAATTTGGAGACTTAAAAAAGAACATTTATAACCACTATAATATAAATAAAAAGGAAATTAAATTACAAAAGAAATTTTAAAAAAAATAATAAACGGTTAGTTTAGTCATTTAGGGATCTTATCCAAGGTTTAACACACCTTGGATTAGTTATCCCTCCATTTCTAAGTGATAAGATAATACTACATATGATGGATAACCAATCCATGGATTAAATTAAATGAAGTAACCAAATAATGTATTAGTTGAATTAAATTTTAATCCATGGAGTATTCAACCTATTACCTCCTACAAAGCGGGTCCTTAGAGTTTTGACATTATGTGTCTTTTAGAATCTAATTCCTTTCTTCTGATTTTAGACGATGAACACAATAAGGACAGCCGCAAGGAGAGTAGGAGATGAGATTGTGAATGCGGGAGCTACTCCCCAAGGTAATTGAAATGCTCCACAAGTTAAAGCTGCTGCAAACGAACAAGTGTCGGTCAATCCTCTGGCAAAGACTAATGACGAGGTGAGGGAGACCTGCTTCAAATGGACCAAGCCATTAACACCCAAGCTCAGGCCATTACTGTACAAGCTAACAGGGAGGTTGTTCCTCGATAGAACCAATATGCTAGCACTATAGCTAGCCGCTTGAGGGATTTTATGAGGATGAATCCTCATATGTTTTTTGGGTCTAAGGTCGATTAATATCCCTAAGACTTCCTTTATGAGGTTTACAAGATTTTGATTGCCATGGGGGTGAGTACTACTGTGAAGGCTGAGCTACCTGCGTATCAACTCAATGACGTGGCTCAGACATGGTACAACCAGTGGAAGGAAACTAGGTCTTTAGGAGGTGGACCCCTGACTTGGTAGACCTTCAAAAGGGCCTTTCTTGACAGATTCTTTGTAAGAGAGCAAAGAGAAGCTAAGGTAGAGGAGTTCATCAACCTTTCTCAAGGAGGTATGAGTGTTAAGGAATATTCCTTGAAATTCATTAAGCTTTCCAAATATGTTTTTTATTTGGTTTCTAATGATAGGGATAAGATGAGCCATCTTGTAACGGACGTGTCCAAAGAGCTTGAAGAAGAATGACGTGCAACAATGCTTCATGAAATCATGGATCTTTCTAGGTTGATGGTTCATGCTCAACAGGTTGAGGATAGTCGTCTAACGAAGAAGAATAGGATATCTAAGAAGGCAAGGTCTTTTGAAAGTAGTTCCTCTAATAATAGGCTTGATGTTCAAGACAAGCCTAAGTCCAAGAAGAGGTTTTCAAATCAGGTTCCTTCTAATTTCTCCAAGAATCGTAATGATAGTGGTTCTAATCCTAACCTCAAAAGGGGAGAAATGTTGATCCACCAAAAGAGAGACCAACTTGTGGTAAATGTGGTAAGAAATATGCAGGTGAATGTCTTGTTGGAACTAATAGTTGCTATGGTTGTGACAATGATGGCCATATGGTGAAAGACTGTCCTAATGTGAGAAGCCAAGGCAAGGGGATTGTCCAAGTTCAACCAAGTTGTCCTAGTTCTGAAGCTCCAAAAAGGAACCATTCCTATGCACTCAGGGCTAGTGCTGAACAAGATAACTCTCCCGACGTTGTGACGGGTATGTTACAAGTTTTCTCTGTTAATGTTTTTGCATTGCTTGATCCAGTTGATACTCTTTATTTTGTTACACCTTTGGTACCTAGGAAGTTTGATATATTTCCCGATATTTTGATTGAACTCTTTTTGTATGTACCCTAATGGGTGACTCTGTTGTTTTAAAAAGAGTCTATAGGAAATGTCCTGTAATGCTGCCCAATAAAATTAATCTTATGGATTTTTTAGAACTTGACGTGTTTGATTTTGATATCATCTTGGGTATGTATTGGCTTCATGTATGCTTTGCTTCCATAGATTGTAGAACAAGGGTAGTGAAGTTTCAATTCCCTAACGAACCTATTTTAGAGTGGACGGGGGGAAATTATATGCCAAGGGGTCAAATCATTTCTTTTTTGAAGGCTTGTAACATAATATCCAAGGGTTGTCTATATCATGTGGTGAGGGTTAAAGATCTAGAATGTGAAACTCCTTCTATTAAGTCAGTCCCTGTAGTGAGAGAATTAATGGAAATATTCCCTAATGACCTTCCAGGAGTTCCTCCCAAATGAGAAATTGACTTTGGCATTGATTTATTACCGAATACGAATTCCATTTCAATTTCTCCAGATAGGATGGCTCCGACTTAATTGAAAGACTTAAAGCTCCAACTCAAAGATTTACTAGACAAGGGTTTTATTCAACCTAGTATTTCTCCATGGGGTGCTGCGGTCTTGTTTGTTCAGAAGAAGGACGGGTCTCTTAGAATGTGATTAATTACTGCCAACTTAATAAGGTCACCATAAAGAACAAGTATTTCTACCCTCGTATTGATTATCTATTTGATCAACTCCAAGGTGCTAGCTACTTTTCCAAGATTGACTTAAGGTCGGGATATCACCAACTTAGGGCGAGAGGTGAAATTGTTCCCAAAATAGATTTCCAAACTACATATGGTCACTATGAGTTTCTAGTTATGTCTTTTGGATTGACAGATGCCCCGACGACATTTATAAACCTAATGAATACAGTTTTACGAGATTAGCTCGACTCATTTGTGATTGTGTTCATTGATGATATTTTTATATACTCCATGAATGAAAATAAGCATGAGAATCACGTGAGGTTATACTTGCAAACCCTCAAAGAACACCAGCTCTCTGCCAAATTTAGTAAGTGTGAATTTTTGTTGAAGGTCAGTTGCTTTTCTTGGCCATATTATCTTTGGTGATAGTGTAGAGGTTGATCTGAAGAAGACGAATGCGGTCAGAAATTGGCCTAGAACTTTGACTCCCACAGATATAACAATTTATTTGGTCTAGCCAGGTTCAATAGAAGGTTTGTTGATGGATTTTCGTCCATTGCTTCTCCATTGACAGATTTGACCCAAAAAAAGGTGAAGTCTGAGTGGTCAGAAGCTTGTGAAAAAGATTTTCAAGAATTTAAAGATAATGTTACCTCCGCTCCGGTGTTGACCGTAGCGGAAAGCAATAAAGGCTTTGTAGTGTATTATGATGCTTCCCGAGTGGGCTTGTGATGTGTCCTCATGCAGCATGGTAAGGTTATAGATAGATTATGCTTCTAGGCAACTCAAAGTTCATGAGAAGAATTATCCAACTCATGACCTTGAGTTAGCTGTTGTAGTTTTCCCTTGAAATTATGGAGACATTATTTGTATAGTGTGCATGTTGATGTGTTTACTGACCATAAAAGTCTTCAATATGTGTTCACACATAAGGAGTTAAATCTCCGACAGAGAAGATGGTTAGAATTATTGAAAGATTACTACATGAGTGTGCTTTACCACCCTGGCAAGGCCATTGTGGTTGCGAATGCTTTGAGCCGTATGATATTGGGTAGTGTGTCTCATGTGGAAGAAGAGAAGAAGAACTTGTGAAGATTTTCATAGGTTGGCTCATTTAGGTGTGCGATTGGAAGATTCTCCCAATGGTGGTTTTATGGTCCATCATAACTCTGACTCATCATTAGTGGTGGAGGTGAAATCTAAGAAGCATCTTGATCTTCTATTGATGGAGTTGAAGGAAATGGTACTTGGAAATCTCAATGAGTCATTATCCCAAGGAAGGATGGTGTTCTTAGGTACCAAGGGAGATTATGTGTACCCGATGTTGAGGATTTTAGAAATTGAGTTTTAGAAGAAGCCCATGGTTCATGTTATTTTATATATCCGGGTTCCACCAAAATGTATCATGACCTTAGAGAGTTCTATTGGTGGGATGGTTTAAAAAGAGACATAGCAGAGTTTGTTGATAAGTGTTGCTGAACATCTCAAACTAGGTGGTTTAACCCAAATCATGGATGTTCGTACTTGGAAGTGGGAATCCATCAATATAGACTTTGTTGTCGGGTTGCCTCAAACTCGGAGGCAAAATAATTCTATATGGGTTATTGTGGATAGGTTGACCAAATCTTCCTATTTTATTCCTGTTTAGTCTACATATACTGCCAAAGATTATGCAAGAATCTACATTAATGAGATAGTGAGTCTTCATGGGATTCCTTTGTCCATCATTTCGGATAGAGGCGCCCAGTTCACTAATCATTTTTGGAAGTCTTTTCAAAAGGGTTTAGGTACTCAAGTGAAACTTAGCACCGCATTCCATCATTAGACGGATGGTAAAGCGGAACGTACCATTTAGAACCTTGAAGACATGTTAAGATCATGTGTTATTGAATTCAAAAGAATTTGGGTTGATCATCTACCTTTGATTGAGTTTTCTTACAACAATAGCTATCATTTGAACATCTCCATGACACCTTTTGAATCTCTTTATGGTAGAAGGTGTACACTCCAGTTGGATGGTTTGAGGTTGGTGAGTCCTCATTATTGGTCTAGAGATTATTTATGAGGCTATAGAAAAAGTTTGAATCCTAAAAGATAGCTTGAAGATAGTGTATCGACAAAAGTCTTATGCCAACAATAGAAGGAGATACCTTCAATTTGAAATAGGTGATCATTTCTATTTGAATATTTCACCTATAAAAATGGTGATGAAATTCGGTAGAAAGGGGAAGTTAAGTCCCCAGTATGTTGGTCCTTATGAAGTTTTACAAGAAATTGGGAAGGTTGACTATGAGTTGAAACTACCTAGTGAACTAGCTTTGGTTCATCCGGTGTTTCATGTTTCTATGCTCAAGAAATGCATAGGCAACTCGGTGTCTATTCTTTCTATTGAAGGTTTAGGGGTGGATGAAAACCACTACTATGAAGAGGTTCCGGTGGAGATCCTAGATTTCCAAGTCAAGAATTTGAGGAACAAGGAGGTTTTCTCTGTAAGGTTCTATGGAGGAACCACCTTGTCGAGGCTGCAACATAGGAGGCTGAAGCCGACATGAAGTCCCGCTACTCTCATCTTTTTACTCCTTGAGGTCTGACATTCCTCTTCGTAGAGAAATTAATGAATTATCATGAAATTGACTTGTTTTCCTAAATAGGTGAATTTTTTGGTAAAAGTTATACCAATTTGAGTTAAGATAAATGCTTTCAAACTCTATTCTTGCACTTATATGATATATGTATGCATGTTGTCTTCTTGATATTTTGTTGTTGTCTTGTCTTCTTGATATTTTGTTGTTGTCTTGTCATCTTGAGAAGAACTATAACATGGTAACTCTTGATGTATTTTGAGCTCATGTTGATGTTGACAAGGAAATTCCTCATTATGTGTTATGAAATGTTAAGCTCTCTTATATGTACATCATGAATTGAGTGCTATGTGTAATGTTATGGAATTTGTTGAAAGGATTTGTGAAGTAATCTTATGAGCTGTGACTCATTATAATTTTATGATGTTGTTGGTTGGGCTTCTAGTATTGAGTCTTTTCCTACCCTTCAAAAGATTTTAGTGTCATTTGGGGATGACTTAGACTTGAGATTAATCTATTAAATAATTTTAAAAATGATGTTACCAGACCTATATTAATGTAATAAGTTCATTTGGAAAAGGTTATATCCAAAATGACATAGAAAGACATTGACGTCCGGAAACTAGCTAATTTGAACTAGTCGACGTTCCTATGTTTGGTGAAGTTTTTGAAGTTTCAAATGAAGTCCAAAACATGTAAAGAGACCTTGTATAGGTAGTATGTAGTACAAAGTTCCAAACGTCCATGTAACGACACCCCAAGGACAACCCAAAGGGTCCTTGGGGAGGACCCAAACATGGGTGAGCAGGCTGCCTGGAAGTTTGCGAACAGGCACAAGTACGCGACGCGAGTTCCTCACGAGGTGTACCGCCACAGGATGTGAGGGGAATCCTCACGTACGCGAGGCTGACACACATCTAACAGGCAAAACTCAAAATTCATAAAAATGACGGGATTTGGCTCCACGATGTGCAGGCACTTCCCAGAATCATTAAAGTCATATTTTTGGCAATTTAACTTCATAAAAGGACCCATTTAAGTAGAGGGTATTTTGGGTAATTCATAGGAAAACTATATATGTATAATAGTTCAGTTTTAGACCACTTTTTACACGTCGAAATTAGATTCAAACGAAAATTCTCTCATCTCTCAAGAAATGCTCTTTTTTAAACACCATTGAAGAACAAGAAAAACTTAAGGAAAAAGACAAAGACTTCAAGATTTCCATTCAATTTTTGTGGAATATTCGTCAATAAGGTATGGGTTTTTTACTCTTGGGATTCATTTTCCTAAGAGATCATTTCAAATATAAGTTTTCAAGAAATTCAATTTTACTCTACAAAATGGATTTTCTTCCTAACTCGGGATAATGCACAAGTACCCCCTCAACCTATGCCCGAAATCTCAGAGACACACTTATACTATACTAAGGTCCTATTACCCCCTAAACTTATTTTATTAATAATTTTCTACCCCTTTTTGGCCTACATGGCACTATCTTGTGGGTCCAATGCTGGTTGACTTTTTTCATATTAGTGTCACGTAGACCGAAAAGGGGTAGAATTACTTATAAAATAAGTTCAGGGGGTAATATAACCTTATTATAGTATAAGTGTGTCTTAGGAATTTCGGGCATAGGTTGAGGGGGTACTTATGCATTTACCCTCCTAACTCTAGATTTATGATTTTCTATGAAAAATAATCGTTTCCTATGGTCGATTTTATATGAATTGATAAGTATGTGGTAAGTTATGTTTGAATCTCATGTGAAGCATGTTCTTATCTAATTGGTGGTTTCGAATGGGTTTTACCTAATACTTGACAATATGTAAACTGTTGGGATTGGAATTAAGACTTGAATGAACTCTTTAATGACCTTTTCCTTATCCTACATTATGAATTTATCTTGTATATGATTTGAAGAGTTATTCTTGGTTATGCTATTGAGTATTTCACAATGTCATGGTTATGAATGTTGTAAATTGAATGTAAGTTCTTGAATAAAGTACTTGGAAGCAAGAGGTAAGTCTTCTAAGGTTGTGATTACTCTATGATGTTTATGTTAGCCTATGAATTACGATAATATGTTAATGAAGTATGCATGATATTGCTATTAATATATGTCGGGCTATGAACATGCTAAATGTGAGATCATGATAAGAATACCAAAAAAAGCAAGTTAATGATTTCCGCTTGTATGTTTTACACAAGGTTATTATGTTATGTTAATCTCACATATGAAGGGTTATGGTGAAAGGAATTCTCATCTAATCCTAAAGAGCTTATGATCATGTTTATACAAGGATTCCATGTTTAGCTAACATGGTCCATGTCGGTTAAGGCGTATATTCCCTCATGTAAAATGAAAGGCAAGTAAATGGATGTTGACTACGGTGACTTGAAGAGTCTACTTAGTGTAAGTAGGGGTATGGGATTCTACCTATACATTTCAAAATTTGACTCGAATAGAAGTCCTATGAGATTGTTCTTATTTAATATGATAACATGAAAAGTTTGATACTTATGATATATGATGTTACCCTTATATGATGTTGGCAATGTTGATGAACATGTTATATTGTTATGACATGAACTACTATGTTAAAAGTTATATGAAGCAAAACTTTACTTATGGTCTCTTATCTTATCTACTTGGTTATGTGGAGTTATGGGGCTTCATATGACCATTGCACTTCTAGGTTGGGGATGGGATCATTGGTAAGTGTTTTGTAGGTTATGTTTATATGTTCTATTGAATATGAAATGTTAACATGTCTCTGATAATATCTCTTTAATTACATGTTTTATGTTGATGGAATCCTTGACTTGTATATGTTCTATGGTATGTGCATTGAAGACTTTCATGTGACTTAGATGAATTATCCTTTTTCGTGCATGTCCTTAAATGTTATGTGCATATACCCATACTTAGTACATGTGGCGTACTTAATTACTTTATATTACTAAAAATGTAGGGTTCGGCAGTTGAAGATTAAGAAGGTCGATTGAAGAAGCTTGGAACTCTTTCTCCAAGTGTTTGTATGTCCTCATGTTTGGGGATGGTATATTTTCATATTCTAGCTTACAAAGACTTTGGTAGATTTTTAGAATACTCATATTTCCATTATATTCTTTGGTTTCTTTTGTATTAAGGCCTATATGACATATTGACTATTTAACGGCTAAGTTCAGATTCATATATTTTAGATGGTTTATACATGTGAGATAAGTTCTTAGAATATCGTATGCTATTATCAATCTTAAGTATGAAGTCTAAGTATACTTCACATAGTATTAAATGTTTTTACATTTTTTATAATTTTAATTGATGACATGTTATGATGAACGCTAATAGGCTTGTTTGAGTCCTCTGAAAGGACGACGACGCCGATCGTATCTGGGGTGTGCTCTTCGGGTGTGACAATCCAGGTGAAGATCTTTTGTGAATCCGTATATCGTTACGAGATTTGATATTATTCTCGAACAACTCCTTGATCCCCTTAGCGTTTCCACATCTGTTGATGAGTCTATTATAGATGGAGGAGTTTATAGTGATTGTACCTTTTCTTTCAATCACAAAATCGCAAAGACACCATGGCTGAGTTATTTGAGTTAGATATGGTGGACTTTGATGTTATTCTTGGTATAGATTGACTTCATGATTGTTATGCCTCAATTGATTGTAGTTTCGACTAGTTAAGTTCTAGTTTCCTAACGAGCCAGTTATTGAGTGGAGCATTTGTTCAATAGTGCCTAAGGGTTCTTTTATTTTGTATCTTAAGGCCATAAATTTAGTTTCCAAGGGTTGTAGCTATCAATTAGTCCAGGTTGATGACTCTAGTGTTGATACACCACCTATTCAATCAGTTTTTTTGTGAGTGAGTTTCCAGAGGTCTTTCCAAATCATGTTCCCATAGTCCCTCTTGAGAGAGAAATAGACTTCATCATCGATATTATTCCTTATACTCGACCTATCTCTATTCTCTCATACAGGATGGTTCTAACGGAGTGGAAAAAGTTAAAAGAGTATTTGAAATACCTTCTTGATAAAGAATTGATTCGACCACGTGTCTCACCTTTGGGTGCTCCGTCTTACCTGTGAGGAAGAAAGATGATTCTCTTAGCATGTGTATTGACTACGGCCAATTGAACAAGTTTACTACAAAGCATAAGAATCCACTTCCAAGATTCGATGATCTATTTGATCAGCTTGAGGGTGGCACTTGATTCTCTAAGATAGAGTTATCGTCAGTTGAGAGTAAGAGAAAGTAATATTACAAAAACAGCTTTCAAGACACACGATGGTCATTTTGAGTTTCTATTCATGTCATTTGGTTTGACTAATTCTCCTAAAAAATTTATGGACATTATGAACAAAGTGTTTAAGCCTTATCTTGATATGTTTGTAATTGTTTCCATTAATTACATTTTGATTTATTCGAGGAATGAGGAGGATCATGCTAGTCATTGTAAAGTATAGTTCTTCAAACTGTTTATATATATATATATATATATATATATATATATATATATATATATATATATATATATATATATATATAATATGCTAAATTTTCCTATTGTAAGATTTCGCTTTAGTAAGTGGCGTTCTTAGGTGACATTGTTTCTGGTGATGGGATTCGAGTTGACACTTAGAAGATTGAGGCAATGCAGAATTGTCCTAGACACACATCTCCAACTAATATTAGAAGTTTCTTATGATTGGCTAATTAATATAGAAGGTTTATCGAGGGATTTTAATCTATTTCATCCCCGTTGAAAAGGTTAACTCAGAAGAAAACAAAGTTTCAATGCTCTAAAGCTTGTGAGAAAAAATTTCAAGAATTGAAAATAGGTTGACTACTACCCTGGTATTGACCATACATGAAGGTACACAAAGTTTGGTTGTGCATTGTGATGCGTCCAGAGTTGGACTGGGTTTTTTATTCATGCAAAATGATAAAGTTATAGCTTAGTTCTCACGACAACTTAAGATTTGTGAGAGAAAATACCCAAGCCATGATCTAGAGTTGGTTGTTGTAGTGTTTGCATTTAAAAGATGGTGTCACTCTCTCTATGGTGTTCATGTTGATGTGTTCACTGATCACAAGAGTCTTCAATTTGTGTTCAATCAAAAATAGCTTAATCTCATACAGAGGAGGTGGTTGGAGTGACTTAAGGATTATGTTGTGACTATTTTCTATCACCCATGTGAGGCTAATGTTGTTGTTGATGCCTTGAGTAGGTTGTTGAATGGGTATTACTTCCCATGTCAAAGAAGGCAATGAAGAGTTAGCCAAAGATGTGCATTGACTTTCACGATTGGGAGTACGTTTATAGATTCGAATGATGGAGGAGTAATGGTGATGAATGGGGCTGAATCATTGCTAGTGCCCGAAGTGAAAGAGAAACAAGACTAAGACACTTTTTTGCTTGAATTTAAGGCAAATGTTCATGAAAAGAAAGTAATGGCTTTTGAAAAAGGGGGAGATGGTGTGTTAAGGTATCAAAGTAGATTGTGTGTATCAAGGGTGTACATACTCCACGAGAGGATCATGGAGGAATCTAATAGATCCAGATACTCTAACAATCTTTGCTCCACGAAGATGTATCCTGACTTGAGAGAAGTCTATTACTAGAGTAGTATGATTAAGTATATTGCAGAGTTCGTTGTTAAGTGCTCCAATTGGCAACAAGTAAAGATAGAGCACAAGAGGCTTGATGGTATGGCTCAAAGCATAGATATTTAGGAATGGCAGTAGGAAATGATCAATATAGATTTCATTTATTGTTTACCATAGTATCACATGGAACATGATTTAATTTAGGTGATCATAGATTGCATGACTAAATCATCCCATTTCTAACTGGCAAAGACTACATTTCCTGCAGACGATTATGCGATGTTTTATATTCAAGAGGTAGTCAGATCCCATGAACTTCCAGTGTCCATCATTTCAACGCACAATTTTTGAAGTCTTTCTAGAAATGTTCGGGTTCGAATGTAAAATAGAGTACATCTCTTCATCCTAAGATTGATGGTCAAGCAGAGCGTACGATTCAAACTTTAGAGGATATGCTCAGGGCGTGTGTGATTGATTTAAACGGTAATTAGGATGATCACTTACGTATGAGTGAGTTTGGTTACAATAAAATTTATCACTAGCATCCAAATGGATCATTATGAGGCTCTTTATGGGAGTTGATGTAGATCTCCTATTGCATGGTTTGAGATTTGTGAAGATAGGTTGGTAGGACAGAATTGATTTCATTAAGCTATGGAGAAAGTGAAGGTCATTCAAGAAAGGTTGAAAATAATGCAAAGTCGTTTGAATTCCGGTAACGATGAAAGGACAACAAACTTATTATTTGAGGTGGATGATTGGGTTTATTTGAAGGTTTCACACATGAAGAGTGTTATGAGGTTTTTCATATAGTGGTCCTTACACGATATCCAAGAAGATTGACAATGTAGCCTGTCACACCCCTTTTTTTTCCTCAAATTTTTTTTTTTGATTATTTTTGTTTCGAAATAAAAAGAGTTTTTCCAATTAAAGTGACATTTGGAAAGGGATAATTATTATTCAGAGTCGCCACTTGGAATTGAGTTTTGGTGTTCCAAGTCACCTTATTTAAATCCCTAATCAAAAGGAAATTTGACTCTATTTTATTGGTCTGTGAACTAGAAATTCGGGTAAGGAATTCTGTTGACCGAGGGGAAGGTGTTAGGCACCCCTCGAATCCCGTGGTTCTAGCACGGTCGCTTTATTGACTTTTAATATGACTTAATTTTTTTTTTTGGAAACTGTATTATTTAACTTAATAATAAAATTGTTATTTATTTTCAGATTTATTCTAAACTTATTTTAAACTGACTAATTTTGCTTTTACATTTTTTTTTATATATATTTTTTATGTTATTATAGGGATGAATTATATAGGTATTTTATAGTTAGAAAAAAAATATTTAGAGTTCACGTTAATTTAGAATTTCTAATTATTTTTTTAAAAAAAAATAGAAAGATGAAATTTTATGAGATTTGAATTAGTTGTAAAATCACAAAAATTCTAAATAGATTAGGATTATATTGATTTTTTAAGAAAGGTTAAATTTTATTATTTTTTTTATCTTTTAATGCATGTAACAATTTTTAACATTCTGTCTTCTTTTTTTAAAAAAAAAATAATTATTATTTTTAGATTAATTCTTTTTGTTTACGTTTGTTATCTTTTTTGATATAACTAATTTTTATTTTTTTATTTTTTTACGTTCCTTACTAAAAGAATAATTTTGTGCTACATCCTTTTTTTTTTTACTTTTTTATTTTACTTTTTCTTTCTTTTATGTTTTTAACTTTTTTCCTTTTACGTTTTTATTCTGATTCTCTTTTTTCTAGTTTTTCACGTTTTTTTTTTTACTTTTTTTTTAAAAAAAAAAATTCTGTTTCTGTTTTTTGGAAAAATCTGCTTTTTTTTTTGTTTCTTATTTTTTTTCTTCTGTAAGTCTGCTTCTCTCTCTTTTTTTTATTTTTTTATTTTATCATTATTTTTATTATATTATTATTTTATAATTTTTGTCTTCTTCTTTTTTTTTCTTTTTTTTTTTCAAATTATTTCATACTAATTTTGTTACTCTTTTTTTTATTATGTTATTATTTTTTATTTTTAAACGTTCTATTTTATTAATTTTAAATTTGTATTTTTATTTTTATTTCTTACTTCTCCTTTTTATTTTTTACGTTTTCTATTTTTTTAATTTACGTTCTTTTTTTGTTTCTGTTAAAAAATTTTGTTATGTTTTTTTTTTATTATTATTATATTTTCATGCCCTTTTTTTTCTTTTTATTTTTAAAATCTCTTTTCTCTTTATATAATTTCTCAATTTTTACTTCTGTTATTATTATTATTTTTTTTATTATAATTATTATTATTATTATTATTATTATTATTATTATTATTATTATTATTATTAGTTTATAATATTAATCTCTAAATGAAATTTATTTACCTTTTAATTACAATTCTACTTAGATTAGTTTTTCTTTTTGAAAAAATCATTTATTAGTTATTATTTTTATATCCTAATCTAACAAGTCTACAATTAATTCAACAAAAATCTTCTAAAGTGAAAATAGACGAAAAAATATATTAATCTATTTAAATTCAACAACTCAATATCATGAAGAAACATAAATTGCAAAATCTATCTAAAAAAACATAATAATAGTAATAACGTAACAATAATATAATACATGTGATTTGAAGTATTTCATGCTATTAAAATCAACTTTTCATAGAAGTAGTATTATTTAAATCACGCGAGAATTTATAGTTACCTCGCTGCGAAAATTGATACCACAAAAAGCGAGTTGTATCCACAAATTTGGAATCACGATCAAATCTCTAACTCTAACCTAATTCTCAAAAGAAATAACTCGTTTTTTTCTATATTTCTCTCTGTATTTTTCTCTATATCTCTCTTTTCCTCTCTGTATTTCTTTTTTATCTGTCCTTCTATATTTCAACTGAACGTGTTTTTATAATATTTTTGGCTGAGAGTTTGGTGCTAATTCAAAGGAACCTAATAGAGTTGGATTAGGATTTTATTTGAAATATTGTTGAGGGAATTGGGGTTGAGATAAGGATGGATATAAAATAAATAAATAATAATAATAATAGAAAACTAAAAAATATATAAAAAAAAAAGTGAAATTAACGTCAAAGAGAGAGAAGAAAGAAAAAATAAATAAAAAAATAAATAGGATGAGATTTTTTAGTAAAATAGGTTAGGAAGTTGGGAATAATTAGGATAAGGGGAAGGTAATTTGAATATTTAGGACTCCCCTTTTTTTTTCTTCTTCTACCATTATTTTTAAACTAATTAAAAGTTGAAGATTTAAAACAAATACCATAAATTCATAATTTTTATCATTAAAGTAATTTACACAATTTATTTATTTATTTATTTTAAATATAACCCCTTTTTAAGAAAATTGGTGTTTGACTCTTTATATTTTGGTAAAAAAATTAGGTGTTCACATAGCCTATGGAGCTATCGCTAGATTTAGCAGCATTCCATCAGGTATTCCATATTTCAATGTTGAAGAACTGCATGTGTGATCCTTCACTTATTATACATGCCAGATATATTGGTTTTCAGGACAACCAATCTTTTTAGGAGATTCCCGTTGAGATACTTGATGGTCAGGTTCGTGCGAACCAAAGAGGTAGCATCAGTTCAGGTCTTATGGAGGAACCAGTTTGTTGAGGAAGCTACTTGGGAGGCTTAGGAGGACAAAAAAAAATAGACACACATATCTCTTTGCTTTCAGAGAAGCCTAAAACCAAGGTACAAATTATTTTCTTGGTACTTCTTAAGTTGAAATGTTGTGTTAAATTCCATGTTGAGTGTTTAAGATGGGTGTTAGATGTTGCCACCCTTATCCTAGTTAGTGTGATATCATTTGAGGACGAATGTTCCCAAGGGAGAAATAATGTAAAACCTCGATATTAAAAGTGCTATATTAAGAAAGAACTTATTTAGAAAGGGCTAATTTGAGAATGATTCATGTGAAGCCTAAGTTATGAGTTTTAGGTCAACTTCAAACGATCGTGACTTTCAATACATAATGTGTTAGGTGGCAATAAGATATCAAATGAAAGATCTTGTAATCCTCACATCAACGCCGCTGAGTTTGCTAAATTTTAGTTTAGATAGGAAAGACATGCCCATTTGAATTCCGTGTGTCTAATTAAATAAATTTACCCTAATTAATGAGCGGTATTTGGTCTCTTCCTTACCTTATCAACTTTAAATGTTTTAAGTAATATTTTAGGTTATAAGCTAATTTGGGTTAGTTTTTACAACTCTAAATTATGCTTAGGGGTTTGATAGAAGTTCAAGAGGAAAGGTTCAAGGCATTAGTAAAGAATTCTAAGATTTGTCAATGAATTTTGCCAAATTAAAGTAAGTTTTCTTAGTGTTGGATCCGTTCACCTACACGCCAACTATGTAAATTTCATTCATAATTTCTTTCGGAATGGTTAATGTTTTAAATTCTTGATAGTTGGTCTTGAGGTTTTGTTATTCATGCTTTGCTTATGGAGTTTGATGAATTCTTGATGTAAGGATTTTGATCTTTGAGAATTTTTCTTGATCATAGTGAGCAAATTCTCGTTTACTTGTATTGGGTAAATGAATCTAAGGAAAATTTGAGGAAAACAATCATTTTAATTAAATTAGGGTCGGGAAATGAGAATAAAATTCATCAAATTGATCTAGGAAAAGTCTGGTGCGACGCACCCTAGATGCACTAGAAGGTCTGGCATGGCGTGCCAGTAGTGCGTCAAGAATGAGTCTTTGATAGTTTCCCATGAATTCTAGTGCTAAAGGTAAGGAAATTACTCCCCTAATCTGTATTTCAATTCGTAGAACTTAGAATCTTGGATAATTATCGTTGAGAGAGGATTTTGTCCTGAACTTAATAGTGGGAAAAGCCATAGTTGAACATTAGGATCATGGTTGGGTCTTGAATTAACAATTTTATTATTGCACAGGAAAATTAGACCTATTTTAGTGATACTTGGATCTTCTTGTTTTAGATCAAGAACAAGCTAAAAGACTTTAGAAAGGGAAGTCTCACATGTCATGGGAGTATTTAGGTTTGATTTAAAGGTAGATGATGGTTCGATTTCTTGCTTGTGTGATAAATGCAGGATAATTTCTTCATTGATGACTGTGTTGTATGTGAATAGTGAAATGTGTATAAAATTTAATGAAATGATTATGTGCGAACAACTATATGCCATGAACTATTACTTGACCATGTGACTATATATACTATTCATTATGATGTAGATCTGATTGTGGCTGTGTTGATTGGATTTGTTGTAACATGTCGACAAATACATTGGAACGGGTATCACATTTCAATACATATATGAGACCGAGTGTCACGTACCGACACATACATTAAATTGAGTACCACATTCTGACACACTAACAGTTCGGGTGTGGGTTCCATGAGAGGACCACTTGTGCATTTTGTTAGGATCGAATCCACTCACATACCTGATGAATGAAGAACACAAGAACTTTAGAGAGAAAGAGATGAGAGGTCCAGAGAGAGAAAGAGAGAAATCAATATTTCGTGGTAACACACCGTGAGTAAACTTCCACAGCGGTGGGGTATATATATTAATAAATCAGAGTATTTTTGGTTACAAAGAATAAATGGAGAATAAACCACATGAACATTAATATATGACAGTACATAAAATAGTAATCAGGCTCCACAACCTAACAATTCTCCCACTTGGAGACTGATTCAGTCATCCAAAAATACATTCTAAAAAAAATTATCTCTTCATCATCAACATCATTACCGCACTGCAACATCTGTAGAAACAACTACAGAAGATCAACCGAGGTTTTGCATAACCCCAGTTTCCCAACATCAACACATTTCATCAACATGTTTTCCGGGTTCTATGAACCCTCTATCTTCTCCAAGCACATGTCACCATCCTCCACTGCCCTGCCAGTGAAATGGTACCGCCTTCTGATGTGCTTTGTCTTCGAATGATAGACAGGATTCTCACCAATTGTATGGCACTCTGGCTATCTGAGTAAAGAATCCGCTTTGCTTCTTGCCCAATTCCTCCAGATAATCTTCCAGCCATATCATCTCTTTTCTAGCTTCAGTTATTGCCACATAGTCAGCTTCAGTAGATTAAAGAGAAACACACTTCTGAAGTCTGGACATCCAACACACTGTTGTTCCACCTATGGTGTAAATGTACCCAGATGTACTCTTGCTCGAGTCCACACCCCCACCAAGATCAGCATCCACAAAACCCTGTAGAGTAACCTTGCCTTTGCCAAAACAAAGTGAAGTACTGGATGTACCTCTCATATATGTCAGAAGCTACTTCACAGCTTCCCAATGCTCTTTTCCCGGGTTCGCCATGTACCTGCTAACAACTCCCACTGCATGTACTATAACAGGTGTAGTGCATACCATAGCATACATTAAACTCCCAACAGCTGAAGTATATGGAACAAGTGCCATATGCTCATGCTCCTCGACTGTCATTGGTGACTGCTCCTTTGACAATTTAAAGTGATTTGCCAATGGAGTAGTCCTGCGCTTAGCATCATTAACCCTGAATCTGATCAACACCTTCTCAATGTACCACTCCTGAGATAGATTTAAAGTTCCAGCAGATCTATCCTGAGAAATCCTCATCCCCAAAATCTACTTCGCTGGACCTAAAGCTTTCATCTAAAACGTTGCAGACAACCTTTTCTTCAGATTATTAATCTCCCTAATACTAGATCCTGCAATCAACATATCATCCACATACAAAAGTAGAAAGACATATGAATTAGTGTATTTCATGAAGTAACAACACGGATCCTTTTCAGCTTTGCAGAATCCGCCCTTGGTCATGAAGGAGTCAAACTTCTTGTACCACTGCCTTAGAGCTTGCTTTAGTCCATACAAGCTCCTGGTGAGCTTCCACACCATGTGTTCCTTGCCTGGAACCAAAAATCCTTCCTGTTACTACATATAGATCTCTTTATCTAGATCTCCATGTAAAAATGGATTTTTTACATCCATTTGCTCTAGATACAAATTCTCCGATGCAACAATAGTCAACAAAATTTGAATAGAGGTTAATTTAATAACAGGAGTAAATATTTCAGCATAATCAATACCTTTCCTTTGTGAATATCCTTTAACTACTAAACGAGCCTTGAACCTTCTTTTTCCATCTGGTTCAGTCTTGATTCTGAACACCCACTTGTTCAGCAAGGCTCTCTTCCCTGCAAGTAATTCAGTCAACACCCATGTAACGTTCTTCTCAAGTGACCTCATCTCATCGTCAATCGCTTGATCCCACTTGATCGAATCCTCCACCTGTAGGGCCTCATCAAAAGACTCTGGTTCCATCTCATCAGTCAGCAATAGATAGTGTAATGAAGGAGAATACCTATCTGGTACCCTTATGGTTCTGGATGATCTCCATAACACCTGCTCAAGTTTAACTTGCTCCACTTCAGATTCTTCAGTAGGAGTTGGTTGAGTATCTTCTTCGACATCTCTGGGTTACTCTTCTCAGACTCAACCTCAACTCCCACTTGCTTTGTGATCTCTACAACCTTCTGCTCTTTGTCCTTGTACAGGACAGACTCATTAAATATCAAATCACAATGTCTCAAGATCTTTCTGCTCTTGTCATCCCAAAACCTGTAACAAAACAAATCTGAATCATAGCCTATGAAGTAACACTTCAAAGCCTTGGCATCAAGCTTGTCTCTCTTTTCTGGATCAACATGAACATAAGCAGTGCAACCAAAAGTCCTCTAGTGTGAGTACTTTAGTTCTTTTCCTGTACACACCTCCTCTGTAATCTTGAACCCTAAAGGAACTGATGGTCCCCTGTTGATCAAGTATGCAGCTGTGCTCACAGCATAAGCCCAAAATGTTTTGAGCAGCCCACAGTGTATCCTCATACTCCTTGCATGCTCATTCAATGTTGTGTTCATCCTCTCAACAATTCCATTCTGCCTTGCCTTACCAGGAATTGTTCTCATCAATCTGATTCCCTCAGCTGCACAAAATGCCTTTAACTCTGATTTGTCATGCTCTCCTCCATTGTCAGACCTTAGGCATTTGACTATCAAACCAATCTGATTCTCAACTTCAGCTTTCCATTTCTTGAAAGTTGCAAACACATCTGACTTATGCTTCAATAAGTAAAACCATACCTTCCTGCTCAAATCATCAATGAAGGTAACATAGAATCTTGATCCTCCAAGTGATTATACTGGACATGGTCCCCAAACATCTGTATGGACCATTTCCAACAACACTTTCTTTGGCTCTCTAGGAGTCTTTGTGAAGCTTACTCTTTTCTATTTGCCCATAACATAGCTCTCGCAAAGACCTATATCAAAAGACTTTAGACCCTCGTATGCTCCTTTTGCAACTAGCATCTTCATTCTATTAGCACTCATGTGTCCAAGTCTATTGTGACACAGACATGAACCGAAAGCACCTTCAGCAACAACAGCCATGTTAATACACCCTGCAGTGGTGTACAAGGTTCCAGAATTGGTGTCATGAGCTACTACCATAGCACCTTTCACAATCTTCCATGAACCTTTCCCAAACTTTACTGCATATCCCGTGTTATCCAACTTACCAACAGAGATCAGATTTTTCTTGAGCCCAGGAATATATCTGACATCCTCCAATGTCCACTGGTTTCCCGAGGTGGTATTTATGCAAACATCCCCCCTTTCCTTCAATCCCTAAGGATTTATTGTCAGCAAGATACACCTTTCCAAAAATTCCAGATTTAAACTTTTGGAACAACTCATTGCTTGGAGACGAATGTAAAGATGCTCCAAAATCCAAAGTCCATGATTCAACCGAGCTATTTACACTAAGTATTAGAGAATCCCCAATGTCCTCTGCTGAATTTACAGAATCATTGTCATCTCCAGATTTCTGATTCTGTTTCTTCTTTGGCTTTGTACAGCTCATCCGAAAGTGCCCTTTTTCTCCACAGTTCCAACAAGTCACGTTTGATCTGTTTAAAGATTTTCCTCGATTCTTTAATATTGATCGACCATGTTGATTTTGTCCTTTCGTCTTACTTCTCCCACTTCGATCAACGCTGAGAGCACTACCCGATGAATCTCCCACTTCTCGTTTGTGAAAACTTTTGCTAAGAACAACATCACGAATTTCATCAAACTTCAGTTTCTCAGATCCACGGGAATTGCTAATCGCAACAAAAACAGTATCCCAAGACTCGGGCAGAGATGACATCAAAATCAATGCCTTAATTTCATCTTCAAAATTAATATCCACATAATTTAGTTGACTCACAATCATATTGAACTCATTCATATGATCAGAAACAAATCCATTCTCAGATATCTGTAAATTGAATAATCTACGCATCAAATATACCTTGTTCATCGCCGATGGTTTTTCATACTTGTTTGACAGTGCCTTCAACAGATCAGACGTAGTCTTCTCCTTCACGATGCTGAACGCCACGTTTCTTGACAAAGTCAACTGGATCAACCCTAGATCCTGGCGATCCTTGACCTTCCACTTCTCCTCCGTCATGGATTCCGGTTTCACCCCGTTTAACGGTTCGTGAAGATCTTTCTGGTACAGATAATCTTCGATCTGCATCTTCCAGAAACTAAAATCGGATCCATAAAACTTCTCAATTACAAGCTTCGAACTATCCATCTTCAGTGATCGCGTTGAATCTCCTTAGCTTTGATACCAGTTGCTATGATAGAATCCACACACACATACTTGATGAATGAAGAACACAAGAACTTTAGAGAGAAAGAGATAAGAGATCTAGAGAGAGAAAGAGAGAAATCAATATTCTGTGGTAACACCCCGTGAGTAAACTTCCACGGTGGTGGGGTATATATATTAATAAATCAGAGTATTTTTGGTTACAGAGAATAAATGGAGAATAAACCGCGTGAACATTAACATATGACAGTACATCAAATATTAATCAGGCTCAATAACCTAACACATTTTGCGTGTTTACTGTGTAGGAATTGCTTGTGTATATTGTGGTTACTGGAACAGTTGTGTGATCCTACTAGTACACAGTGGTTGTGTACTGATATTGCACTTGCTCGTTTTTTGTTGAGTACATACATCTTCAAGCAGCTACAGAGATAACTCAATTAGGAGAATACTGGTCGAGACCGAATTCAAGGGTAAACCACTACTTCCAGGCTACCATGAATCCTGTATTGTTTGGTACATTCTTTTAAAACTCAAAGTTTTTAGTTAGATTTATTCGTATGTTCATTTTTGGGGTTTTGCCCCTCTTTCTTAGACTTGTTTATTGGTAGGGGTTGACTTACGCAATAGTTTGTATAATTGTTTATTTATAACCTTTTAGAGTTTATTAAAACTCTATTTTTATCCCAATTAAAAATGCTTCCATATCGTTAAATACTTATGTTCCTTATATTGTTTAACCAGGGTGCAGTAGTAGTTCTCCCATCGGTGGGTTATTGTGGGTTTCAATTGGTGGTATTGGTCATGAAAAAATTGGTATCAAAGCCCTAAATTTGTTCTCTCACTGTACCAAAATGAGTATAGTAGAGTCTTGCATAACGGTACAGAGACGTATGTACTTTTCTTTGAAAGAATATAAAATTGTAGGAAATCTCACTATCTTCTTCTTTTTTCGTGCTATCACTTGATTTTAATTGGTATCTAATCTCCTCAATCTTCTGTTTGCAAATGGTTAACATCTGATACAATGGCTCAAGCCTGCGGTCCACACCAATGAGCCATCTAGGGAGCTCGCAAGAGATCACATTCAAGGTAGGGGTAGAGGAAAAGAAAGAGTCGCGAACAAGGAAGGGTAAAACCATCCAGAAGTGAAACCCAAACTGAATATTCTCCCAGGCAAGAGTCCTATCTTGCGCCCCAAGAAAAGGTACAAGAGAATGTGGAAATCAAAAATGAGGACGATGTTGGACCAGAGGAGGTACAAGTTGAGACTACATGTATTCCTCCCTTAAACATAGTTCTAAAGAACGACGGTCTGTTGAGTGTCTCCATTCCATAATACTTTAACTTCTTGGAATTTGGGTACTGGGACTACTCTCTGATCATTACTTCAAACCAGCAGGACGGACCATCGTGGCTGTGATGGTCCGTCAAAGACTTCCGCAATCCCACACTAGGTAAGAATTCCCCATCTTCCTTAAGCAGCTACTTTCCTCACTACGATGCCACCTACGGACCGTCATAGACTCAACGGACCATCTTAAGCTCCGTAGGTGGTCTCTTATTCATTTCTCGATCAAAAACTTTCGCGTTCATCTATGGACAGATTTCCTGCAAAAAAGAGAAACTTACATAAAAATAAATACAAAAAGGCTTTTGGACACACACTAAACTTAAGGAAAAAGCATTAAAACTACTGTGAAACAACGGTACATCACATTGTCACCAATATCAAACAAGACCCACATTTTCTCTAGTGTGCAATGTTCATCACAAGAAGACTCATTCGATAATCTACTAGTTACAACGAGATATACAAAGTTCACACATTGTCTATGCAACTTCATATGCATCATCGTAGCCATGCATTCATTTTTGTTCAATTAAAATCATTATTCAAGTCATTGGTATTGATCATGGCTCATAGTTAAATTTGCTCAAGAACAACCACAATCATACATTAAAGGTGGCAAATTTTTTTCAGAAAGATTACCACTTGCATTAATAATGAGTCATAAGCTCAAACATCCAAAAAAAAAATATCAAAACACAATTTGAATTAAAAAACCCCAATATTTACAAAAGTAGTCACAAGACGCTAGTATGAAAATACCTCACGCCACTACAAAAAATTCACTTGACCTCAAATGTAGCAAAATATTAAAAAGTCAATAAAAAGACAAAGAGGGAGATAAAGAAGGCTTCTGTCTACACAATTGTTGCATCAGTCGAGGCATTAGCGCTCGGTGCAACATCAATACTACAGGCTCCACTAGGTTTATCATGGATGTCTCTGTTACCGATATATGAATCACCTATTGTACAATCATCTCCTATACCTCTGGCAGGTTTCCATAGATTGTCTCATCTGGCACCTATATCTGCTTTTCGTTTGTCTCTTCATCTAACTCAGCAGTTGCCACATCATCCATCGACACATCTCCGGTGGTGGACAGAGTAATATCATAAGTTGTTGGGGCATCCATATCATCAATTGCCTCCAAAAGTGAAGTGAAGTATGTGGACATGAAGTAGGCCACATCCTTTCTCAAACTAGCAACCTCGGGTTTCAAATTTGTAAATTCTGAAGTAGCCCTCTATCAACTCTCACAAGTTTCTACTCTCGTCGTGAGAGTGTCAATTGATTCCGTAGAGGGTGTCAATACATATAGGATATCCCTCTCAATAATTCATGGTAGCTCAACATCCAATCGGGTAGCCCGTACATCAACCGAATAGGCTAAGTTCCCCATCTTCATGATCATGGACTGAGTAATCCTGGTGGGTTGGGAAGTCGTAGAAGCACCAGGAGCCTGGGATGAAGTAGAAGCAGGTGTACCTGCAGTCCCGGGGTCGGAGTAGGAAAATATGCCTCTGCAGGTATCTTCTCTACATGAACCTCTGGGTATGCATCCACTGGAGCTGCTCTCCTCCTATTTTTCTCCTCCCGAGTGTACTCGACCTTTATACGTTGAATATCTATGAAGGATGGTAGGGTGACCTAGATGTCCCTCTTCTCGTCAGGAGGAACTCCTGCACGCCATCTTAACTCTATGATCAGGATTGAAAAGGAAAAGGACGTCTGGCGCTGCTTGGCCCCCATGGTAATCTTCTGCTCCTTAATAAGTCCAAAGTTGAAAGTCTTCCTGTAGATGATGGATCTGGGGTAGGCCGTCATTGGGTAGCAGAGGATGGACTAATTTTGTTAAGGCATGATGAAGCAGTTGATGAATCCCAACCAATACTGTGCAGTTATATTCAAGTCGTTATTCACTATTAGAGCTCCTGCCTCCATCCATCTCGGGGTGGTATCTGAAATCAGGAGGGCAAGACAACCCTTTAGATCATACAAGGACTTATCTTTATCTAGGACCACATATTAATGCTCAAATCAAGTAGCTTAGTCAAGCACATCATTGACTTTATGGTTGCTGCACCCCACTTGTATTCTCAACTGGTGTCGTAGTTATGCTCCGGTACCTCAGATACAGGCTCTTAGCCCTTTCCTTTGAGTACTTTAGGAGGTGCCTTCTTTCCCCTTTTAAAAGGGATAGTTTCCCCCTTATTAATAACTATGCCCCTTGATCTTTTGTGGGGTAGCATATCCAAGTCGTTTCTATCCGTATTTGCAAAAACATCAAAGAATGTTTATAATACTTAAAAAAATATACATAAATAAGTTGCAGAAAGACTCGCCGAACTGATAGGCGAGCCAGATTGGGCTCGCTATATGGTATCTCCAAAATTTTCTTGAAAAATGTTATGTCAGCAATGAGAATAGCCTTTTTGGAAAATCGTTGACATCATTCGGCAAGCACAGATTATCCCCGAAAGTGTTTTAGAGGTTAGGGGCGCAAAAAAGGTTATTTAAGAAGACTTTCAATGAGTCACCGCGTGCACTAGGCAAACTCAGGCATCTCGGTGAAAGTTAAAAAACTAAACTCAAAAGAACCACAAAATTAAAGGCGATCAAGGGGGATCTTGGCAAACCATCGAGTGGTTCGGCAAGCTCGACCTAGCTTGCCAAACTGCCCAACGTGCCTATTTTAAACTCCTACTTCCAAAACTAACCCGCAAGCCCTAATAACAAAATCAAACCATATACTTTCTCAAGTAAACCTAGACCCATTAGACCCATGCCACCGGGGTACCTAGACTTCCCCTAATTTTGACAAAATTGGTCATTTGACGATTTTCCCTTAAGAATGATGTCAAATGCTCCATCATTGGGCAAAGTATGTCATTTAGCACAATTTGGGCTACTCAAACTTCACCCTACTAGACTCAAAAATAAGGTTACTCAGACTTCACCTACCAGACTCTACAACATTTAAGCGCAACCCAATAATTTATGATCAATTTTTAAGCATAGTTTGAAAATCAATAACTTAGAAAATTTAGGGATAATATAAAAATTTAAATTGGCACAAAGCCACAAATCCATGATTTCAGAGAAGCCTAGCACACATCAATAAGAAATACACCATTGCAAATGAATTAAATCAATATTTAAGAATTCAGGGTTCGGAAAAACTAACCTTTAATACCGAATTACAATTTGCAATGATAGGCGGCAAAGATTGCCAACACCAAACACAAGAATGACCAACACAAAGCAAGAAAATGCAAAAATATAGGAATTTTGAAGTGTAGGTGTGATTGTATTGAAGTTAAAAGTTAGGGAATGTGAAAGAGTTTGAAACTTTAAACCTTTAGCCTTTTAAAAATTGTCCACTTCACGCCCATTCGTAATGTTATTTTTCCTCGTTGAACCACTTGGTGACACTCCGTGTTGTTACTTACCTCGCTGAGTTTAACAGGACCTCTGTTGACTTATGGTCCCCAATGGTGGAAAAACTCGGGTCAACGACCAATTTGGTGATCCTTCGAATTGTCCATGGGCCCGTCGAGTTTTACAGACTCCATCCTGATATTTTCCTTAGTCCAATGGCGGTCCATATCAAGCTCGCCACCTCTTTGGTGAGTCGTCGTCTACACATTTTGCTCGCCAATTTGAACTTTCCAAACACATTATACACTTCATCCTGCACAATCAACAAATCATCATTCCAAAAACAAAAATAAAGCAATAAAAACTTAGGTTGCCTCCTAAGAAGCGTTTTAGTTAATGTTGTGCCACGACGCAAGTCCCCACACAAATTTCATTCTTAGGGTTCGCCATAGTATCAATAGGCGACCCCCTTGTTGTCTCGGGTTTAAATGAGAAGAAATTTGACCCATTTAGGTCTTCAACTACTTCATAGAGACGGGATTAGAGGTCACCATCTGGTTAAGGGTCGATATATCTTCCTTAATTTACTTTAAAATTTTATCGGACCCTTCATCTTGTTAAGAATGCAAGACAACAGATCTTTAGTCCATCCACCCTCAGAATATTGGGCTTTTAACACTCGTGGGGAAGAACATACATATCCTTCTCCCTATTTCTTTCCTTCCAAGTGGGGTTACGATCCCTCCACCCTCTATCACGATCTCTCCAACCCTCATCCCTTTTCCAACCTTGCTTACAACTAGGTCTTCGGTAGTTTTCAAGACAACCACATCCTTGGTTTGCTAACAAGATTACTTCCTCAATTTACAGCGCTTCAAACATGCCCTTGTTTTACAGCGCTAGACACCCAACACTCGCATCATTTACACTTCTAGTACCAGCTCCCATGACATTCTTGGCTAAAATGTCAAGTTGTGTCATCATTTTTGCCATGTTTTGGTCCTTTTCTTAATCTTTATCAATTTGTTCTTTGGTCTATTTAGGGTCATTAACATTCAGCTCATTGACATCATTGAGATTGTCAATGTCATCTTAATTGCCCACTTGTATATCATTGCTTCTGTTGACACTCATTTCCTCTTTTTTAAATAACAACACACAAACAAAAATTAAAAGTAAGTAGATTCAACTATGACTAAAAATTAAAAAGTTCAATGTCACCGAAAGAATTTCAAACAATACCACTCCTCGGCAGTAGCGCCATTTTTATTAATAACATTTAAAATACACTTCATCCACTTCTAAGCGCCAACAATAGTTAATCAGTATATACCCAACTAAATGAGTTGTGGTCGAATCCCATAGGGAGAGGTACGTGTATAAGATTCAGTTGGAAAGTATGAACATGTTCAAATTAGTCATCAGTCATAGGAATAAAAATTATCGAATGAAAAACATCATTCATATCAAGGGGTGACATGAATGTCAAATTAGGGACTTTGGTTTTGATTACCCACTACAAATAGTGGTAAATAATAAAACTTAACAAATAATGAGATGGGTTCTTGGAATGTAGTGAAATTATAGGCTAATATAGGCAAATGAGTAATTGCAACTATTAGTAAATAGCTAGATATTAGTGAGTAAGATAGGCTATAGAGGAGATAAACTTTCTCTCAGACAATTTACCCCCGAATCAAGTTGATTTCTCTTGAACATCAACAATCATTCAAAATACTATTAGCCTTCACTTAGTGTATTCACTCTCTTGATCTGAATGTGTGCGATTGGATTTAGGATTCCCTCTCTTGACCTGAACCCATGTCAACACAATACCAATTGACCGTAAAGCAAAAACCTTAGTTCTAAAACCTCTCTCTTGAGCAAACCTAGAACACAAAGATAGAACTGTATTTTCAACTACAATTCTTAAATTAAACTGCAGTTAATGATTGAACTCACTTCTAATTAAACTAACAATTAGCAATACCCATAAACTAAATCAGTCCATAATCACGTTGTCACACCCCAAGAATTGGGGTTTTATCTAGACATCATAAAAAGGTAAATATCAACTGGGTAAGAGTACATTTGTCCCATATAATACTCCAATTCAAAGAATCTGAAAGACCCACTTCAAATTTTTCAAAGTAAAAAACATCATTTCTTCAAAGTTTAGGAAAAAATGAGAGAAAACTTGTTTCCCAGTTCAAAACTAAAAAATTTATTAGCTTAGATAGGATTCAGATACCAAACTAAATTTTCAAAATGTAGTTAATAGTCGCCAAAATGTTCTGCAAAGAGTCACTTGGCGAAGTAAGTCGGGATTACAACCACTCGGCGAGCCGCCCTTTGGCAACTTTCTTATCGCCCTTCTGTTTTTTAATTCAGCATCCTCAAGGTTCTATTACTTTGGGCGACCTAATACTGCATCGTGAAACTATTCGGTGATACGTCGACTGCTCCTTTCTCTCGCCGACTTATTTTTTTCTCCTCAGGGCATGGCACACTAGAACTTTAGGCTGTCTGATTATCCACTTGGTGACACGCCGAGTGCTTTTTGTAGTCGTCAGGCTCGCCCTTTTCATTTCTTTAGTTTATTTGTTCCTTTTTTCCTGTTAGTGTCCTTGATTTGTTCTCAATCTATATACCTGGAAATCAAGGTCTTTACATCAGTTATTGGCACAAAATAAGCATTTGAGGACACTACTTCTGTAAAAACAAAACCCTAAATGAGTCCAAATCTCAGAATCATCAACGCCTCTCTTTCTTCAGCCTTTTCCTATTATAAAGATTGATTTGACCTTGACCAATTTCTACCAGGAAAGGAATTAGTTTTTCCTCGAATACAAATCCTTTTCCTTATAGAATTTATTTCCTTTTTCTATATTTGATTTGGACTCATCCGCTTTTATCATATTCTTTTTTTAATTTGAATTGTTGTTAGAAACAAGCTTTTCCTTTTTTATATCTGACCGAGTGAAAATTTTCCTTCCTTTTTACTTTTAGAAACTTGGTTCATGTCATGTAAACCTAGTTCATGTTGTCATCCTCAAAAGTATTTTGAGAGATTTGTCAAAATTTGTCAAACCATCAATAGTACTTGAATCAGATAAATAATAAGAGGAATAAGGTGGAAGCAACTCCATAGAAAAAGACGGTGAAACTGGAGATCTCGATAATTGCCGATAGGAGCATTTTTTATGTAAACTGGGAAGTAAAGATGAGGCGTTTAGATTAAATTCTAGTTCTATTCAAGAATACTCAAATTAGATGGGGTTATAGATACAGCAGATTTTATGTAATTTTGGCATTTTTTGTTGGGACATTTTGTTGGACTATTAGATGTAAATATGACTAATCAATAACCTAAAAATCAAAAACCATAAAAATATTTTTTATAGTGTGATCATTTCATATAAAATCTTAAATTATTAGCGAAAATGATCTTTTATTTACTCAAGACAAATCAATTTCTTGTAAAAATTCATCTGACATTGAAATAATAGCCCTAAATTTAGGTTGCAAACAATATATATTTAAAGGAGATTCTTTGGTATTAATTATCATTGTTTGGCATTGAATGTGTTAGTGGACCATATATAGTGAAAGTAGGCACAAGTTGGTCATTTGACAAATGTTTGCTACCAAAAATGGCTAAACAATAATGAAAATGGTAACTTGTGTTAGAAAGGTAACATGGGTTGTTTTAACTCTCTACTTCAATTCATCAAAACTATTTGCGCAAATAACGACCACTAAAGGAGGAAGTGTAACACAGGTCTAAGGCTGGGCAACGGATTGGGATGTATCGGTACCGGTGCGTTACCGTTTTGATTTTTCCCGGTTTGATTGCCTACGGGACGGAGCGGGACATCCCGAATCGGGACATGGAACAAAATGGAACCGAGGTTCGGTACAGGTGGTTTATCCCAGTTCCGATCCGATTCCGATTCATTAATATTTATTAATTAATATATATTATATATTTATAAATTATAATTTATATTTTATATTAAATAATAAATAATAAATACTACCCAAGTAACCCAACTACCGCCTATTAGTATTACATTCGTGGCTTAGTTGAAACAGAACCCTTTCTAGAAGGTGGTTGCGTAAACTATGCACTCTACTAGTAGTTGTAAATTGAAATTATAATTTATAATACAAATATTCACTACTAGACAACATGCCTGTTGCAGCACAGGACTAATTATTGCCATAGACTCAAAGAGTGTTGCAATTGACCTATGGCAACGGAAACCGGTGTGTTGCATATAAGGTTGTTACGATACATCTATAGTAACAGTTTCACAACAACAGTTATAAGTCGTTGCCACAGACCGTCTATAGCAACATTTATTCTTTAGTCTAGGTCGACACGTTTCTACAGTTGTTACAACAGTTGATAAATCGTTGCAAAAGAGTTTATAGCGACGATGGTAAAGAGTTGCCACACACCATCTACAATAACAATTATTTTTTAGTTTAGGATAATAATTTTCTGCGATTGTTGCAATAGTTTCAAACTGTTGCAACAGGTTTTCTAGATACAATTATGAACTGTTGCAACACTCTATCTATAGCAACAATTATTTTTTAATCTAGGACGACACATTTTTGTACTTTTTGTAACAGTTGCAAATCGTTGCAAATGACCTATTACAAAGGTTCTTCTTAACCATTGCAACAGTGCTATTAAGCTATTGCAATAGACCTTTTTAATTGTTATTGCAGGCTACTATAGACATTTTTGAAATAACCTATTAAACCAATATGTACATCGATTTGTAGCATTCATATATTATAGATAAAACCAAATGATCTTGATTTGCAATTCAAGAGTCAACATACATTGATGTTCACAGAAATTAAGCCTAAACATTAAAATAGTCCTAGAATGTTTAAGAGTTGACATTCATTCAACTTCACAAAATTAGGCCAAAAAGTAAAAATAGTGCTAGAATGTTCAAGATTGACATTCATTTAATTTCACAAAATAGGCAAAAAGTAAAAAAGTGTTAGAATGTTTGTAGGAACTAATTCTTTTTAAGTAAGGTCTTCACTGCTTCCATCCATGTTTTTCTCATCATTTTGTTCACCTACAATTTCAAAAGGGTCAACAATTAGGGAAGAGGAAGTTCAGAAATGAAAAGGTAAAAAAACACACACCAGGAAATAACTACCAGGAAACCAAGACTCTAACATAGAGGAAGAAGCTCTAACTGTTCATGAGGAGACAAACCTATCACGAACCAACTCAAAAACTATAGCTATAAAAGTGTATCCGGATGAAGACAGTTTAGCAGCTAGTAAACAGATATAAGAATTAGCACCAAGTGAACAACTAAGTCAGAAACAAATCAGTTAGCTAACTACATCACAACATTGCACTTGAACAAGACAACTCAATCCACTACCACAGTTTTCAAACTCTCCCCACCAAAGGATGAAAGACATTGAATTCCAATAAATCACAAATTACAATCCTCATAATCAGAACTAGAAAGTTTACACAATCATAAACATGATATTTATTGAGCAAAATGTAACAGTTAAACACAATAGACAAAGCAACAGTAATCTCGATACTATCAACAACACCTAAACTATGCAAACAACAGTAACACTAATGTCGATACTATCAACTTTGTTATAAATAAAAGGGTCATTGCAGTTGCATTAGCAATAATACAAGAAGATTGCAACTGTAGTAGCACAAGAAAAAGAAGTAGAAAAAGAAGTAGAAGAATATTAATATAACAATCCATAGATGAAGATGAACCAAACAAGAAATTGCAAAACAACTAGTAGAAGAAAATGAAGAAGAAGGAGGGGGATTCTGACCTTCCTTGTTGCTACGGGTAGATGAAAGATGAACATCAAGTAATTTTGCTATAACATTAGCATCAATTGGTAAGCCTGAACGTTGATGTTTTGTTGTGACATCTTCTACAATTTTTTGTCGCATGGTCGTCTTTTGTTTGTCATATTATTGTTTCTGTTCCTCAATTTTTCGTCCATTCTCATCATTCTCTCTTCCATCTGTTTCACGAGGTCATTTGTTGCATTTAAAAAGGCTTCAAAATGTTCCACTTTCCTTTTCGAAGTAGTTTTTGTAACCCCTCTTCCATATCATCTCAAACGTCCTGGATGTTCTGATCCCATGACAAAAGAAAATGCATCAGTTGTCTCATTTCCATCTTCTGTTTGTTGCATTTCAATATTCTCCATCTCAGCCTATAATGCAATTTTATTATTAAAAAATAACGCAATTCAAGTACACACATAAAGAGTAAATATGAAAAAAAAACATATTTAAATCAACAAAATAAAAATTAGATAGAAATATCACAATTTTAGTAGTTGTATCTTTATATGTATCCTTGTATGATCGATTGGGCTTTCTTTTTCTCGTAACCACAAAAAATTCCTTAGCTGATGGAGTATCACTACTTTCCCTCTTATTTTCTTGTAGACATTAAAAGTGGATATCCAACATTTTTTTAAAAATGTGACAAGTTTTTATTCAATTCTACGCAAGAACTCATACCAAATCATTCAGAACTAAATCTAAGCTTTTCTTGCCAACAGTATGTGGATTCTTCAACTTTTTTCGATTCTCACTACTGGTTTTTGACATTTTCTGCAAATAGAAGAGAAGTTCCACAATAATCAAGTGATTTTTATAGAAGAGGAAACTTTCTTTACATTGGTTCATAAAAATAAAATAAGAGCTCAGTGGCTCCCAAAAAGAAGAGACAGAACAGACAGTGATCACTTACAGAAGAAAAGAGCTCTTTAATTATATAACTTAAAATATTTTGGGAATGAAGAGAAAAAATAACCACTAAACCAGCTAATCACAATATTCTGTTACTAAAAGAAAAGTAACTAAATCCATAAGGAGTAAGGTTCAACCAAAAAACATGTATTACAAGTTATTCTAAATCCAACAAGGACAGAAGGGAAAATGATAATGTTAACTCCAACTTAACATAATTGAACCAGTAAAAACTAGTAAGACTTACCTGGAATTTTTCTAAGTTCCAATACTTAACAAGTTCCTTAAATTGAGATGTTGGAACATCAGCAGGCTTGTTTTCCATCCGAATTTGATCATTAGCGTAGGCATCAAAGTGGTGTTTTTTCAAATCAAACTTACGCCTCCTCCAAGCTTCTTGAACTGTTTTTAAAGTCCATCTAACACTAATTTCTAGAATGTCATATTTCTCCTGAAAATTTGAACATTGAGTTAATGCAATAAATTTTGAATATATTTAACTTAACAGAGAATTGAATACTTAAAACCTTGGTATAATCCCACAAATCATCTTTTGTGTCCATCAGCTTCCACTTTTCTATATTAAGAGGACAAAGGGTCTCATTCCTAGCAAGTGTACCAAGGAAGCTGCTCAACTCTATCACGACATCATTACTAGGTCCAACTGCGCTGACCAAGTTTATTCAGTATAATCTGTTTATGATATGCCTTCCATGTAAAGAAAACATCTTTGTTTGACCTCTTTGTCTTTTTTTAGTGGAGGACTCTACAATAATAAGCAAAAAAAATTCACCCTTCCAAAGTAGTATTTGTAATTTGATTTTATAATTAAAAAAGACAAGTAATATTATAAATAAAATATTGATGTTCTTGCCTTGGTCTGCACATTGTTTATTTTCTTCAAGAGCAGTAGAATTCAGTTAAAGTTGTTCTTCCTTTAGTCTCACTACATTGTTAGTTGAGTCAACTTGTATACGAACTCCTGTCTTTGGACTGTGATTCTAGAAGATCTTCTTCTTCAATTACATCTTCTAAACGTTGAAGATTTGCGGCGATTAGATCCTGTCTTTTTTTAGCTAGCAACAATTCTTTTGATTCACCAAAGATGTGAGTGTTCCAGCTGGAACAGTTGCTCTTGCTTCTCTATTCCTTATTCTTGAAGACACTCGTTGTTTCATGACTACCAACTGTAAAAAAAAAAAGAGAGAGAGAGATGTACAGATAAGAAGTTAGACATTTCAACAGAATCAAGTAAAATAAGATTACAATAATAGTAAAATAAAGTAGAAAAAAGTAGAAAGGGTGATTCAGAAATCAGAATCAATACTTCTTGCAGCCTGATGCACATATGAATGCTGATGCAAAATCAATCAGCTCATATCAGCAAAAGAAACACTAAAACAATCTCTAATAATATTTAGAAAACCGAAAAACACAGAAGTACACTATAGGAATAAAACAGGCAAAATCAGCATTCATTCAACTGACTTTCAAACCAATATTACATATAGGAAAATGCAATAGAGATATACTGATAGAAGTTTAAAAATTCTTTCGTCAATCATCAGCCACCATCCAATCCGAATCGACATCATCAAAGTCCTCATCTTCTTCTGATGTGTCCATATAATCTTCTTCCATGTTTTCTGAATGTTGATCATGAGTTGGCATATCAATGACATCGCCAAGTACATCTTCTCTCGACCATCTAAGATCAACATCAGATATTCGATTTGATGTTCCAATGTCAATGTCTGGCTCCCTAAAGTTTGTCTCCAACAATAGGAAAATTCTGATCTTCTAAACCAAATAAATCAACATGGACTTTAGTCCTTGCATAATAAACATCTTTTTCAATTGGATCCTCCACATAGAAAACTTGATGCACTTGAGATGCTAGTACAAATGGATCTTCATTACTGCATAACTTATTGAAATATACCCGATTTAATCCATATTCATCTACTTCATTACGAAACCAATCACATTTCAACAAGACAACACTAAAGTAGCCCCAATAATCAATCTCTATGATATCTTGAATAACTCCATAATAGACAACCTCTCTATCAATGGGTTTTGGTCTCTAGTGCTAGTAAAACTAGCAGTCGTTGCTGAGAAAGTCACTCCATAGTTCTGAGTCTTACCTTGGCTATCTCGTTTCATTGTATGAAATCTATATCCATTGATATAATTTGTTGTATACCATTGCCGCAGTATTAGGCCCTTTAGAAAGTTTTCGTAAATATTCAAGCACTTCAATAGATTTAACTTTCTTCTTAAACCAGTTACCAAATTCCTGACTATGATTCTGTGATCTAATCCATGCATTTGCTCTACTATGATTGTCAATTACAATCTTATGTTCCCTGCAACCAAGCATATTTCAAATTAGCATGTTTCAAATCTCTTATCATATAAAAAGTAATGAAGTTTATAATAAAAGTAACTGATCATACATGATGAAGGTCTCCATTTTTTCATATCATGTATTAAACAATACATATCGATGTATATCATGACATAACTGGAGATCCATGTGAAAATTATTGCCTTTTCTTTTTTTTCTCCCTTCCAATGGGATAGCCAAATTTAGGAAATATAGGTGACAAATCATCTCCATTTGATTCAGTTCCCTTCTCATCCTCTAATTGGTATCGACTGAGTTTTTTTTCACCCAAGCATGTAGGTATCTGGAACATAAATTCATGCGCTCTGGTGCCACGAATCCCTCTAGTATAGATGCTTCTAGATGAAATCGATTACGAACTATCCCTTTGAAGAAACATAGGTTTCTTTCAGTGGAATACATTCAACGAAGATGTGTCGGCCCCCCAAACTTCATTTCATTTACTAAATAGATGGGCAGATCTACCATTATATCAAAAAAGAATGGAGGGTAAATCTTTTCAAGATCACATAATGTCATTGATTTCTGACTGCATTTTATCAAGATCTGTTCTACTTATCACCTTGCCACATATGATTCTAAAGAAGTTTCCTAACTGAATCTAAGCTATAGGGACTTTTTTAGGCAACACTTTTATAACAGCAACTTGGAGCAAGTAATGCATTATGAAATGAGCATCATGACTCTTGTAACATGATATTTTCATCTCATTCACTTCCACACATCTTGATATATTTGAAACACAACCTTTTGATAAATTGGCATTTTTAAGAACAGGGCAAAACAACTTCTTCTCTTCTGGTTTCATGGAGAAGCAAACTTTAGCCAAATGAACTTTTCTGTTGTCATCCATTACTGGTTGAATCTCCTTTCGTATCCCCATTTCTAGCCAGTCACATCGAGAATGAACATGATCTTTTGACTTTTCAGTTACATCCAACAAAGTCCCGAACAAACTTTCACAAATATTTTTTTCTAGGTGCATCACATTAGTATTATGGCTCGGTTTGTTATGTTCCCAGTATGGCAATTCAAAAAAATGGATTTTTTTTTCCATGGACCCTCGATGTCACGACGCTTCCTCTTTTGTCCCTTTCCGAAAACATTATTGAATCCACGCAACTCTTCCAATACTTATGTGCCTGATAAGGGAGTAGGTGCAGATCTGTGATCTTCTGTACCGTCAAATGATTTCTTATCTCTTCGAAATGGATGAGCAGGAGGTAACAATGCACAATGACCCATGTAACTTGGTCATGCCTTTCTTCCTTTTGTGCTCCAACCAGAAAGCATTGCATAGGATGGAAAATCACTGATTGTCCACAATAAGGCTGCACACAATTGAAAAGTTTGGTAAGAATCATCATCATATGTTTCCATCCCAGTTTTACACAATTCTTTCAACTTTTCAATTAGTGGTTGAAGGTAGACATCAATATCGTTTCCTTGAGATGATGGACATGGAATGATAGTAGATAATATCATATAATCTGGTTTCATGCAAATCCACAACGACAAATTATAATTCATTAACATAACAGCCATGTGCTATGAGAAATACTCATGGTTCGAAATGGGTTGAGAAACCATCACTTGAATGACCCAATCTAACATTAGGAGGATCTCTAGGAAAATCTTCGTGCAAGAAATCAAAATTCTTCCAAGCTTCCCTGTCAATCGCATGCCTTATATTTCTATCTTTGGGTCGTTCAATATCATGTCATTTCATATTTGCAGTTGTTTCAGGACACATGAATATTCTCTGAAGCCTAGGTTTTAAGGTACCTTAAAACCTTTGCAGGAATTTTGGTGATTTGATTAGTCAAGGGATCATTAACAATCTTCCATCTAGACGAGCCACAAACAGAACAATTATCTTCCTTCTCATTTTCCTTCAAAAAATAACATACAATCATTAGGGCATGCATGTATTTTTTTCATAATCAAGACCCAAATCTTTCATCACATTTTTTGCTTTGTGAAACGACTCGGGTATATGAGCAATGGAAATGTCTCTCTTAACAGGTCTACCAAGTCTCCAAAGGCCACATTACTCAAATCATGAATACATTTGAACAAAAATAATCGAATGGTGAAATTCAGTTTCGAGAACTTCTTACACCCAGGATATAACTCTTGTTTACCTTCCTCCAGTAACTTATAAAATTTCTTTACATCTTCAGATAAACCCTCTCTCACTCCCTCAACCCCCAAATTAGCTGCAACATCTCTAAAAGTATCATAAAGTAGGCCATCAATAATGCCACACATGTTGGAACCTTCCTTATTATGATCTGGATTATTTTTGGAGGAAATACTTTCTCCATGAAAAATCCATTTGGTGTACCCTTGAACAAACCCATAAACAATCAAGTGACCATCTACAACATTCCATTGATGTCACCTACAATTAGAACACTTTTTGTAAGGACACAATATTTCATCTCCTTTGGAAGCTAGTTCAAAAGCTTTATCAACAAAGTTATTCACCGCACTGATATACTCATTGGTGGATCTCCGTAGACCCATCCAAATTTTATCTCCACTATCCATTTAATATTGAATATCCTATATGACTCCAAAATCAAAATTAACAACATAATACATAAAAAAAAAAAAAAAGATTCTTATCAGTGGCTCTATCTTATTTTATGCAACAACATAACTAAAATGTGTGTTTTCCTTGAACTTTCGTTATACTTAATTAGTTGTCTAGTTAACAATACCAATTTTACCTCTAATTTCAACTAGTTAAAAGAGAAAAAAAATAAAAGATTTAAAATATAAAAACTCAATCTAAAGATAATAAGACATGACAATAAAGTCAAACAATTTTGACAAATCTAAACACTTACAAGATGTAATGAATTTCATAGAAAAAATACACAACATAATATTATTTTGTCAAAGGCAAAACCTCACAGAACAAACTAAGCAACACACATTGCACCACTGCCTCTTGAGAGGATGAGTTACTGTTCAAACAGACCCAGTATGAACTAAATCACAGTTCTAGAATCAGCAATGATCACAAAATACAACATGAATCAGAAAAAAAAACTAATAGGAAAGTCACATAAAAGGGAAATCTTGTCCAACACTCTAAACTATCTATACATGCACAACATTTAAAGAGCACATATACGGGAAAAAAATCATCTGAAATGATTATAAACAACACAAACAGAAGAGTAAAAATCAAGATTCATACACACATAAATGAAAATGAGTGTAGACAAAAAGGAAACTAAATACAAAATTAAGAGACAAGTGAAACGCATGAAAAGACAACAAAATCAAAGTCAATAACCTCACTAAAGAAACTAAGCAACTCAATAGTAAAGCTTAAAATTTATAAGAAAAGACAAGGAGCAGCTTTAGAGAACTTGGATGTATGGTTAAATGTAGACATGAAGATCCAAATATAAAAGCAGCCTTAGATATGTTGTTAACACTCAAAGCCTTACAAGAAGAATGCACACCACCACTACACAACTATGTTCAGAAGAATATCTTTCTTGCATTGGTACACTGGGAAAGGAATGGACGAGACAGAGTTCACTGAGGCAGAAAATAACATGAATGATCTAGTTATCGAAGCTCTTAACTCATAACAAAGAAAAATTATTATGAATTTCTCTTTACAGTAAAACAATAAAGTAATCAACATTTTGAACTTACAATACAAACCTTAAATTTAAAAAATAGTCATATGGAATGATTTAATTGAATAAGAAATAATGAACAGAGATTGTAAGAGAAACCAGAACATTACCAACTTGAACATTACATCAAAGTTAACATATTCAAGAACATTAAATCAATAAATGTGCAGGTCACTCACATTTCTATTTATTTTCATAATTTTATATGCCTTTACTGAAAACAAGTGCTACAAGATTCATTAAGACATCATACTATGATAGGAAATGCAAAAACTGTACTCCATCAGGTTGTATTATAACATTCAAACAAATATGCATCTACATTTCAAGTGTAGCTTCGAATTATATTTATTTGAAGGTAAGTTATTTCAATATTGGAAAGACTTACTTTTTAAGTAGGAAAAAGATTCCGACACACAGATGTACATCAAAGTTAAAAAAAAAGAAAAAGAAAGAAAAAACAGAAATAGGAACATTACCTCTTTTTTTAGCAGTACTGAGCTGAGCTTGATGATGACCTATTTGTAGTTTCTCCACTACAAAAATTCAGACAAGGAGAAAAGTTTAAACTTAGAACTTCAATAATATACCCGAAAGAGAGAAACAAAATCCCTTAATGCTCGACTTCAAGGACTTTTATAGTAGAAAAATACTTAGATCAGAACTATCAGATTGAAGATTTTATCCTTAGAAATCTTCTGTATGGTTCAAAAACAAAAGATTTTTCAATTGATAAGAACTATCATGCATATTGAAGAATCGAAACTCATCTTTCGTAATATTAACTCTTCCTAAACTACAAATTTTCATCTAACATTTTGCAAAGATTTCTCAATCTTCACCAAAATCGAAATACACAATTTAATGCACAAAAAGATGACATTATTAATATTAACTCTATCAAAAACTACTTTAAAGTAACCCATTTGTGAAGAACCCTAGCTTCTAACAAATTTCTAACTTTGAAGAAAATGACACACAACATACCTGTAGCTGCAGAAACGTACAACTCACGAAGAAAAAAACCCGACAGTGGCAGAGTCCTGCAAGGAAAAGCAAGGAAAAATGGTTAAGGCCATGGATGAGCTTTCGTTCTTCATCAGACAGAGAAGAGAGAGAAGTCTGATACTTACGAGGCTTGTTCCAAATAGTGATGAATATTGACCTAATTAATCTGATATATTTACCTTTTATTTTAATTCAATAATTAATTAAAAAAATTGGCGGGTGTAGTGAAATAAGTGGAGGGAAATAAGTGTGGAAAAATAATTGACGGAACCCTTGCCATAGACAACCTAAGGCGACGATTTTCACAAACCATTGCAATATAGAGATACTATGGCAACGATTATCGTACTAATGAAACGAATTAACTCTTAAAGTGTTTCATTAGGTTCAGTTGTCTATTGCAAAGGTTATAAGCATTGCAAATGAGTATCTATTGCAACATATATTTAATTGTTGCTAAATAATTGTTGCTACAGGCATGATTTCTAGTAGTGTTTAAATAAATTAAATTGATATATTTTAATTTGTGTAATTGTTTTATTCTTATTGTATTTAATTTTTTAAATTAGAAATTTAATTTATTTAAATTACAAGTTATAAATATTACTTATAAGTAACATATTAATAAATAATGAGTAATAACTTATAAACTTCAAAAGATTTAAATCTCGAAAACTTAATTAGACTTAACTTGCAAACTTAATAAGTAAAATTTTTATAAAAAAACATCTTTAAAATAACTTAAGTAAAAAATTACATTATAAATTTGAAAACTATTAATTTAAACTTAGAAGAATAAAAAAATATTCATATTTTCGTAATTCAAAAAATAATTTTTTGAAATAACTAGATGTGTCATCCCGTTTATGCCATGCCGCTCCATTCCGGTCCGATCCGGTCCGTTCCGGTTCCATTTCGGTATATAGTGGGACGGGACGGAATCGAGTATCCATTCCAATAATTCCGGTCCGACTCATCCCGATACCGATCAACAAACCAATCAAATCGTCCCATTTCAATCTGGTACTGGTTCGTTCCGATCCGATGATCCCATTCCGATCCATTGCTCAGTCTTTACACACACCTACAAACAATGATCGAGTGTAAAATTCAAACAAGGGATTCAAAAACTTTATTATGAGAAGGTGAAAAAAAAAAAGAAACTATGTTTTTTCTACGTAGTATAATTTTTTATTGGAAGAAGGTCAATTGTACGCCCCTTTCACCCATCTGCATCCACCAAGCGTTTCATGAGGCTTCAATCGAAATTTTAGTTAAATATAAAAGAATCTTTATCTATCTTATACAGATAAAGAAGCCCAGTGCAAGTTTAATTATGTGATCAAAGGTGGAAACATTTTACAAAAACTTATACTATAAAGTTATGGTAGTACACCACTATCTCAAATGATTAAAGGGTTTTAAACACGTTTGCTTCAAAAATGAATAAATTCAAACATATACTATGGATCTTGGTTATCATTGTTTTGGCAAACTATGTAAACGTATAAACAAACTGACTTCATTTCAAAATATCATTTGTTGTGACAAATTGTATTGTTCAAATTTTAAAAAGAGTATTTATTATTATTTTCTTCAGTTTACCCTTAACGTACTCCAATTAGTGATGTCTCAATAAAATAAGATAATTAAGAGAGATCAAATTTGATTTAGATAACTAGTATAGTAATATATTGCGATAAAAGTTGCCAATGTGAGTATTATCTTTTCAAAAGATGGGAAGCAATTAATGTCTAGGTTCTTGACACTCTTAATTAATTATTTATTAAGCAAAATCCTTGATTTGTTGGTTGATTAGTGATGGTAATCCTAGGTTTAGAGGACAATTGCACATGGCAGTTTCAAGTAATATAATGTTCCACGAATATTGTCTTGTCAAGATTAATAAAAATAAAAAAATATAATGCTAGCTCTTTATAAAATTATTTTCTGTCTAGATCATATGACGAATTCACTGTAACATAATTATATGAATGTGTTGCTCCTTTGTTTTAATTTATGAGACATTTTTTATTTTTTGAAACTTTAAAAGTTTAAGTTTCATCAGAAATATGCACATGAAATCTTTAATTTTCTTAAAATGAAATTTATACATTTGTAAATTACTTAAAAATTATTGTAAGTCACAATACCTGAAAATTTAAAATAATTAAAAAATATATAAAAATTTTACAATCAAATCTAAAATAAATTTATTTGAATTTCAAAATTTGAAAAGTGTCTATATATTGAGACGAAGGTAGTACCTTTCTTGTAATCGAATGGGATTAACATTTAACGGATCATTAATTGCCTATATAAAGCATTGCTCTTCTTTTGGATTAATGGTCTTCCATTTTGGCAAAGTATATTACTTGATCCACCGTCCCTAGGTGAAAATCTTTGATTCGGTATAAAACTTGAGGGAAAAAAAACTTGTTAAACTTGTCATTTGGATAATAAATTATAGATAAATATATGATCGTAAATTATCTATATTCAGATTAATAAGAACTTTACAAAATATGAAAAAATGTGTCTTTTTGGAATGACTAAAAAGAATAAAAAAGACACATGAAGGGAGTATATAATGTAAATTGAAAAGGATAAATATCTTCTAAACTTTACAATTTAGAGCTAATATATACTTTTTATTAAAAAGATTTTTGTCATATAATATATACGTTGGTAGTCTAATATGTAGCACTTGTTAAACAGTGAAGGTAAATTCATATCACTTTTTTAATATGTAATATATTCACTCTAAATCACAAAATTGATGACAGTATTCGATATACACATATTATATAAAAGAGCATAATGAGAAGAAAAGCTCTATCAATGAGCTTTAGAGGATGAAGAAGAAACGAGAGAAGAGATGAGAGAATGATGAAGAAGTATCTTTGTATATATCTGTGTGTCTTTACATATGAGCCCCTTATCCTTATATACAATTACACTTATGTATTAAAGAATCTATTTTAACTAACTTATATTTAACTAACTAACTAATTACCTAACTAACTAACAAATTGAAATATTAAAAGAGTACATGTTTAGTTTATAAGCTCTCTTAACACTCCCCCTCAAGCTAAGAATTGAAAAATACATTTTTCATTCCTAGCTTGTTAATCAGTTCTTCATGTTGAGGTTTGCACAGTCCCTTGGTAAGTATATCAGCTTGTTGTTCTCTTGTTCCTAAGTGTTGTGTTTGAATAAGCCCTTCAAGTATCTTCTCTCTTACAAAATGACAATCTATGTCAAAGTGTTTAGTCCTTTCATGAAAAATTGGATGTGCAGCTATTTGGATAGCAGCTTTGTTATCACAAAATACCTTTACTGGCAACTTTATTTCCATTCCTAACTCTCTGAATAAGCCTTTCAACCACACTATTTCAGCCACTGTAGATGCCATACTCCTGAATTCTGCTTCTGCAGAGCTCCTAGATACTGTGCTTTGCTTCTTTGATTTCCAAGATATCAGTGCTCCTCCTAGTTTAATCATATAGCCAGTAACTGATCTTCTTGTTTCTACACAAGCCCCCCAGTCTGAGTCACAATAGGCTACCACTTCATTGTCTTTGTTACTTGGCATAAACAATCCAAGACCTGCAGTTCCTTTTAAGTATCTAACTACTCTGAGTGCTGCTTCCATATGAGATGACTTTGGTGAGTGCATATATTGGCTGAGTACCTGTACTACAAAGGCTATATCAGGTCTAGTCATAGTTAAGTATAATAACTTCCCTATCAACCTTTGATATTTTCCAAAGTCATCAAGAAGTAAGTCTTCTGCATTAGCATTTTTTCCAATGAATTCATCAAACACAGTGGAAGTTAGCTTGTGATTGAACTCCAAGGGTGTAGAAGAAGGTTTAAAACCTGCTAATCCCAACTCAGACACAAGTCCTAAGGCATACTTCCTTTGATTCATTAGTATACCTTCTTTAGACCTGGAGAATTCAATTCCAAGAAAATATTTAAGTTCACCAAGATCTTTCATTTTGAACCTTTGTTGTAACTCCTCTCTTATTTGTTGTATATGATGTAAAGAGCTTCCAGTAACTAGTAGATCATCAACATATACCAAGATTACTAGAATTTCTTTCCCTATATTCTTAGTGAAGAGTGAATAGTCATAATGTGACTGTGAAAATCCCATATCAACTAAAACTTCTGTTAGCTTTAAGTTCCACTGCCTTGGTGCCTGCTTCAGTCCATACAAGGACTTATGAAGCTTGCAAACCATGCTTTTCTCCCCCTGGTTTGCAAAACCTTCAGGAATCTGCATATACACTTCTTCAGGAAGATCTCCTTGAAGAAAGGCATTGTGTACATCCATTTGAAATATAAACCAGCCATATGAAGCAGCTAAAGCCACTACTGATCTTACTGTAACCATTTTTGCTACTGGTGAGAATGTCTCAGTGTAGTCTAAGCCTTCCTTTTGATTGTATCCTTTTGCCACTAACCTGGCTTTATATCTCTCAACTTCTCCAGATGCTTTATACTTAACCTTAAACACCCACTTACAGCCAATAGGAACTTTTGTTGGAGGTAGAGGAACAATAGACCAAGTATTATTGTTTTCTAGAGCATTAATCTCATCTCTTATAGAATTCACCCAATGAGTATCTTGACATGCCTCTTTATACGTATGAGGTTCATATATAGTAGAATATGCAGCAAGTGATGCTCTATATGTAGGAGTTAGTTTGGAATAAGTAACATATTGTGACATAGGATATAAACATGCATTTTGTGCACTTTGAGTCACATATGAGTCCAACGAAATAGGTGGCTTAGATTGTCTAGAAGACCTTCTTAGAGGAACTAATGGTGCTGTAGTATTAGAGGAATTCTGAGGCTGTATAGAAGTTGTAGGATTAGAACTTTGAATAGAGATATTATCAGAAGCTGACTCAATATATGAATTATCATGAAAATCCAGAACAGGAAACAAATGGTCTGGAAAGGATTTAAGATTCTTGAAAGGAAATATGTCTTCTTTAAACACAGTGTCTCTGCTTATAAAGAAGGATTTACAAGTCAAATTATACAAGACATAACCTTTCTTGTTCATTGAGTACGCCATATGCACAGCTGGAACAACTCTAGGTGCAAATTTGTCTAGAATCTTAGGATCTGTAGCATAGCATAGACTCCCAAATACTCTAAGATGTTGAAGACTAGGAGCTTGTCCAAACAATTTTTCAAAAGCACTCTGTCCTTGTAACAACACAGTAGGTAATCTATTTAGTATGTATACAGCAGTAGTAACACAAAATCCCCAAAACTGTAAAGGTACACCAGCCTGAAACCTTAGTGCTCTTGCCATGTTAAGAATAGACCTATGTTTTCTCTCAACTACACCATTCTTTTGAGGAGTATACACACATGAACTCTGATGTACAATGCCATTAGCCTTGAACAAATCATCCATTTGATTATTAACAAACTCTGTTCCATTGTCTGTTCTTATGCACTTAATACCTACACCAAACTGATTTCTTACCAGGTTTACAAAGTCTTTTAACACTACCACAACATCTGACTTAGTGTGTAATAGAAAAATCCAAGTATACCTGGACATATCATCCACAAGTGTCAAAAAATATCTTTTACCATCATGATTAGGCACTCTGTAAGGTCCCCATACATCACCATGTATAATGTCAAAAACTGAAACTGAATGAGAAATACTAGTAGGAAAAGGCAATCTTGATTGCTTGGCAATTGGACATATAGAACAATGATGTTCATGTACAGATACAATGTTCAGTTCCTTTATTCTACTTAATACTTTGAGAGGAGCATGCCCAAGTCTTTTATGCCATAGACTACTTAAGGAATCAGCAGTAGAATTAAAACTAATAGGCCTAATTCTTTTATATGCAGCTTCCTTTGCACATTCTCCAGAAGATACTTGATTATTTGAAGACCTTGTTGTGACAGCAGTATTGAGGATATACAATCCTTGATTCTCTTTACCAATCCCCAGGACCCTCCCATTGAAGAGATCCTGAAAAATACAAAAATCAGGAAAGAATACTACTGCACACTTCAACTGTTTTGTAAGTTGTGACACTGATAGAAGATTATACTTGAAATCTGGAACAAACAACACATCCTTTACTATTTTGTCTTTAAGAACCAAAGATGCACCAATATGACTAATAGACACCTGATCACCAGTAGGTAGATTAACTCTCATACCACCTTGAACATCAAGATTTGTTGAATGACTCATTAAACCAAAGTTGTGAACCATATGATTAGAGGCACCAGTATCTATAATCCAGTTAGTATATGACATATCAGACATTAGAGCTGTAAAATTACCTGATGTTCCAGATACACCTGCAGTAGCTACATTGGCCATTGTATCCACTTCCTTACTCTTCCCTTTTCTCAGCATCTGCAAGATCTCATAATATTGTTCTTGAGTAAACATTGATACACCTTGTCCTAAAGCAGTATCATTAGATGACTCATTTGTTCTAGCATTAGAACCTGAAGTTGAGTCAATCATTCCAGACTCATTGCCAGTAGAAGCATTATTTGCATAAGAAGATACTCCTCCTTTCTTCTTTGGATAACCATGAAGCTTATAACAGGTTTCTTTTGTATGACCTTTATAATGACAAAATTCACAGTAGAGTTGAGACTTTCCTGCAGTGTAACTAGTTCTAGCATCTCCATATCCCTTGTTTCTATATCCATTATTTTGGAAGTTAGACACACCTCTTCCTGTTCCTGAGGAAGTTGTATTGTTGTTATAGTATCCACCATTTCCTGAATTAGAAGAACTAGGAGGCATTCTATTACTCATTAATGCTGTTTCAGACACAGCTTCTGCAGATGAGAATGTATTTCCTGTACCATGAACTCTTTGACTCTCAACACTAACAATCATAGCATAAGCCTGATTTACACTTGGAACTGGAATCTGCATAAGAACTTGGCTTCTAGCATGAGCATAGGACTCATTAAGTCCCATCAGAAATTGCCACAGCTTTTGAAATTGCAAATGCTCTATGTATTGTTTAGACTCAGAACAGGCACATGAAGGACAAGGGATCAAGGTTTCAGCCTCATCCCACAACTCTCTTAGTCTTGAAAAATAGATTGACACAGAAGAAGTTCCTTGTGACATAGTGACTAATTCCTTGTGTAGATAAAAGGCCCTAGATGCATTTACTTTATCAAATCTTTCACGTAGATCTTCCCACACTGAATGAGCATCAGATCCATAGATTACTGTACTAATCAGACTTTTAGACACAGTATTCATAATCCATCCAAGAACAATTGCATTGCATCTATCCCATACATCATGTAAGCATTCAGAGTACATTTCCTTTTTACAAGTTCCAAGTAGAAATCCTAACTTGTTTTTACCAAGTAATACAAGTTTTAAAGATTTGCTCCACAAAGAATAGTTTTCAGAACCCACTAATTGAATTGAAATAAGAACAGAACCTTGAGTATCTGAAGGATGTATAAAGAGAGGGTGATTGTGATCGACTTTGACTGTATTTGTAACTGTTTGTTGTTGAACTTCACTTGAAGCTCCATCTCCAATTGAAGGCATGATTGATCGAGATTAACAGCTCCTAATTTCTCGATTTAGACAGGCAATTGATCTTTGATTCAAGATTCTTTTAAACTCTTGTCTTCAGATTATGAAGAGCTTAACAGAGGGATTCAAATTCTCCTGTGCTCTGATACCATGAGAAGAAAAGCTCTATTAATGAGCTTTAGAGGATGAAGAAGAAACGAGAGAAGAGATGAGAGAATGATGAAGAAGTATCTTTGTATATATCTGTGTGTCTTTACATATGAGCCCCTTATCCTTATATATACAATTACACTTATGTATTAAAGAATCTATTTTAACTAACTTATATTTAACTAACTAACTAACTACCTAACTAACTAACAAATTGAAATATTAAAAGAGTACATGTTTAGTTTATAAGCTCTCTTAACACATAAACATGATTAATGAGGGCAAAGACTGAGTTGGAGATAATTTAGGACATTCACAAAATGTAACTCCACTTAATTTATCTTACTGTTTTTCATATTTTGAAATTTAAAAAAAAAAAGTTGTGTAAATTTGTTATCTATTTTTTAAATATCATATTATTAATTAATGTGATTTATAATTATTTTTACGTAATTTTTAAATTTTATATTAGAAAACATAAATATTTCATGCATAAATTCACATTAAAATTATTATTTAATTTTCAAAATTCAAATAATATTGCAAAAATTAAAAAGAGACGCAATAATGTGTGGGTGACTGTTATTTTCTTTTAGCAAGGTGGTGAGTAGGAAAAGATTCTTATATAAGACAATATGAACAGATGTGCAATGTCATTTATAAACATAACAATGCATTAACTTTCCTACGATAAAGGAATATGGAATATAATTAAAGAAATATGTAGAAGATCTTCTCAATCAATTCATTTAACTCTTCCCTAATAGATAATGTATTCCAAGACATTTTAAAATTATATTGTTTCTCTAATTTGCAATTTACATACAATTGAGCCATAAACTATGTTCTTACCTCATGTTTCATATAACACTTCTACTTTTCTTATACATTCATATTTTTGTGACAGATATTTATTCCTCTACTAAGTACTGTACTATTGATTACATTGTAATGGAAAGCTTAAGTTTACTTTGGATTTCGGGCAACACATGTCATATCTTACTAATTAATATTGCATATACATTGAAAATTTTAGAATTACGTGAAAATTAATTTGTATGAACAAAATAAATGCTAATTTATGTCATTACATGCCCATTAAAAAAATTAATTTGTATGAACAAAATAAATGCCAATTTATGTCATTACATGCCATTAAAAAAAGTAGTACTCCTTCTATTTCATAATTCAAATTAAGTGATGGGTATGATGACTTCTTAAAAAATATTTTGGGACATAACTTAAAAGAATACTTTTACTATTATCTATTTGATTATTTCAGTCTATTCTTTTAGAAAATGCAAAGTAATTAAGAACGTTTCATTAAATGAAAGGTAAGACTAACCAATTATCAAACAAATTCTGAGGGTTGATTAATAGCTGGTATATAGAGGAGTTATATCTGCATGTATCTGATTTTGCACGAGTAATATCATGTTTGGTAACTGGTTAGAAAATAACTTATTTGCATATTAAATTAATAGGGTATTTGGTTTGTAATTCAAAAAAACTTATATAATCAATATATGTATAATTCTAACCAGCTATCAAATGACCTCTAAAGAGTTATTTGGTAGCTAGATAATGTTTTTGTTATTCATATATTAATTTTTGTATGACTTGTGCTACATTTGATAGATAGATATAGGGGAAAAGGTTTAAAAAATATTTTAACTTTGATCGAAATTGTTGTTACGATACCAAATTTTATGAAAGACCTTTTACCTCCTTGCACTATTTAATAGTGATTTTTAAAGCTATACATGTGCCCACGTGGACACGTTACTATTTATAATGATTCAATATTTTTGATATTAAAGTGGATACAAATATATATTTAAAGTACACTATTAAATAGTAGAGAAGGTAAAAGGTCCTTTCTAGAGTTCGACATTGTTACAACAATTTCGATCAAAATTCTAATATATTTGAAATTTTTTCCTATAAATATATAGAAAATAAGTTATTTATGTATAAAAATAATACAATATTAAATCGATAATTCAGAATTCCACGTAACTAATAAATTATACTGAAATCAATTCATTATTGTGTGCATGTGATAGAAAGTTTGAATTATATATATATATACATACACATAAAATTAATCTCTATACTATTAATGTGTATATAACTTTTATCAACTACCAAACAAACCGTTGGTATCGGTGAGGTCCTCTTTCCATTTGGAGAAGTTAATTGAAGTCTACATAAATAACTCATTTGAGACTTCAATTCTTCTTTTTCTCAAGGGCCTTTGCAATGATTTCACTTGCAGTGGCCACTGTAGACCAATAGTCAAAAGGTAGGATGTTATATATTTTGCCTTATTTGATCATAATGCTACAATTTATTAAACTTTTTGGTATTTCAACACCAATTTTAAATAAATTATCCTTCTATTTGAAATTAAATACCCCTCCATTTCAAAAAGGATGACATGATTTGACTTTGAACGGAGTTTAAGAAAAGAAAAAAGACTTTTTAATCTTATAATTCTAAATTAAAGTTATGTCAAATGTACCAAAATGCCTTTTAATTTTGTGATCTTAAATATGTCACGTGACAAGTTAAAGTTAAAATGTTACCACAAAAAGAAAGGAATCATTCTTTTTGAAACAAACTTAAAAGGAAACATGGTCATTCTTTTTTAAATGGAAGGAATATTTAAATTTCTAAAATGAAAAAACAACCGTCTACGATTAAATATAATTGAAATAAAATAAAATGATTCTACAATTTTTTTAAGAAATAATTATATTATAATTTCTTCTTTCTTAATTTATGTAATCTTTTTATTGAAAAAATTTCAAAAGGATATCATTTTTTAATTTAGTATTAATTATAATTTAACCTTTTTTTTTAAATATATGTAAGTAATATTATGACATAAATTGAAATTAGAGTAGTAGATTATTTACGCCTTCCACATGAGCGCGTGAGGAAGTAGGCAAAGAAACAGTTTTACAGTTGCTGCACATTTTATGAAACAATGAAAAGTGCGCATTCAATAGTACTGCTCACTCCTGACTACTGCTTTGGCGAGTTGTTAACATGTTTTTTTATTAGGATGGTGCACCATAATTTTATTTTTATTTTTCATATTTAAGATTTGAATTATGATTTTTTCAGTATTCAAATTTTAAACTTTTAGTTAAAGCACGAGTGGAAATCAATTTACCTTTTTAGTTATATGTTTAACATTTAATTAATTGTATAATTTATTTGTTTTTTTTATATAAGAAGCTAGCAAATAACAATAGATAAATTTTTTAAAATATTATACCTAAATTTTTTGATTTATTTCTTATTCAATTCGTCCTTATATGCATTTTCTCAGTTCAAATAGAATCGTCCACAAGAACTTTGCATTTTCTTTACACACATATAATCCTTTAAATTTGCTCTTATTTTTTATTTTCATAATCTATCTTAGTCTTGTTTCATTTTAATCCTCATGCTTCTTTTTCAAATAAAGCTAAGGGGTTAAAATGAAATAAGACTAAGCTAGAGTGTCAATATGAAAAACGAGGGCATGTTAACATGGCTATCTATGTATTTGGTCTCTCTTTTATTTTATTTATCTAATTTTAACTTGACATGCAAATAACACTAATAAAAATAAATTTAGTGAAATTTTAAAAAATAAAGTTTGAAAAGGATAAAATGTATGAGACGTTATCACTACATCTCCTAGATAGATATAGACTGTTTTAAAAAAATTATCAATCCAAAAAAATTAAAGCAGTAATAAAAAAATATTACGGAGAATAGCAAAGTAGTGCATAGCATATATGCAAGAGACCATATACTTGGAATATCAAACTACATTATATAAAATGGGATGAAGGGAGTATCAACTTTTTTTTGTATTTATTTAAAAGAAATGTATTGAGAACACTCCTAAACTAGGCATGAATTATTAGTTTCATTCTTGAATTATTGACAGAACTAAAAACACTTATTTACTTGACTAACTAGACTAAAATACACCATAATTTTGTAATATGAGCAAAACACCTCAAAATTTCTCGCTAAATTTTAGGAATACTTTCAATACTTTTCTCATTTTTATTAATAATCTCATTCTGCTACAAAAGTTTCCGCTCATTTGTTATGTCGTGCTGCATATCAATACTTGTCGGTTTATTTAATTGAATTTTCGATTTATCAGTTTGACATTAATACCCCTACCCATTATGTTGCTCCCAAGTGACCTTCTCACAAATACCACCACGTGCTCTTCTCTTAGATGTCTAAGGTGGACCTTCGTTCCCCTCTTCACCATACACACTCCCTTTTTTTCCTCAAACATCTTCTTCTATTTAAACCCTCTTCTTTCCCTCTCTCTTCTACTCAACCCCAACCATTCTCTTTTCTCCCCTTTTTTTTTCCTCTCTTCAAAGAAGGAAAAAAAAATGACTTCTACAATTGCAAATTATAGAGTTTCTCACTCCTTTTCACCGTCTACTTCCTATTCACTTGATTTCACCCTTCCTTCAAAATCAGTCTCCATGAAAAATCACACTACAACAAAAACTAAAATCCATTCTGCTTTACTCACTTTACCGAAACAAAACAATACCCCCAAAAATCAACCACAATTTCAAACATCTCATTGGAATTTTTTCCAAAAAGCAGCAGCAAAAGCTTTAGATATAGTAGAAAGCGCGTTAGTCTCACGCGAACTACAAAACCCACTTCCCAAAACAGCTGACCCACGTGTACAAATCGCCGGAAACTTTGCTCCGGTACCGGAGCAATCAGTCCGGCATAACCTTCCCGTTACAGGGACGATCCCTGATTGCATTAATGGGGTTTATGTCAGGAATGGAGCGAACCCGCTTTTTGAACCGGTTGCCGGTCATCATCTTTTTGACGGTGACGGCATGGTTCATGCCGTCACTGTCGAAAATGGTTCAGTGAGCTATTCTTGCCGTTTTACTGAAACGGAAAGATTAGTTCAAGAGCGTGAATTGGGTCACCCTGTTTTTCCTAAAGCTATTGGTGAACTCCATGGTCATTCTGGAATAGCGAGGCTATTGTTGTTCTACGCCCGTGGAGTTTTCGGGCTTGTAGATCATAGCCATGGGACTGGAGTTGCTAATGCTGGATTGGTTTACTTTAATAACAGGCTTTTAGCAATGTCTGAAGATGATGTACCTTATCATGTTCAAGTATTGCCTTCTGGCGATCTTCAAACAGTTGGTAGGTACAATTTTGATGATCAATTGAAAAGCACAATGATAGCTCACCCGAAAATTGATCCAGTTTCGGGTGAGCTTTTTGCTTTGAGCTACGATGTAGTTCAAAAGCCTTACTTGAAATCCTTCAAGTTTTCTCCAGACGGGGAAAAATCTCCCGATGTTGAAATCCCACTGGATGTTCCAACGATGATGCATGATTTTGCGATTACCGAGAATTACGTTGTAATTCCTGATCAGCAAGTTGTGTTTAAGCTTCAAGAAATGATCAAAGGAGGCTCCCCTGTGATTTATGACAAAAATAAGAAATCAAGGTTCGGAATTCTACCCAAAAATGCTGAAAACTCTGAGAATATTATTTGGGTTGAATCAGCCGAAACGTTCTGTTTTCATCTATGGAATGCTTGGGAAGAACCAGAAACAGATGAAGTCGTTGTTATTGGTTCATGCATGACACCACCAGACTCAATTTTCAATGAATGTAATGAGAATTTAAAGAGTGTTTTATCTGAAATAAGGCTCAATTTGAAGACAGGAGAGTCTACAAGACGACAACTACTTTCACCCTCAGATCAGGTAAATTTAGAAGCTGGAATGGTGAACAGAAACAAACTCGGTAGAAAAACACAATTCGCTTATCTTGCAATTGCAGAGCCATGGCCAAAAGTATCTGGATTCGCAAAAGTCGATTTATCGACAGGGGAAATTAAAAAACATATATATGGAGATAAACGATATGGAGGTGAACCATTATTTTTACCAAGAAATGTGAACTCAGAAAAAGAGGACGATGGATATATTCTTGCATTTTGCCACGATGAGAAGACATGGAAATCAGAACTACAAATTGTAAATGCCATGACTCTAGAATTAGAAGCTACTGTCAAGCTACCTTCAAGAGTTCCATATGGTTTTCATGGGACATTCATTAGCTCAAAGGACTTGCAAAATCAAGTATAATACCACGAAAATTATCCGTATATATAGGTACATATTAGAGGGATATAATGTATGTTATAGAGGAGATATGTATAATGTTTTAATTTTCCACAAAATGCCATTTTGTTGGAATAGGGAGTTGAGAAGGGAGATTTTCAGAGACCCAGCTTGAAGCTTGTAGGTATGTATGTAGGATTCGGAAAGCTCAGATGGTTTCTGTTTTCCTTCTTCATCTTTTTTTTTCTTTTTTATACTTTTAGGTCTTTCACATTTGCCTATTTTGACTTTGTGTGTCAGTGAATATGTATATTAATTCAGATTTCCATCGCACACGCATGCGACTCACTAAAAAGTTGTGATCGAAAATTTGCAAAATCAAGAATCTGTAAAACAACAGAACATACTTTTACAAGCAAAAACAAGAATATCAAAATCAAACAACATATCTATTATTCATTGGTATCTCACTGGTCCAATTCTAGTAGAATGGTCTGACTAGCATTTTCTACTTTGTAAGCTCATAACTCCGATCGTACAACTATTCGTATATGATAATCGTGTAGTGAGGCGGCTGATATCCCTCCACCCAAAATCAAAATCGAGATACTAGACTTGAATTATGCTTATCAAAGTATTTTTATCCTTCTTAGTGAATCTATCAATTAAATAATTTGCATAACAAAATTACTTAGGTGTGAATTCAAATTTGTTGAATTATTATATATACTCCCTCTTCACATTTTATGTGGTAATATTTGATGAGACACTAAGTTTAAGAAATAAATGAATACTTTGAAATATTTATCAAGTCGTCCTACAAAAAATAGTTATATCAAAAAGTACATTCAAATTTCTCTCTCCTTATAAATGTATTGGAATATTATCTTTAAGACTGTTAAACCAATAACGATAAAAGATGAATTGTATTTTTAAAGAATTATCATATAAATAAATGTTACATTCTTTTTGAAAAAGATCAAAAAAAAAAAAAAACTGGTGTCACAAATGAGGCGGAAGAAGTAAGTTTTTCTTTTTCTTCATAGATATATATCAAATGCTTAAAGAAATAAATAATGTAGGACACAAGTCTCTTTTATCAGACAAGTCTTCTGATTCGAATGACGCTTCAATAATGCATTTAGCATGTGCAAAATTGATAGATGGGTTAAGTTTGTCTTTTTTATTTAGATTTCCTCCCTCCGGATGTTAGGTATTTATGTTAGAGTCTGACTAAATTCGAGTTTACACAAAAACAAATTTCATATTGGAGGTGAAACACTCTCTAACAAAAGCGATTCCATTCCAGGGAACTTGAATTCGAAATCTATGATTAAGGATGAACGAGTACTTACTACTCCATCATAATCCTTGTTAATTGCTATCACAGTCCTCTATTTTGGTTGCTGCAGAATTCCTTATTGTCCTATTTTTCAGATAATGTTCAAATGGCCTTAGGAGGCAAATAAATTTGCATATTTTTTTCGAAGGTCACCTGCATGAAAAATCTAAAGTAACTTGTTTTGTATTATTGTTGTTCATCGTTTTTCACATGTTTTCCCTCTTAGTTTTATTTAAGTTACGTGTAAGAGATTTCAAACACTTCTTCATGAGTAATAATAATTGTACTGTCACAGCCAAAGGTCAAAAGAAATATTTGATTTGATTTAAGAAGGTGCTGATCTTAAGAGATTACACTCTTATATCTTATCTATAATAATAATAAAAAGAAAATAATCGGGACGAAAATCATAAAGAAAAACAAAAAGTATTCATAATATCTTGATTAAGATCTTTAATTTCACGATATGTTCCCCTATTAATTCCTCTTTGTCCTATATATTGTATGGCCTTGTTCATTGCATCTTTAAAGGTTCTTTCGGCACAGACAATCTCCCATGTGACATGCACAACTACTTTCCTTATTTTGGGAGGGCCAAACAATAACATATATATAGAGAGAAAAACCCAACTTTCCTTTCTTTAATTGCTTCATCATCTTTTGTTTTCTTTCATTTTTTTTGTTTCTGTCATTTTCTTTGTAACTTCTTATTCTAATAAATGGGTAAAGAGGATGTGTAATAACAAAAAGGGAAAAAGGAAAACCCTTCAACATTCTCATTTAAAGCATAATTTGCACTACATCACATAAATTATGAATTAAAAAACAATTCATATTATCTTTAACACGAGTATACTCTTCCACTAATTATTATGTATAGTTAGGATTTCACAACTAGACATATCAAATGGTGACACGTGGATATTTAAGATAAATATCAAGGATTTAGAGCAATGCACAAATTTGTATAAGTTTTTTAAAAGGATAACTTTGTTTAGAGTATATGAAAGAAGTGGAATTCTTAAATTCCCTTATTTATAGAAGTAGGTCCCTCACCAGTGGCTTAGTAATAACCATCCCATGGTGTTCGATTGGACACTCGTCGTCGAAAAATTATGTAGTATATGTGCGTGTATATATATATATATATATATATATATATATATATATATATATATATATATATATCAAAATTCACATTTGAAGGGTATATATTTAAAGTTTGACACCCTTGATAAAAGTTTTCTTTTGCGATAAGTGGTGATGTGTGTCTATTTGGATGAATGATTTCCACGTTCAAACCCCAAATAACACATGAACATGTTTTTGCTTTATTTTTATAGTCACACATGACCACTATTGTTTGACACTCATAATAAAGTTTTTGGCTTCACGTTGTCCTTTACAATCATAAATAAGATCCTATTGACACGCGCTTATAAACTTGCTAGGACATTTGAACTCTATGTTCTAATATTAAGTTTGTCACACCACAAGACTTTATTTAAACATGGTCAAAACCTGGGATCATTCTTGATCCCAAGAGAACCCTTGATCTGAC